>CM019692.1:27913753-28240594 GCA_009760885.1 Achatina immaculata | reverse complement strand
TGAGAATCCTTCATCTGGAACAAAATAATCAAGATAAATGGAAAATCCTACAAGACACAGTTCACCGTCACTAGATATCGGCGAAACATCCAACAAATATCGGCGAAACATCCAACAAATATGCATTTCTCAACATCTTCTGAGAGCAACAACTCTTGGAACAGGGTTCTTGAAAGCGGTGTGGTTTAAGTGCGCGAGTGTGAGATGATCCGAAGCAATGGCAAAGCAGTTTCTCGGACCGAGTGGGTTGTGTTACTCTAGCTGTCGTGATCCAGTCGATCCAGGTATAAAAATGAGTTCTCTGCTCACTGTGTTGAGGAAAACGGACTCTTGAAACCAAGATGCCTTTAGGGGCACTTCGTGGCCGAGTCGATAGTGAGCTGTCCCGTCGTGAATCAGCTGGATCTCGTCCAGGGTTCGATTCACGGTCAGTATCTCATTATTTTATTTTTCTCATTTCTAAAGAGCTTTGTGCACAATTCTTCGAGGCTGACCTCACAAGTCAGGTTCTTACGGAAGCAGAGAATATCCAGAAACGCTGAGCGATAAACACAGATGCACAGCTCACAACTGGTTGTCACAGAAAGTGTATGGAGGTTCTCAACAGGGCACACACGTGTAGAGAGGTTCTCAACAGGGCACACACGTGTAGGGAGGTTCTCGACAGGGCACACACGTGTAGGGAGGTTCTCAACAGGGCACACACATGTAGGGAGGTTCTTAACAGGGCACACACATGTAGGGAGGTTCTCGACAGGGCACACACGTGTAGGGAAGTTCTAGACAGGGCACACAGGTGTAGGGAGGTTCTCAACAGGGCACACATGTATGGAGATTCTCAACAGGGCACACACATGTAGGGAGGTTCTCAACAGGGCACACACATGTAGGGAGGTTCTCAACAAGGCACACACATGTAGGGAGGTTCTCGACAGGGCACACACATGTAGGGAGGTTCTCAACAGGGCACACACATGTAGGGAGGTTCTCAACAGGGCACACATATGTAGGGAGGTTCTCAACAGGGCACACACGTGTAGGGAGGTTCTCAACAGGGCACACACATGTTGGAAGGTTCTCAACAGGGCACACACATGTTGGAAGGTTCTCAACAGGGCACACACATGTAGGAAGGTTCTCAACAGGGCACATACATGTAGTTGTAACAAAAAAAAAAACAAAACAAATTCCACATGTCAGTGTCAGATCAATTTATTCTCTCATCAATTGTCGAACACACTGTCACTTGCTTACTTCAACTGTTACTTGCTTACTTTAACTGTCACTTTATTTAATGTATATGATGCAGGCCTATGAGTTTTTTTTAGTCCAATACTCACGATTAGCAACAGCCTGTACATTGTTAGTGACCCACATGTATCTCTCTCTCTTTCTCTTTCTCTCTCTCTTTCTCTCTCTTTCTCTCTCTCTCTCTCTTTCTCTCTCTCTTTCTCTCTCTCTCTTTCTCTCTCTCTTTCTCTCTTTCTCTCTCTCTCTCTTTCTCTCTCTCTTTCTCTCTTTCTCTCTCTCTTCTCTCTCTTTCTCTCTTCTCTTTCTCTTTCTCTCTCTCTCTTTCTCTCTCTCCTCTTTCTCTCTCTCTCTCTCTGACGTCACACTTCCCGGCGGTCCCTGGCAGTCACTCCATACCTTCATTCGTTCCCCTTACAAAGGCAGAGAAGACTGGAAATAATGTGCTATGAATCACTATGAACTTTCATTCATTTCACTTCACTTCACTTTACTTCACTTCATTTTACTTCTCCCAAACCAAAACATTAGGAGTTAGGTGCATGCCGCCTCAGCAAAACATTTCAAGAGGAGTAGATTTCTCCTCTTCCCTTCCCCCCTCCCCCAAAAAAAGGAAGAAAAAGAAATTTAAATACAAAGTCTACTCATTTTTTCTTTAAGTTAAAATTAATGAAAATGTTGGGTCTAGTATTTGTTTGAGAGAGAAGACAGAGAGAGAGAGAGACAGAAAGAGGAGAGAGAGAGAGAGAGAGAGAGAGGAGAGAGGGAGAAAGAGAGAGAGAGAGAAAAGATACGTTAAGCCGCCTGTAGAACTCTCCCTCAGGATTGAAGAATGCTCAGCTAGGCGCCATGTCAGAACTGGCACATGCTCTTAATGGGAAGTATTAATTTTCACAGATAAGCTTGTATACACAATCCTCCCAGAGTTAACGATTTTTAAGGGGGGGGGGGGAGGAGGAGGAGGAGGAGGAAGAAGAGGAGAGGGGAAGAAATTTGAAAATTAATTACTCATTTGCACTTAAGCACATTGCACGGCCTGTGCAGGATGTTTCGTATAAAGTGTCGTTGTCCCTATATTTTCTCATGTTGTATTTTCTTATCTTATATCTTATATCCTTCCCGTGCCGTTAAACGTCACATGGGGCTCGCAAAGTAGTTCGCCAATTTTTCCTGACTTCGGCGAGTCTTTCAACCTCATCAAAGGATTTTATGCCTGTTAATTTGGCCTCTCTTAATAATGTCCTCTTCAGAGTTTCACGCGGTCTGCCTCTTTTTCTTCGGCCTGCTGTGTTCCATGTTGTATTTTACTGTAGATAAAATTACTTACAGTGCGTCGTCTACATATCTTCTGCTGTTGTGGTTTCCAAAGTTGGCGACTTTCCTTCTCCAACCCTAAAGTCCACACCCCGAGGGGATTTTGGGTCGTATTCAGAGAGGCCATGATGGAAAAGAGGTCGACGGAGGACATGAGGATGAGAAGTTGAGAAAAGCTCCAGGGATGTGGCCTCGGAGAGACGATGTCTGAAGGCTTACTGAACAGCTGTTTGAGAACTGCTTGTCATCTGTGACTTCTTCTTCTTCAGTTTCCCTGGAACTGCGAGCTGCTGTTCTTTGCAGCCGGTGCGATGGAAGATGTTGAGACACAACATTTTGTCGGCTTGTGAGAGGGTAATGGCGGCTGTTATTTCAGTTCCAGAGGGAAACTAAACGAGAGGGGGGGGGGGGGAGTCACATCCGACTGTGTGATGTTGTCAGTATCAGGCCTTAGCATTTCTGTGTGATGTTGTCAGTATCAGGCCTTAGCATTTCTGTGTGATGTTGTCAGTATCAGGCCTTAGCATTTCTGTGTGATGTTGTCAGTATCAGGCCTTAGCATTTCTGTGTGATGTTGTCAGTATCAGGCCTTAGCATTTCTGTGTGATGTTGTCAGTATCAGGCCTTAGCATTCTGTGTGATGTTGTCAGTATCAGGCCTTAGCATTTCTGTGTGATGTTGTCAGTATCAGGCCTTAGCATTTCTGTGTGATGTTGTCAGTATAGCATTTCTGTGTGATGTTGTCAGTATCAGTCCTTAGCATTTCTGTGTGATGTTGTCAGTATCAGGCCTTAGCATTTCTGTGTGATGTTGTCAGTATAGCATTTCTGTGTGATGTTGTCAGTATCAGTCCTTAGCATTTCTGTGTGATGTTGTCAGTATCAGTCCTTAGCATTTCTGTGTGATGTTGTCAGTATCAGGCTGACAACATTTCTGTGTGATGTGGGCTGCATAAAGCCAAGCCTTATCTACCTTCTCAGATTTCTCTGGTAATCATTTCTCGAGGCTGAATGAACCTCGTGACCTTTTTGATATCAGAAAAAAAGTCCCCACTGCTGGAACTTGAACCCAGTGCCACCAGATTAGTAAACCGCGCATCTAACCACTCAGCCAACCGCGCAGCCGTCTGTGAAGTAAAGATACAAGTATATTAGAATGAATAGAAGGGTTATAATGGCAGGCCTTAGGTTTTTCTTTAAGAAAAATAGCGCTTTGGCCTTTTCGTTCAGTACATAAAAGGAAGCATGTACTTCACTAGGGCTTCTTCTTCATCTTCTTCTTCTTCTTCTTCAGCCTTTTGTGAGGCATTACGTGATCCATCCAGATATTTGTCTATGCCTTTCCGTGCCTTCTTTTGTCTTCCCAGTAGCACAGTGTGTGTGTGTGTGTGTGTGTGTGTGTGTGTGTGTGTGTGTGTGTGTGTGTGTGTGTGTGTGTGTGTGTGTGTGTGGTGTGGTGTGTGTGGTGTGTGTGGGTGGGTGTGTGTGGTGTGGTGGTGTGTGGTGTGTGTGTGTGTGTGGTGGTGTGTGTGTGTGTGTGTGTGTGTGTGTGTGTGTTGGGTGTGTGTGTGTGTGTGTGTGTGTGTGTGTGGTGTGTGTGTGTGTGTGTGTGTGTGTGTGTGTGAGTGAGTGAGTGAAAAAAAAGCAAAATAGACAACAGTATGCTCTGACTACTCGAAAGTTTAATCTGGGGAGACCGGGGTCTATTTCAAATATGTTCATAATGACTGAAGGCGATATAAGAAAAATGGAGGCCGAGAGAGGAACATCTTTCTTTAATTGCTCTTCATTGTTATGTAACGGTCCAGATATATATATATATATAAAGCTGATAAAATCTGCCCATTGAAGTGTTATATTATGTGTTTCTTATGTTCCTTTCTGCAGGAAATAAATTGGCAACGCAGTCTTTGCGTAGACGTGAGAAAGAGAGGCTACTCGTTGGGTTACCTTTCCCTGGAAGATATACTTTGAAAACAGTAACAGCTGCGCAAACATCTATTGTACAGTTTGTCTTGTATTGTTCTGAACTAAATGCATTCATTCTCCGCATTCAGCGGAGGGCAATAAAAACATATCTCCGACTTACCGTTTGTGATTTCTGAAAGTCTGTCTCGGAATGTTTCTATCCTTGTCATTCTCTCCCTTTCCTTCTTCACATTCCTTGTGTTACCGCTTTGAGACGTGCTGCTCAGCAAGAAGCCCTTGGCAAATATTATGACGAAGATCTTTGCCAAGCACTCGTTTATAGCCCTGGATGAAGCTGCTTGTTGCAGTTGGTGCAAAATGGAGGGGGGGGGGGTGAGAAAGGGAGAAAAAAAAACAAGTTATTCTGTAAAGCAGTATTAAACACAGTCAGTATTTCGGCGAAACACCTTATTCATGTACAGTTGGGGAGGGGGGAACCAAAACAAAAAACACAAACAAAAACCACAAAACACTGAAACCACTTAAAGTGTAACCAATTTCTTCTGTGAAATTTAAAAATAAATTGTTTCTGATCAATGAATCAAGTCAAAAATCCTGAAATTAACGCTACATCCACATGCCGCCGGTTTTAACCAGTTAGTTCCGGGACATTTACGATCTTCTGTGTGTTCAATAACCAGCTCAATATTTTCATCGCATGTTGCTTCTGTCCTAGGGTGTCTACTACTTGCAGAACATGAAGCTCTGCGCACCAGAGACCTTTGTGAACAACGTAGAGCTAAGGTTTCCCCATGCATGACGGTACGTGTCATGTGTTGCTTCTCTTACAATCACGGGGGCTGGAGCTAAGAACCCGGATGTTGGACATAACATCGTTAGACGCATGCACCCCCTCCCCCTCTTCTCCCTCACCCCACCCTACCTTCCCTGTCCACAACTTCCCCATCTCGCCCCGCGATCCTACTGAATTTACGCCTGTGGTCCACGTTAAGTCCTGTGGTCCCCCGTGTGGTCCCCGAAAGTACCCCGAAAGGACCACACGGGATCCACGAGAGGGCCACATGGGGTTCAGAGTATCGCAGGGCTTGCGCCTGTATTCTTGGTGGGTCCCGGAAGCGGGATTGCGTGACACTGTGGTTTTCGTTGCATCAGTTTAGTCTAGAGTTGGACTTTCTCACCGGAAGACCTCGACGTTCTTTTGGATATCAGTATATCCCCGCTGGGTGAGAGGTGGTACCCCATCCAGGCCAGAGTTGGACTTTCTCACCAGAAAACCCGACGTGTTTTAAGATACCCATGTATCATCGCCGAGTGAGAGGTGGTTGCCCATCCAGTCCAGAGTTGGATTTTCTCACCGGAAAACCTCAGCATGATTTGGATATGCACACATCCCCGCCGGGTTAGAGGTGGTTGCCTATCTAGACTGCCCTGGTCCAGTGTCTCCGACTTCAGCATTTTGTGGTCGTGGCCGCTACCCTTCCTAGTTGTGACCAGGATGGAGCTTTTGTACAGGAGGATGAATCCTCGCCACTAATGACTTCCACCCCTGGGTTGAGCCGGTTTAGGCATATTATCCCAGTATGGGCGTGTTTGAGACGTGACTGACCTCTAGAGCAGAGGTACTGTGACATGCATAGCCTTCAAGATTCACCCCTGGTATGAGCCGGTTTAGGCATAATTCACAAGTATGGGTGTATATCGGGCTTAACCGACCTCTAGAGCGGAGGTGGCATGACATGCCTAGCCAGCAAGTTCCACCCCTGGTGCATGCCGGTTTAGGCATATTTCACCAGTGTAGGTGTATTTCGGACGTGGCCGACCTCTAGAACAGAGGTGCCGTGGTATGTGTAGCTCTCGCAGCGATACTACTGGACATACCGATTAAACTTCACTTTATCTTTTTCCTTCACCTTTTCATATCGACGCCATACAGCAACCCTGATTTCTTTTCCGCATTTTCTTCCTTGACCGGGAGGAGCTTCACTCCACGCGCGGCATCCGATGAGTCTCGCCAGCAGTGTCTTAACCTCTAGGTTAAGCCAGTTCAAAAATTTTACCCGATATGAGTACACTTAGGACGTGGCCGACCTCCAGACCAGAGGTACTGTGATTTGACTGTTTGCTTCGCTTTATCCTTTTTACCACCTTTTCCACAGTGGTGCCGCGCGGCAACCCATTTCCACCTTTCTTCATTGGCCGGGAGGAGCACCGCTCCACGCAAGGCAGCTGAAGAATCTCGCCAGCAGCGCTGCCCAAATTCTGAAAGCTACAACAATACAAAGGGAAACGGAAGAAATAAAAGTTGACAACCTCGCAATGGAATTATGGTAGAGTAGAATGAACTCGGCATCAAGTGGAACGAATTTAAGAATAATGCAGAGATAAGACAGATGACTGAACAACAACCAATCTCATGGGTGATCAGGAAAAGGAGATGGACATATGTTGGTCACGTGATGAGAAGAAATGATCAGAGAATCCCAAAACAAGCTATCAAGTGGAACACAAACAGGCCAAAAAAAAAAGAGGCAGACCATTGTTAAGAGAGGTCAAATTAATAGGCGATGAGGTTGAAAGACTCGCCGAAGACAGGACAAATTGGCGAACTACTTTGCGAGCCCTATGTGACGTTTAACGGCACGGGAAGGAGATAAGAATGAACCAGATTCTGACTGGAGAAATAGTGGATTTTTTTTCCCTAAGTGAATTTCATGACACGGATCCAAATTTTTGAAGCACACTAAAGTGCCACGGCACGCTGTTTGAGAATCCCTGTATTAGATGCTGCCCGCCATAGTTGCATTAACTGTGGTTCGGCGGAGGTACTTGTTACAGGAATTCTAGTAGAGCTGGTTTGTATTGTCTGCTGGCTCGTTTTATCTTTCAGTCCCGTGTTTTCTAAACTGATGTAAGAGGAGATTTTCTACCATGGCATCTTGTTGTTTTTGGTCATTTCTTTCAAGAATTTGTAAACAACTTGTAATAATTTCATTTTGTAAGAACCGTTGTTTCACATTAAAGAATTAAGTGCCGTCTTCGAGCAAATTAGAAATATTTATTGTGCTTTCAGAGTGTTTTAAACATTTTTTTTAAAAAAACTGTTTACTTAATGCTGAAGTCGGAGACACTGGACCAGTGCAGGCTAGGTAGGCAACCACCTCTAACCCGGCGGGGATGTATGCGTATCCTAATCACGCTGAGGTTTTCCGGTGAGAAAGTCCAACGCTGGACTGGACGGGCAACTGCCTCTCACCCAGCGGGGATTATACTGATATCCAAACCACGTCGAGGTTTTCCGGTGAGAAAGCCCAAAGCTGGACTGGATGGGCAACCACCTCTCACCCAGCGGGGATATACTGATATCCAAACCACGTCGAGGTTTTCCGGTGAGAAAGCCCAACGCTGGACTGGATGGGCAACCACCTCTCACCCAGCGGGGATTATACTGATATCCAAACCACGTCGAGGTTTTCCGGTGAGAAAGCCCAACGCTGGACTGGATGGGCAACCACCTCTCACCCAGCGGGGATATACTGATATCCAAACCACGTCGAGGTTTTCAGGTGAGAAAGTCCAACTCAAGATTAAACTGGTGCAACGAAAACCACGGTGTCACACAGTCCCGCTTCTGAGACCCACCAAGAATACAGGCCCAAGCCCTGCGATACCCTGAACCTCTTGTGGTCCTCTCGGGGATCTCTTGTGGGCCTCTCGGGGACCACGGGACAAATCAGGGACCACAGGAGTAAATTCAGCAGGATCACGGGGCGATCTTGGTGGTAGAAGCGAACGAAGAAGAAAGAGAAATGTTTAATTAGAAATTACTAGTAAAGAAAATGAAAATCTTGGAAGATAGGTTGGAAAAGAAGACACAACAAAACAATCAATTTATTTTCTGTGGCGTTTTTCTGTAGCTGTGTGTATTATGTTAATATCGTTGTATGGAATCGCTGGTGAATTTTGCGGGAGGGAGTGGGGAGGGGAGAGAAGTAGAGGGGTGGAGTGAGGAGGAGGGAAGAAGAAATGTAGGAGAGTATGAAGGTGGAAGATACGGACAGAGAGATTGATTGATTGATTGATCTTTATTTCAAAAGGGTTAAGAATTGGGCACGCAGGCCCGTCTGACATTCTGCCCTTTATCATACATCTTTCACTCTATTCCAGACATTCTACAAATATGCTATTCATATAACAAACATAACTAACATTGAAACTGAGAGACATAAAATAAAAACATTTACGTTTCGCTCTTAAACATTCACTCAATACAGAAGTAACTACATACATTATAAATGACTATCTACTAAACAAAATTTTCGGGACTATTCAGAAAACAATTAATTGTATTCGGTGTCTGTAAGAGCAGCTTAAGAAGTTAAGTTTTATAATTCATGGAGGCATGTAGTCGACATCAAATAGATATTGGGAAAGCTTGTAGTTGTAGGAAGGAGTATAATTTATATTTTTTATATAAGATGGGAGGGTATTCCAAAGATGAGCAGCAGAATAACTAAAGCTTTTCTTGTAAAGATCAAGTCTAGGTTTTGGAAGACATATATTGTTCAAGCGTTGGCTGCACTTTGGGCTAAATTTAAACAGGTTCCATAGATAAGGCGTTGCATGCCATGAAAGAATTTGATGTACTAACTTGGCTTTGTCGAAGAGGAACCTGTTCTTAAGAGGTAGTATTTTGATACGGGAGAGAAGTAGAGGGGTGGAGTGAGGAGGAGAGAAGAAGAAATGGAGGAGAGTATGAAGGTGGAAGATATGGACAGAGAGAGAGAGAGAGAGAGAGAGAGAGATGAATGAGATGTTATCGTGTTTAGTCACCTGGACAAAGTGTTTGGGGGTTTAAATCCGGTCACGTGACTAAATTTTTCCGTGTGGCTGTGGTTCCTACTTTTGAGCAAAGCTATCTGTGCCTGTGAACAATATCTCCCAGCAAAGCGAGACACACTAGAGCACATTCTGTTATATTCTCACCTCTTTTCTACGTCTGAAGTTCTTGGTCATGTCAGATCCTGATTCCTGGCGACAGGGCAAAGCCCGCAGTCCTCTCCAGATCCTGATTAAAGTCCCAAGCTCATATCCTCTGGCCATGTCTCCACGCATCAGGCCCGTATGGTTTGGGCACTCTCGGAGGATATTTTCCGGGATCTTGACCCCACTGCCGCATGGATACTCCGTCTGTGTGAGACATTTTGAGTCGATGTAGGCTGTCCAGTAGTCAGTAAACCACCCTCTTTCGCCTAAGGACGGGTCACTGCATACTACTGCGCCATATAATGTTCTCAGTAGCTTAGGACAAGGAGATTCAATGGGAAAGTCAGCCCCTCTGTGTACACCAGCCATCCAGTGGTTGGGGCAGGAAGCCTAGCTCTAACCTTAACGATACGCCCGGCAAATTATCTGAGCATTAGAAATGCACGCTGTAAGTACCTCACAAGCGACGCCTGGAGAGTCTTGTAATGTGAAGACATGGAAGCGCATCTCCGTGGAAGACGGAGAGCATGAAGTAGCTCCTTCTGTTGGAATAACTATTCCACCAGCCATTTCTACAAACCGTGAATCTAATTCACAATCTACAATTTAAACAGAGACACGCCGCGCACAAAGGGTTAACCTTGTGTAGTGTCAGCTTTCGGTTTGCTAACAGTTCAGAAAGAAACCGAATATGTGTGTTATTTGGCCAAGGAATACATTGTAGGGGCCAAGGTGGGCCAATGCGGGCTCTCCGTCATTTAATTGAATGTTGACTTAGCTCTCTAACTGTTCCTCAACATCTCTGTCATTTGGCACCTAGACTCAGGGACTCTCAAGTTTTTGTTTGCTTAGAGGCTAATCATTTGCATTTTGTAAGGGAAAGCTGGTCTTGCCTGAATCTCTACTCTGGGGGGGGGGGGGAATAGTGATTTAAGCCTGTGATAAGGATGAGTGTAGGACGAGAATAAAACTGCTAATGATACGGGCTACAAACTTGGCCCCCAGAAAAAATATCAATCTTCTGTAGCGAAGTCTGGTTACACTGCACTGTTATGCCAAGCAGGCTTGCCGCTGTATTGTTGTTGCCAGCTGTTGGAGGATGAAATTGTACCAGAGCTCCATTTACCACGAACAGCAAAAGAAAACAACGCAGATTCTAGGTAGAAATCTCTAACAAAAACAACCCGAAAACGAATGGAAAACAAACTGCGGTCTCATATTTTAATCCAGTGTACTCAAACCAAGATATCTGCTGGGCTAATTTGGCTTCGCAGAACCAACGTGGCAAACCATATACATTTCCAACCTCCTTCTCTTTGCAAACGCTTCTGTGATAATGTATGATGAATAATTCCAAGAGTCCTTTCTGCCAATTTGGCCTACAGATTTGCAATTCTTTTCTCAGGTAGTCCTGGCAATCACTCGAGTTTTGAGATCCGTGCGAACAAACCTAAGAACAGAACATTTGTACCATGGTACAGTTGAACTCCAAGCGGCGAGACTTGCCCGTGTCACTGAGGTTTGTTAAATACTTCACGAGTTAGGGAAGTTCATCGCCTTTCACAGCGATAATGGTATGTAACCTGACCTCCTTCTCCTCCTCCTCCTCCTTCTTCTTCTTCTTCATTCGAGTATTGGTTGGTCATGCTATATTTGCAGCCTCGTCGCCATTGATGAAGTCCGCTGTCTTCTCCAGTCTTGAGTGTGAGCCCCCCCCCCCCCCCCAGCTTTTCTTTTAGTTCCTCTCCCTCGGGCCAGATCTGTGCTCAGAGGTTTGAGTGGGTTTGGACAGGTTTGGAGGACATACTCCGGCGTCTGGGTACTAAAACCGCTGGGGCATTCGTTTGTATGTGACATCTTAAGACTGGGGTGACTTAGAGCTTCTGTGGTGTCCACTTCTTAGACGGAGAATTGTAGTTTGCTGATATCTATACTGTAACCTAACCAGAGGTTTCTAAGTTCAAATATGCGAAACTCAATCAAGCCGGGGGTTGGGGGGGGGGGGGGGGAATTGAGAGAGCCACAAATTTAAATCTGAGTCAGTAGTAAGCTACATTTATAACTTTACTTACAGATGTGCCAGCTATGTCTACCTGTTGAACTTCTGTAAAGGCTGATTTTTTTTTTTTCAGACAAACGGTCAAACAGTACTTCCATTAAGATAGCTGTCAAAATTCTGAGTATTTTAGAACAGGCGGGCTATCAGAGATGAGAATACGGGACAGTTTAGGACATCCATTTTAAAATAGGGAACATTTAGGCGCCCGGCCGAAGTAAATACGGTTCTCTGACAATATCTTAAAATGCAGCAATGTCCCGTATAAGGCAGAGCAGTTGGTCACTTTATGGTTTGAGGTAATCTTTTTGACATTAAAAAAAAAACACACACACACACCAGTGTTGTGTATCACAAAGGGGGGGGGGCAAGGTTTTTTTTTCGGAAACATATTTCTTTGTATTTCCAGTTTCCAAAGAACGGGTGTACCTGGCAGAAAGGCGCATATATCACAGCCTAGCTACATATTGATATCGCGCAACCAAAACACTTTTAAGGGCAACTGTAACTGTAGGAGAAGTATTTCCAGCCCATTGCTTTCGTTACTTGAAGTGAAGTTGATGGGATATTTTCTGTTCCTATCTATTTATTTTTGTCACTGGTGATTTCTTTTTTCTTTTGTCATTCGAAGTTAATTTGATCTGACAGTTGTCATTTGCAGTGAGTGAACCACGCGAATTGGTCAAAGATATGACTGTAACAGACAGAAAAGATATGTACAATGAAACTAAATATCGCTTTGTAAGAACCAACGGAATACCGTGGATCTTGAACCAGTTATGAAGAAAGATCGGATTTGAGAGGTTAAGAGACCCTCTCTCTCTCTCTCCCTCTCTCTCTCTCTCTCTCCCTCTCTCTCTCCCTCTAGCTCTCCCTATCTCTCTCCCTCTCTCTCTCCCTCTCTCTCTCTCTCTCTGATGATGACTGTCTGGGACAGAGTGAAAGTTGTATGATAAAGGGCAGAATGTCAGACGGACCCGAGTGCCCAATTCTTAACGATTTTGAAATAAAGATCAATCAATCAGTCAAGGAATCAATCAATCAGTCAATCTCTCTCTCTCTCTCTCTCCCTCTTGTCCCGTTAGTTCCTAAAACACAATGGGCTGCTAGTAGCAAGAAATTTCCCCTTGTGTTAGTCTTTGGCCAACTTCTTGGCTGTCTCTGTACTGAGTGAATGTTTAAGAGTGAAACGTAAATGTTATATTGTATTTTATGTTTCTCAGCTTCAATGTTAATTATGTTTGTTACGTGAACAATTTATAGAATGTCTGGAATAGAGTGAAAGATGTATGATAAAGGGCAGAATGTCAGACGGGCCTGCGTGCCCAATTCTTAACCCTTTTGAAATAAAGATCAATCAATCAATCAGTCTCTCATGCCAGTCGTTTGTTTACCGTAAGCCTCTCTACTGGACGTCTCCATGTTTCATAAGGTCATCTCATGCTTCTTTTAACCTGTGGAGTCCACATCGAAGTACCAGCCATTTTATAGTGGAAGAATCTTTCACGTAGATAACTTTGATGAACTGTACAGAAGACTGTAATCCTAATAATTTTTGCTGTCCTGTTTTATACCAGTTCTGCATCAAGCTTCATGTCTGTTTACAAAATACAGCCAGTATCCGTGTTTACAGCCATTATCCACAGTTCATTATCCACATTACGGTATTTTTATATAGGCGTTCGCTAGCGCAAACACGTAGCAACATGAACGTGCAGGCGGTTTTTTTTACGTCACCACGAGCTGACATCTGTGTGTGTACAGTGTACCTCGCTTTGAAAATAGGCATCCTCTGATTTCATTGTCATTTTTTCTAACAAAATTATTCAAGGCACCCATTTTTTATAGCTGACATAGATAGGAACCGACCGTGCTAGGCCTTCGAAGACTTGTAACATTGCCCAGAGAATGCGGAGAAAATTGTATTCCTTTGAATGCCACAAGTCTGTGGTCAGTGTTTGGGAACAAAGACCCTCTTAGTCTGTGGTCAGTGTTTGGGAACAAAGACCCTCTTAGTCTGTGGTCAGTGTTTGGGAACAAAGACCTTCTTAGTCTGTGGTCAGTGTTTGGGAACAAAGACCCTCTTAGTCTGTGGTCAGTGTTTGGGAACAAAGACCCTCTTAGTCTGTGGTCAGTGTTTGGGAACAAAGACCTTCTTAGTCTGTGGTCAGTGTTTGGGAACAAAGACCCTCTTAGTCTGTGGTCAGTGTTTGGGAACAAAGACCCTCTTAGTCTGTGGTCAGTTTTGGGGAACAAAGATTCTCTTAGTCTGTGGTCAGTGTTTGGGAACAAAGACCCTCTTAGTCTGTGGTCAGTGTTTGGGAACAAAGACCCTCTTAGTCTGTGGTCAGTGTTTGGGAACAAAGACCCTCTTAGTCTGTGGTCAGTGTTTGGGAACAAAGGCCTTCTGAGTCTGTGGTCAGTGTTTGGGAACATAGGCCCTCTTAGTCTGTGGTCAGTGTTTGGGAACAAAGGCCCTCTGGAGTATGTGGTCAGTGTTTGGGAACAAAGGCCCTCTGAGTATGTGGTCAGTGTTTGGGAACAAAGGCCCTATGATGTCTGTGGTCGGTGTTTGGGAACAAAGGCCCTCTGATGTCTTTAGTGAGGAACCACACGTTCCGATCTTTGGCTGGAGTACGCAGCTTGGTATTACGCCACGTTAGCTCACGAGTCCAATGAAGAAGCTAAACAAAGCATTAGACTGCTCAGTCCTCTACTGACCACAGTATCACTGACCTGAGATACACAGATGACACCGTCTTAATAGCAGAAAGTCAAAGCAATCTGCAGAAACTCGTGAACAAAATTACTGAAGACAGCAACTAGAGAAATCATATAAAGTTGACCATCCAATTTAAAGGAAGAAAACATTGACAAGTAAATAAATTCAGTTACCTTTGAACAACAATAAGAGATAATGGTAAGTATATAAATGAAATAAAATCACAAATAGGTAAGCCTAGGCAACCTTTTATGACATGAAAAAGATACTAACACATAAGATGTGCCTATAAAAGAGTATTGCATGTTACACAGAATAAATATTTATATATGGTTCGGAAATTTAGACAGTCAAAAAGAACCTCCCCCCAAAAGAAAAAAAAAAATGGAAGCAACAGGGATGTGGTTTTGGCGAAGGGCGCAACAAATAATCTGGACGGAAAGACAAATAAACCATGTGGTCGTCCAGGAAGTTTTCAGAACAAGGGAGACTACTTAAAATGATAAGGAAAAAAGATTATCAAAATTTCTTGGACATTGTCATGAGAAGACAGTCAGGGAACCTGGTAATGACTGGAAAATTTTAAGGAAAAAAGAAGAGAGGAAGGCCAAGAGAAAGATACCTCAGTGGACTTTACCAAGTGGCATGGAAAAAAGAACAGCATCTGAACTGATCGAAAATACCAAGGACCACACAAGATAGAGAAGCATGATCATCAATGCTATCCTGCACTGTATATAATAATAATAATAATAATAATAATAATAATAATAATAATAATATTTTGACCATAAAAGCTCGGTCAAGATTAAACTCACTTGGGCAGATTTCTTTGATCTCTATAATCGATTACAGGTGGTTAAGTTTTCTAGGAATATGATCTGTCTACAACCTGGCCAACCGAAAGGAAAATTGTGCTCGCCTGAAGCAAAAAATTGAGAAAATGTTTATCAAGAACTTACAGTCACATCAAGAAAAAGCCTACAGCATAATATGCAATACTTAGCAAGGGCATGTAAAAGCCACACACAAAGATCAATGCTGACAAAAAAAAAAACGGAAGTCATGACCACAGCGAGAGAAGAAACCCCAACAAAGATCTTCCCTGACAACCAGCCCTTGGAACAAGTGAAACATTTCAAATACCTAGGTAGCATAATATCATCCTCAAGGAAAATTGACGATGAGATTGAAAACAAAAGGAGTAAAGCGAATTAGATGATTGGACGGTTCTAAAGACTGCTATAGCTGGAGGTAGCGTGGAGGATACGCTCTCCACTTCAATGAAATGTCTCCAAGGCGTGCGTCTCAAATAGCCTCTGACAGTCAAGTCTAGCTCCTGGCCTTCTCGTAGTAGAACTGTTCAAACTGACAGGAGAAGGGGCGAAGGCGAATATCTGGCGCCTGAAAACCAGACGTTTCGGGTAGATGAGAGTCATGTTTGGTAGCTCATCTAGGAGAAGGAAAACTCTGATTTAAAATCCGCTGCTGGCGAGATTGTTCAGCTGCTGTGCGTGGGGTGAAACTCCTCTCGGCCAATGAAGAAAGATGCGATTAGGGTTGCAGAGCGGCGCCGCTGAAAAAAGGTGATGGAAAGGATAAAGTGAAGATTAATCGGTATGTCTAGTAGTCTCGTGACGAGAGCTATTCATACCACGGCGCCTCTGCTCTAGAGGTCGGCCATGTTCGATATACACCCATACTGGTGAAATATGCCTAAATCGGTTTAAAACTACGGGCGAAACTTGATGACTACTCATGTCATGGTACCTCCGCTCTAGAGGTCGAGCACGTCTAAAACACGCCCATACTGGGAAAATATGCCTAAACCGGCTTTACCCAGGGGTGAAACCTGCTAGTGGCGAGGATTCGTCCTCCTGGACAAAAGCTCCGTCCTGGTCACAACTAGGAAGGGGTAGCGGCCACGACCACAAAATGCTGAAGTCGGAGACACTGGACCAGTGCAGTCTAGATAGGCAACCACATCTCACCCGGCGGGGATGTATGCGTATCCTAATCACGCTGAGGTTTTCCAGTGAGAAAATCCAACGCTGGACTAGATGGACAACCACCTCTCACCCAGCGGGGATATACTAATATCCAAAACATGTCGAGGTTTTCCGGTGAGAAAGTCCAACTCTAGATTAAACTGGTGCCACGAAAACCACGGTGTCAAGCAATCCTGCTTCCACGACTCACTGAGAATACAGGCCCAAGCCCCACGATACTCTGAACCTCATGCGGTCCTCTCGAGGAACTCTTGTGGCCATCTCTGGGACCACAGGACCAATCAAGGACCAGAGGAGTAAATTCAGTAGGATCACGGTGCGGTCTTGATGATAGAAGCGAACGTAAGAAGAAGTTCATTGGACAAATATGACTCCTTTACTGAGAAACAAATACATCACAACTGAAACAAAATTAGCACTGTACAACACAGTTTTCCTCCAACTTCTACGCTACCAATACCAAACATGGACACTAACAGCCAAACACATAAGGAAAATCATAGCGACATAAGCGAGATTTTAAGAAGAATACTAAATGTGTCAAGAAGACATCAAATAAGAAATGACACTGTCGAGGCAACAGTTTCTGTATTTCACTACATCCTGAAACAGCAAGTCTGATGGTGGTTTGGCCACGTTATACGACCTACCACTAGACAGTATACCACAGGAAACATTCACACTAAGATTTCTATGTAACAGAGGAAGAGGCCGCCCATGCAAGATATGGAAGGAGGAAAATACAGAAATCGTAAATATCCTGTTATATGAAGCAAATCGCCGAGGTCTGTCAAGATGTCTATTTGTCATTTCTCTTAACACCGAAAGGAATATAAGGAAGGAAACAAGACAAGACAGGAAAAAGTTAGTTAGAAACTCTCTCAGCCAGATCTCCGCTCTTGCCCATCGTGCAACTGTTTTTTGGGTTTTTTTTTTTTTTTCGAGGCCAGTATGTTATCTTACACCATATATAGAGACCCCAGACCCCTAAACATATACTTCAGATTTACACCATACACAGAGACCCCAGACCCCTAAACATATACTTCAGATTTACACCGTATACAGAGATCCCAGACCCCTAAACATATACTTCAGATTTACACCATATACAGAGATCCCAGACCCCTAAATATATACTTCAGATTTACACCATATACAGAGACCCAAGACCCCTAAACATATACTTCAAATTTACACCATATACAGAGACCCCAGACCCCTAAACATATACTTCAGATTTACACCATATACAGAGACCCCAGACTACTGAACATATACTTCAGATTTACACCATATACAGAGACCCCAGACTAATGAATATATACTTCAGATTTACACCATATACAGAGACCCCAGACCCCATAACATATACTTCAGACTTACACTTGTTTATTAAACAATAAAGCAAATTTTATATATTAGAATATTGTTATCCGACAGGGACAATATTTTATACGTGATCGGTGGAATAAATCTCCAGACCCACAGATTTTTCTTTCCAACCACATCTCCAATACCCGCGCTCCCGTAAAACTGTTATGCCAGTGTTGTTTTACTGTTACTGCTCAAGACTTAACGTGTGCGATGTACTGACATAATATACTGTAATTCACCGGTCATTCAAGTAACTTTTAACAACTGTATCCGATCATTTACACAGACAACCGCTAGCAACTCAAATCTTACCGTTAGTGCTGATGGTAGTTTGTCTTATTCTGCCCTCAGTTTCGTGTGTTCAGCTTTCTAAAAAAAAAAAAGAAAAAAAAAGCAGCAATCGCGTTGTCTCTATGAATCCAGCTGTCAGCAAGAGATCTTCATAGGAGCCATAGATTTTCTCCTCTGTGTTTCTCTCTGAGGTCTCTTTGTATGGTGCAAGTCTGAAGTATGTTAGGGAGTCTAGGGTCTCTGTATATAAGTCTGAAGTATATGTTCAGGAGTCTAAGGTCTCTGTATATGGTGGAAGTCTGAAGTATATGTTCAGGAGTCTAGGGTCTCTGTATAGAGTATAAGTCTGAAGTATATATTCAGGAGTCCAGAGTCTCTGTATATAGTATAAGTCTGAAGTATATATTCAGGAGTCTAGGGTCTCTGTATATAGTATAAGTCTGAAGTATATATTCAGGAGTCTAGGGTCTCTGTATATAGTATAAGTCTGAAGTATATATTCAGGAGTCCAGAGTCTCTGTATATAGTATAAGTCTGAAGTATATATTCAGGAGTCCAGAGTCTCTGTATATGGTGTAAGTCTGAAATATATCTTCAGGAGTTTAGGGTCCGTTTTGGCACATCCAATGGACTGTTGACACATCTTTTATCTTGTTGAATTGTTTTTAAAAAATCTTTATTTCCAACAGAATTTGTTAACATGTCATTTAAGCGTCTATGAATGGAATTTTACGTATACATACACGATTAAAAGGGTGTTTATACTAAATATAGGGGACCGGCTAGCGTAGTGGTTGGAGCACTCGTCTAGCAACCGAATGACCGAGGGTTCGAATCTCCAGCTGAGCGAAATTTTTTTTCCGACCAATACGGCCCCGAAGTCGACCCAGCCTCGTGAAATGGGTACCAGAGAAAATCTGGGGAGGAAAGCCAGCGAGGAAAGGAACTGGCCCACCTTACCTCATACGCTAATGGCTCGGCATAATGAGGTCTCTAACGATTCTTAACGGGGCTATCTTTAACTTTAACTTTTTTAAAACTAAATATATGAACTTGTAATGAGAATGAAGTGAATGCTAATGAGATACATTTTGATTGGAGTTTAGATGAAAAAAAAGCAGATTACATCATTGTTTCAAATATTTGGTCAGAGATTTTGGTGGTATTGTGAATGTCAGTCTGCCCGGCGGCTGTGACTGCTCCCTCTGGGAGGCGGGCGACCCCTGGTGGGAAATAGAATAAAAGAGGTATTTAAAAAAAACAGGTACATAAAGAGGGTATGAGGGGTTAAGAATAGATACAAAGGAGATCTTGTACAAACACGTGAAGAAAAATATAGGATGGGTCTGAATAGAGACTTTGGAAGGATTTGCCAGAGAAAGGGCACAAAGGAGCTTTTTGTATCTAAAACAGACATGTGGCGTGGTAAAGACCCGTGTCATGTCATAGTTTTGTTGTAGTTGTGCGGCAAAGTCATGATGAATCTGGACTCCTGGAAAGTTGCATTTAGTCTACAGTGTCCAGTTCATAACATGAAGACTGGTATGTTGTTGTTTACTTTATCTTAATAAAGGGTCCCCTGCCTTCAGGTGTTTTAGTATTTCCTTTTAACCAGTATTTTCACTTCCTTTTGCGATATTTTGTGTCAGAATTGTTCTTTCTTTGTACCTTTCCTATACTAGTCTTTCGGCCATTTCATTT
Organism: Achatina immaculata; assembly: GCA_009760885.1. NCBI lineage: Eukaryota > Metazoa > Mollusca > Gastropoda > Stylommatophora > Achatinidae > Lissachatina > Lissachatina immaculata. The sequence continues at coordinate 28,220,965 of CM019692.1, read as the reverse complement.
CCGGCAAAGCCACAGCGTGCAGAGATCCGATGTAGCTCTATCCTGCTCGTCACCGAGAGCTTGATTTAGGTTCTCCCTTACATCCCTTGTTAGGTGGTCTTCTGCTTCAACTTATGCAGCCTTGAGGACTGCCTGAATATCTCAGAAAGAAGGTTAGTCTTTGGGTCGTTGTTCCTGCAGGGTTATTGCAGCCTTCGGGATAGCCACTAGTTCTGCCCCGAGGTTTTGTGCATACTTGTAACAACTTACACATATAATAACTGCTTCTCTATCGTTTTATGTCATTTTTATATTATATTATATTATATTATATTATATTATATTATATTATATTATAATTTATTTATTTGCACAGTCGGATGTTCAGCTATAATGTAAACTAAATGGAATACTACGTCGTTTCCAGATTTCGGTTTTTTTTTTTAAAATGGTGAATACGTTTATTATGAAGTTGTTTTACTGGTATGAAAATGTTTAATCCTAAATATAAGACCGCTAAGTGATTGATTTGCTGCCTTTCTACATAATATCTTTCTCTAAATTATATTCTCCTATCAAAATGTTGAAAACCTTTGTCAGAATATAAGATAACATGAGTAATATATATATATATATATATATATATATTTTAAAATCCAAAGCACATTGTGTTGTCAGAATATTGAAAAAAAAACATACTTCACTGTCAGTTGCAACATAAAGATTCCGTAAGGACGTTGCTGGCGTTGTTAAGGATGCACACGAAGGCATATCTACGAGCTCTTTTAGATCAGTGCGATGATGAGATGAACTAAATAAGCGACTGGTTGTCAGGGTTTCTTGTGCACTGGGGTTTACGGACACATTGAGTGGGCGCCCACCCGGCGAGCTGCTGTCTCAGGTTTGTCTGTAAGCTCCACCTGGTTAGGACCGGTTCTGCTGACAGCTTTCACAAAACAGTTATCCCGTGTGTATTATCCTGGCGGCTTTCACGAAGCCTTTATCTTATATGTGACTCTACTTTCAGCTTTCATAAAACTTCTGAAGACGTACACGATTTGTCTGTAGACCTGCACAGGCGTTAGCAGCGAAGGCTTTTCTGTCGTTGCCTTTTGTTGGCATCTCTTTAATAAATGAATATCATTCTTCTTCCCATTGTTGTTGTTGTTCTTCTTTTTCTTCTTCCTCTTGTTGTTGTTTTTGTTCTTTTTTCTTCTTTTTCCTATTGTTGTTATTACTGTTCTTCTTTTTCTTCTTCTTCTTGCTCTAATTGTTATTGTTCTTGTTGTTGTTCTTCTTTTTCTTCCTCTTGTTGTTGTTGTTTTTCTTCTTCTTTTTGTTCTTCTTGGTGTTGTTGTTGGTCTTCTTCTTCCTCTTGTTGTTGCTCTTCTTCTTCTTCTTCTTCTTGTTCCCTTATTGTTATTGGTGTTGTTGTTCTTATTCTTCCTCTTGTTGTTGTTGTTCTTCCTCTTCTTGCTGTTTTTGTTATTCTTCTTCTTCCTCTTCTTGTTGGTGTTGTTCTTGTTGTTCTTCTTCTTCTTCCTCTTGTTGTTGTTGTTGTTCTTCTTCCTCTTGTTGTTGTTGTTCTTCATATTGTTGTTGTTCTTCTTCCTCTTGTTGTTGTTTTTCTTCCTCTTGTTGTTCTTGTTCTTGTTCTTCCTCTTGTTGTTGTTGTTCTTCTTCCTCTTGTTGTTGTTCTTCTTCCTCTTGTTGTTGTTGTTCTTCTTCCTCTTGTTGTTGTTGTTGTTCTTCTTCCTCTTGTTGTTGTTCTTCTTCCTTTTGTTATTGTTCTTCTTCTTCCTCTTGTTGTTGTTGTTCTTCCTCTTGTTGTTGTTCTTCTTCCTCTTGTTGCTGTTGTTCTTCTTCCTCTTGTTGTTGTTGTTCTTCTTCCTATTTTTGTTATTCTTCTTCCTCTTGTTGTTGTTCTTCCTCTTCCTCTTGTTGTTGTTCTTCTTCTTCCTCTTGTTGTTGTTCTTCTTCTTCCTCTTGTTGTTGTTCTTCTTCCTCTTGTTGTTGTTGTTTTTCTTTTTTTTCCTCTTGTTGTTGTTCTTCTTCCTCTTGTTGTTGTTGTTCTTCTTCTTTTTCCTCTTGTTGTTATTGTTCTTCTTCTTCCTCTTGTTGTTGTTCTTCTTCTTCCTCTTGTTGTTGTTGTTTTTCTTTTTTTTCCTCTTGTTGTTGTTCTTCTTCCTCTTGTTGTTGTTGTTCTTCTTCTTTTTCCTCTTGTTGTTATTGTTCTTCTTCTTCCTCTTGTTGTTGTTGTTCCTTTTCTTCCTCTTGTTGTTGTTATTAATCTTCTTCTTATTATTATTATTCCTCTTGTTGTTGTTCTTCTTCTTCCTCTTGTTGTTGTTATTGTTCTTCTTCTTCTTTTTCTTCCTCTGGTTGTTTTTTTTGTTCTTATTCTTCCCATTGTTGTTGTTGTTCTTCTTCTTCTTCTTCATCATCTTGTTGTTGTTGCTCTTCTTCTTCTTCTTCCTCTTGTTGTTATTGTTGTTGTTCTTCTTCCTCTTATTATTGTTGTTCATCCTCTTGTTGTTGTTGTTCTTCCTCTTCTTTCTCTTGTTGTTGTTCTTCTTCCTCTTCTTTTTCTTCCTCTTGTTGTTGTTGTTGTTCATCTTCTTCTTCCTCTTGTTGTTGCTGTTGTTCTTCTTCTTCCTCTTGTTGTTGTTGTTCATCATCTTCTTCTTCCTCATGTTGTTGTTGTTTTTCTTCTTCTTTTTCCTCTTATTGTTGTTGTTGCTCTTCTTCTTCCTCTTGTTGTTGTTGTTGCTCTTCTTCTTCTTCTTGCTCTTGTTGTTATTGTTCTTCTTCTTCCTCTTGTTGTTGTTCTTCTTCTTCCTCTTGTTGTTGTTGTTTTTCTTTTTTTTCCTCTTGTTGTTGTTCTTCTTCCTCTTGTTGTTGTTGTTCTTCTTCTTTTTCCTCTTGTTATTGTTCTTCTTCTTCCTCTTGTTGTTGTTGTTCCTTTTCTTCCTCTTGTTGTTGTTATTGATCTTCTTCTTATTATTATTATTCCTCTTGTTGTTGTTGTTGTTGTTCTTCCTCTTGTTGTTGTTATTGTTGTTGTTGTTGTTCTTCTTCTTCTTTTTCTTCCTCTTGTTGTTTTTGTTTTTGTTCTTATTCTTCCCATTGTTGTTGTTGTTCTTCTTCTTCTTCTTCATCATCTTGTTGTTGTTGCTCTTCTTCTTCTTCTTCCTCTTGTTGTTATTGTTGTTCTTCTTCTTCCTCTTGTTGTTGTTGTTCATCCTCTTGTTGTTGTTGTTCTTCCTCTTGTTGTTGTTGTTCCTCTTCTTCCTCTTCTTTTTCTTCCTCTTGTTGTTGTTGTTGTTGTTGTTCTTCTTCTTCCTCTTGTTGTTGTTGTTCATCTTCTTCTTCTTCCTCTTGTTGTTGTTGTTGTTCTTCTTCTTCCTCTTGTTGTTGTTGTTCATCTTCTTCTTCTTCCTCATGTTGTTGTTGTTTTTCTTCTTCTTTTTCCTCTTATTGTTGTTGTTGCTCTTCTTCTTCCTCTTGTTGTTGTTGTTGCTCTTCTTCTTCTTCTTGCTCTTGTTGTTGTTCTTCTTGCTCTTGTTGTTGTTGCTGTTGTTGTTGTTGTTCTTTTTCTTTTGCCTCTCTGGAACTGTGAGTTGGTGGTTCTTTGCAGCCGATGCGATGTGCTAAGGCACAGCATTGTATCGGATTGGGAGCGGGATATGGCGGCTATTCGTTCAGTCCCTGAGAAGGGTCAATAACCAAAGGGTGAACAACGTTTCTTAAGCAGCTTCTTTGGCGATACGTAGATTTTGGCGATACCTGGTCCCATCAACCAAGCTAGGCCTGTTACTGGGGGTACCATCAAAGAGGTAGGACAGGGTTGTGATCAGCTATGGTTGGCTAACCCTTAAGCTAGGATGTCAGCTATGGGTTGCTGACTGCCAAAACGGACTATATCTTCGACCAGTACCTTAAGGTATATATGGCTGCAGCTGTAGTTACAATTCTACTTTTTCTTCTGCAATATAGTAGTTTGTCCCAAGACAGGAAAGACTTGCTCAGAACATGCATAAGCTGATTCTGTGTGTGTGTATATATATATATATCGAGAGAGAGGGAGAGAGCAAGTGGTGAGGCAACAGTGATACAAAAACTTGGAAATCTAAAATTTTATGGCAAAAATTGAGGTACGGAACAACTCAAGAGCGGTGGGTATCAAGGTTATCTTAGCAGAAACAGTCGCTCTGAAGAGTTGAATTCTCATACAGTGGAGTAACTAGACTGAGGCACCAAATTCTCATACAGTGGAGTAACTAGACTGAGACACCAAATTCTCATACAGTGGAGTAACTAGACTGAGACACCAAATTCTCATACAGTGGAGTAACTAGACTGAGACACCAAATTCTCATACAGTGGAGTAACTAGACTGAGACACAAATTCTCATACAGTGGAGTAACTAGACTGAGACACAGAATCAATTAAAAAGGGATGGTATATTTATTTCTAAAACTGAAGAGAGTCCTGATTTTGTGATTAAATAAAAAAAAAATATTTTATACTCCAGATGTTCTTCACATTTGCCTTGGGCGTCGTTAACTCTAAGTTACGCCCCTTGTCCTCAGGTGGAACCTAAAATACAGTTCGGGCGCAGAATGGCCTTAAATTTCCATAATTCCCACACACGTCTGTATTTACCCGTAGATCATAATCATGATATAATCTTGTGCTTAAATTGTCACTGCACAAGTCTGAGTGCGAGGCCACATCAGAAATCTTGCCCACGCTGAACATGTCCAAAGCTAAAGAAAGAACACACGACTGACTCTTACTAATTCGTGCTAGCTAGCTGACATGCTGGCGTCAGGGTTAGCGAATCATAGCTGACCAAGACCCTGTCCCACCTCTTCGTTGGTACCCCCCAGTAACAGATCTAGCCTGGTTAGGAATCACCGTAGTTCCGATGGTGGTGGAGTCTGCTAAAGAAGAAAGTGTTGCACACCCATTGCCTTTTATATGTACTCAGAAACTGAAAAAAAAAATAGCTGCCATGACCTGCTTCTAATCTGTGCTTCAAAACCTATACAGCACTGGCTGCACAGTTTCAAGGAGATTGAAGAAGAAGAAGAAAAAGAAGAAGAAGAAGAAGAAGAAGAAGAATTTCTTGGAACAGGTTGTGCGTGCCTGTGCTGATACTTTAATAAGAGTAAATGTGTGATGGCTGATTACGACTCACTTAAAGAACACTAGACCAGGAGATTACTAGAACAAATCAAGAGAGTACATAATGTGAATATTTTTAAATGTCCACTGTTAAGGTCCGTGTGCAAAGATGAAACATAGCAAGACTAAGATATTTGAATGATATGAAGATTATCACCAAAACACATGGGATCGGGTTGAAGATATTGAAGAGTATGGACGCTAAAGACGAGAGACCCGATTCTTAATGAGCACAACAAGTAAGCACAGATACACTCACACGAATCTCACGAAAAGCTCAAGACACGAAAAGGAAGCCAGGATTCATCCAGGTAACGCTGGATGGATGAAATACCCTCTGATGATTGAAAGAATGACAGCTCAGGTTCTTAAAATCGACTTTCTAAGTGCGTTTTCGGGGCAAGGAGTTGCTCTTCAAGATGGCTATCGTACGTCAGAAAGTGAGATGAGAGAATTCGCCTGGCAGGACACGAAAGCCGTTCTGGCGCCAGCGAGGAAGGCATGGAGAGAGAAGAGCAGACAGATAGGACCCTTGTTTTTACTGAACTAGAGAGAGATAAGTCACAAAGCATTAAAGGGCAGATCACCTCTTTGTCATTCTAACCTTGCTGTGCTCGCTGCGAACTGGAGTATCAGGCAACTGTGTGCGCCTCGCCCGTGAGCACTGGTAATAACGAACCACAAAGTTGTGGTGCCTGCATCGCTGACTTGTTTCCTGGACAGCATTCTGTGGCCGTGTTACTGTCTGCAGGCTGTCAGTAGGACGAGTTTAATTCAGGACTTACGAGGCCAGATATGTCAAAGCGATTTGCTAGTCATCTTTTAAGATATATGTTTAGGAGCGTGGGAGATAGGAACAGACAGACAGACAGATGATGCAGTATTCTTTCAAACATTTCGGCATAAGCCTTCTTCGTGTGACGGATTCTGAAACAGCTTCTTCCCTGGAGCTGTGAGCTGCTGTGTTCTTTGCAGCCGATGCAGTGAAGATTTTGAAGCACAGCGTTATCTCAGATTGGGAGCGGGTTACGATGGCTACTTTTTCAGTCCAGCAAAGGGAGCTAAAAAAAATCAGGGATGTTTGCAATACTTCTTCAGCACTTCCACCGCCCTAAGAACTGTGCCACGTTATCTAGCTTAGGCTAGTTACTGGGGGCACCAACGGAGAGGTGGGAAAGGGTCGTGATCGGCTATGGGTCGCCAACCCTGACGCTGGGATGTCAGCTATGGGTCTCTGACTGCCAGATGGAATTGCGGCTTCGTCCCTTCTGTGCAAAAGATAAAAAGAAATATGAGTTCACTGTAATGGCAGTTTATATCTGTGCCTCGACAGCCAGTAGACGTAACATTATCGTCCAGCATCTTGAGATCCTAATAGTACCTCTGCATAACACGACGTTATCCACAGCGTTGCACAATTTGCCCCCAAAGCCGCGTTATACACAGGAAGCAGCGCATAAAGCAAATTCATTAACTGAACAGAGAAAAATACAGACGAGTATGTAAGTTAAATATTCTACACTATACAGAAACAATTACGTGACCTTTTCTTCTTCAAGTGTTCAAAAAACAAAGAGCTAGGACCTGTTTTAGTAGTACAGAAGTCACTCATACAGCGGACAGGTTTCAAAGGTCAGGAGCAAAAACTGAAGTGCATACAGCCCTGTTCCACATGCAAGTGCTGATAAAAATCTTCTTAATAATATATTACACCATTAACCTCCGATAAAACCAGGAGAAAATGGCCCCAAGTGAATGTGTGTAAACTGTACTTGTATATACAGTTAGTCACAGTCAAACATGCGCCGAGAACATGATTGAGAACCGCTGTATAAATGAAGTAGCACACATCTGCTTTTCCTTTCTTCCAAACAAACGCCCAGTTAGAAGCAATAATAATAATAATAATAATAATAATAATAAATACAGTTAAAAAGAACTCCAGTTATCATTCCAGAAGTAAAGAAAATAAGTGCACGACACAGAACTTGCCAAACGCAAATGCAGCTCCCACATGGACCTTAATTTTTTTTTTGGAGGTAATGTTGTTTGTTTGTTTTTTTTTTCCCCAAGTTCTGTTCCAAAAACTAATTTACCTCAGATTCAGCCATCCAAATCGTGCCGCGTACTCGGTTTAGCTCCAGGAAAACTAACGCCAACTTGTCTTCCTAAAGTGAAATTTGAGATTGCTCCAGTTTAGTTCTGACTCGCAGGCAGCTTATCAGACATATCACTTGCCTGCCAAAGACTTCTTACTGTTTCCTGCAGTGAATCCTAGCACATGCAGCCAAAATAATTTTGGGGGTGTTTTCCCTTTTTTTTATAAGTTAAGTAGACAGAATATACAGAATTTGACAATCAGTAGAAAGAATGTACAGAATTAGACAATCGCTGGAAGATTCAAGGGAAATTAGGAGAGAAGGGAGTCGTATTCCCTCCTTACTAAGTTCTCATCGTATTCCTTCCTTATTAAATTCTCATAGTATTCCCGCCCTATGTAACCCTCATAGTATTCCCTCCTCACTAAGTTCTTATCGTCGTTCTTCCTTACTAAGTTTTCATCATATTCCATCCTTACAGTATTCCCTCCTTACTAAGTTCTCATCGCGTTCCCTCTTTATTAAATTCTCATAGTATTCCCTCCTTACTAACTTCTCATCTTATTCCCTCCTTACTAAGCTCTCATAGTATTCCCTCCTTACTAAGTTCTCATCGTGTTCCCTCTTTATTAAGTTCTCATACTATTCCCTCCTTACTAACTTCTCATCTTATTCCCTCCTTACTAAGCTCTCATAGTATTCCCTCCTTATTAAGTTCTCATTGTGTTCCCTCTTTATTAAGTTCTCATACTATTCCCTCCTTACTAACTTCTCATCTTATTCCTTCCTTACTAAGCTCTCATAGTATTCCCTCCTTACTAAGTTATCATCTCACTCCCTCCTTATAGTATTCCCTCCTTACTAAGTTCTCATCGTATTCCCTCCTTACTAAGTTATCTATTTCTTACTCACCTGCAACCAGTGACGCATCCATCACCTTCAAAGCCCCTTGGAAAAAGACCTCCGATCTCTACTGCCCATGACCTGATATATGAATCTCATTCCTTTCTTGGTGTGCTCTCTACTGTTACTGTATGACTTTGTATCACACAGACAAAACACATCTATGTTATTTTTAGGATAACATAACGTATTAGCGCAGCAGTAATACTGGTAGTTATAAATGATTGCCACATTAAGCAATAACAATGATTTGCAGTTTTCCATTATGGCATAGTGCTCTCAGTCTTCAATGAATAATCCTCCATTGTCTGCAGCTGATAATCTAGGATCTTCACTGTACTACTTTATATCAAAAACCCAACTACACTCATCTACTCCACTCACATTTATCTCAGTTTGACAACAAACCAGTCACATTGCTGTCACATGTCACAAATTTTCATTTAAGCAACCACAAAATTTCACAACACGCACTCTCAGACATAACTTCCTACAAGTCACACCGACGTACTCCATTTTTATTTTCCTTATGTGTTATCTTCTTATTCTTCTTCTTCTTCTTCTTCTTCAAGGAACTACGAGTTGGTGTTCTTTGCAGACAACGCGGTGAAGATGTTGAGGTACGACCCCGTGTCGCTTTGGGAACGAGTTACAGCGGCTTTGTTTTCAGCCCGTGAGTGGAGCTAGAAGGAAAGGGGTGTACAGTGCTTCTTTAGCAGGCTCCACCACCATGGGGACTTTGACGATCCCTGCCCCCGTTAAACAGGCTAGCCCTATTACTGGGGGTACCAACGGAGAGGTGTGGCAGGGTCTTGATCAGCTATGGTTCGCTAGTCCTAACTCTACTACGTCAGCTATAGTTCACTGGCTGTCAGATCGGACAGCGTTATATATCATAAATTCAGATTTTCTTTTCTCTTGATATCTCTTCGTCCCGTGTTGTTGCATGATTAAAGTGTAAATCGGACGGAACGTTGCATCATGTGCTGGCTGATGAATAAAGCCGTCTCTGTTGTTTGTTTTAATCTGCTACAAAGCGGGGAAGTAATGATAACCAACTCATTTCAGCACGATGTCTTAAGAGTAACTGAAGAACTTCCATTGAGATACGCGGTCCATTATAGCATCAGGACAAATGGAAGACAGTTAGTATCAAACTGTGTTGAACACGTTGTCCCTTGTGGCCATTACTTTTGGCAATGATTATTATGATGATAATGACGAATCTGCTAAAAAAAAAAAAAAAATGAGACCTACAACAACAAACAACTGAGATTAGAAATGTGTCTCTACAGCTCTTCCCAATCAAAGTTGTTCAAGATGGCAGCTACAACTGAAAGATGGGAAATACCAAACGTGATTCACTAAAGTCAAGTCACCCGGCAAAACTTATCAATAAGTTTTCAAATTTATCTTCTGCCTGTTGCTGTTCGGGTGAGAAGTTTACATAGCCACGACACTTAGGGTACCGAAGTCAAGCAGACTTCGGACAAAGCCCTATAGTTCCGGAGGGCTGATAGTGGCTGACGCGAACAGACTCCTAACTTGAAGAGTGTCAATAAAACGGCTCCAGATAATGGCCTGCAAGGCAAGGCTAACTGCGTTTGAAGTTTATGTGCAGGAAATATGTGAACGGCTTGCATTCCTCCACATATAAACCTGAAGGCACTTGAACAAAAGGAAGGAAATACCACATAAGCTTCACTATCTTTTTACATAAATGAAACATAGTAGGTATGCGGAGCAGGATATGTTTAAAGAAATAAATGCTTTAATTAAACAATATTTCGATCTAATGATATTCATTAGAGCATATAAAACGCCCAAGACAGTGAAAAATTAACAATAATGTTAGCAATACAAGTGTATTCGTTAAATCCATCCATCCATCCATCCACTTGCTCGGTAACTGGCTAAGAAACCACCGCCCTGTACAGCTTGTGCGTCATGCAGAGCAGCAACAGATTCTCTCCAGCTCTTGCGGTCTGCGGGGAGTCTTTATATTGTGGCTCAGCTGTGCTGCATGCACTCATTTCTTCTTGTACATTTCATTTGCGTTACTTAATAGGAATATTTATGTTACATTTTACATTCGCTGTCTCGGTTCAATGCTATAGAGATTAATAAAATATTCCCTCCTTACTAAGTTCTCATCGTATTCCCTCCTTACTAAGTTATCATCTCACTCCCTCCTTATAGTATTCCCTCCTTACTAAGTTCTCATCGTATTCCCTCCTTACTAAGTTATCTATTTCTTACTCACCTGCAACCAGTGACGCATCCATCACCTTCAAAGCCCCTTGGAAAAAGACCTCCGATCTCTACTGCCCATGACCTGATATATGAATCTCATTCCTTTCTTGGTGTGCTCTCTACTGTTACTGTATGACTTTGTATCACACAGACAAAACACATCTATGTTATTTTTAGGATAACATAACGTATTAGCGCAGCAGTAATACTGGTAGTTATAAATGATTGCCACATTAAGCAATAACAATGATTTGCAGTTTTCCATTATGGCATAGTGCTCTCAGTCTTCAATGAATAATCCTCCATTGTCTGCAGCTGATAATCTAGGATCTTCACTGTACTACTTTATATCAAAAACCCAACTACACTCATCTACTCCACTCACATTTATCTCAGTTTGACAACAAACCAGTCACATTGCTGTCACATGTCACAAATTTTCATTTAAGCAAGCACAAAATTTCATAACACGCACTCTCAGACATAACTTCCTACAAGTCACACCGACGTACTCCATTTTTATTTTCCTTATGTGTTATCTTCTTCTTCTTCTTCTTCTTCTTCTTCTTCTTCTTCTTCTTCAAGGAACTACGAGTTGGTGTTCTTTGCAGACAACGCGGTGAAGATGTTGAGGTACGACCCCGTGTCGCTTTGGGAACGAATTACAGCGGCTTTGTTTTCAGCCCGTGAGTGGAGCTAGAAGGAAAGGGGTGTACAGTGCTTCTTTAGCAGGCTCCACCACCATGGGGACTTTGACGATCCCTGCCCCCGTTAAACAGGCTAGCCCTATTACTGGGGGTACCAACGGAGAGGTGTGGCAGGGTCTTGATCAGCTATGGTTCGCTAGTCCTAACTCTACTACGTCAGCTATAGTTCACTGGCTGTCAGATCGGACAGCGTTATATATCATAAATTCAGATTTTCTTTTCTCTTGATATCTCTTCGTCCCGTGTTGTTGCATGATTAAAGTGTAAATCGGACGGAACGTTGCATCATGTGCTGGCTGATGAATAAAGCCGTCTCTGTTGTTTGTTTTAATCTGCTACAAAGCGGGGAAGTAATGATAACCAACTCATTTCAGCACGATGTCTTAAGAGTAACTGAAGAACTTCCATTGAGATACGCGGTCCATTATAGCATCAGGACAAATGGAAGACAGTTAGTATCAAACTGTGTTGAACACGTTGTCCCTTGTGGCCATTACTTTTGGCAATGATTATTATGATGATAATGACGAATCTGCTAAAAAAAAAAAAAAAATGAGACCTACAACAACAAACAACTGAGATTAGAAATGTGTCTCTACAGCTCTTCCCAATCAAAGTTGTTCAAGATGGCAGCTACAACTGAAAGATGGGAAATACCAAACGTGATTCACTAAAGTCAAGTCACCCGGCAAAACTTATCAATAAGTTTTCAAATTTATCTTCTGCCTGTTGCTGTTCGGGTGAGAAGTTTACATAGCCACGACACTTAGGGTACCGAAGTCAAGCAGACTTCGGACAAAGCCCTATAGTTCCGGAGGGCTGATAGTGGCTGACGCGAACAGACTCCTAACTTGAAGAGTGTCAATAAAACGGCTCCAGATAATGGCCTGCAAGGCAAGGCTAACTGCGTTTGAAGTTTATGTGCAGGAAATATGTGAACGGCTTGCATTCCTCCACATATAAACCTGAAGGCACTTGAACAAAAGGAAGGATATACCACACAGGCTTCACTATCTTTTTACATAAAATAAAACATAGTAGGTATGCGGAGCAGGATATGTTTAAAGAAATAAATGCTTTAATTAAACAATATTTCGATCTAATGATGTTCATTAGAGCATATAAAACGCCCAAGACAGTGAAAAATTAACAATAATGTTAGCAATACAAGTGTATTCGTTAAATCCATCCATCCATCCATCCACTTGCTCGGTAACTGGCTAAGAAACCACCGCCCTGTACAGCTTGTGGCGTCATGCAGAGCAGCAACAGATTCTCTCCAGCTCTTACGGTCTGCGGGGAGTCTTTATATTGTGGCTCAGCTGTGCTGCATGCACTCATTTCTTCTTGTACATTTCATTTGCGTTACTTAATAGGAATATTTATGTTACATTTTACATTCGCTGTCTCGGTTCAATGCTATAGAGATTAATAAAATATGTGTCTCTTCCCCGCCAACCCAGTTTTTATAAACAGAATCATCTCTTCGCTCGTCTACCTGTACTGCTGTATCTCAGGTGCTAATCTTCTCACTTTCTGCTGCCTTTGTTCACCTATCAGCTACGTATTGTTCATGCAGCCGTTGTCTGTGTTTAGCAGCGCTGCTCATGCCACTCAAATATAGTGAAACACAAAAAGCTGAAATAAATAAATTGTTTTGTTTTTTACACTTTTTTTTTCTGGTTGTACCTAGCCTCGAATATTCTTCTTTTAATTAATCCGTCTTTCCACTCTATCTATCTATCTATCTATCTATCTATCTATCTATCTATCTATCTATCTATCTATCTATCTATCTACTATCTATCTCTATCTATCTATCTATCTATCTATCTATCTGTCTATCTGTCTGTCTGTCTTCTGTCTATCTATCTATCTATCTATCTATCTATCTATCTATCTATCTATCTATCTATCTATCTATCTATCTATCTATCTGTCTGTCTGTCTGTCTGTCTATCTATCTATCTATCTATCTATCTATCTATCTATCTATCTATCTATCTGTCCGTCCGTCCGTCTATCTATCTATCTATCTATCTATCTATCTATCTATCTATCTATCTATCTATCTATCTATCTATCTATCTATCTATCTGTCCGTCCGTCTATCTATCTATCTATCTATCTATCTATCTATCTATCTATCTATCTCTATCTATCTGTCCGTCCGTCTATCTATCTATCTATCTATCTATCTATCTATCTATCTATCTATCTATCTATCTATCTGTCCGTCCGTCTATCTATCTATCTATCTATCTATCTATCTATCTATCTATCTATCTATCTATCTATCTGTCCGTCCGTCTATCTATCTATCTATCTATCTATCTATCTGTCCGTCCGTCTATCTATCTATCTATCTATCTATCTATCTATCTATCTATCTATCTATCTATCTATCTGTCCGTCCGTCTATCTATCTATCTATCTATCTATCTATCTATCTATCTATCTGCCTGCCTGCCTGCCTGCCTGCCTGCCTGCCTGCCTGTCTGTCTGTCTGTCTGTCTGTCTGTCTATGCCTCCTCCTCTTTCACAAACAAAAAATCTCTTGTATGTTGTACACACTTATAAGGCTCCGAAATGTAAAAAAAAAAAATTATTATTTCAGAGTAATATCCCCTTGTAGCGGAAACTGTCACCAGACTTTAAGCCAGGTAGAGCATTGCTGCTTCGATATCCCGTTGTCAAGCAGAACTATCTGGCAACCTGGGACTCTGGCACTTAGTTCTTGACGAGTTTAATTGAAGGAGGGTGACATATGAAAGGAGGGCGACATTTGAAAGGAGAGTGGAGGAGAAGGGACAGAGGAGGGACAGAAAAGACAAAGAAAATTCTGTCGCGGGAAAACATGAGATAATCCGAAAGAACTTTTCGAAATACAAGTTAGTTGTACAGAGCCTTTAGATTTATCGTTAGTTGTACGAGGCCTTTAGATTTATTGCTAGTTGTACACAGATTTTAGATTTATTGTTAGTTGTACAGAAACTTTAGATTTATCGTTAATTGTACAAACTCTTTAGATTTATTGTTAGTTGTACAAAACATTTAGATTTATCGTTAGTTGCACAGAGCCTTTAGATTTATCGTTAGTTTACAAAGCCTTTAGATTTATCTTTAGTTGTACAAAGTCTTTAGATTTATCGTTAGTTTACAAAGCCTTTAGATTTATCTTTAGTTGTACAAAGCCTTTAGATTTATCGTTAGTTTACAAAGCCTTTAGATTTATCGTTAGTTGTACAGAGCCTTTAGATTTTATCTCTAGTTGTACAAAGCCTTCAGATCTATCTTTAGTTGTACAAAGTCTTTAGATTTATCGTTAGTTTTACAAAGCCTTGAGGTTTGTCTTAAGTTTACAAAGCCTTCAGATTTATCTTTAGTTGTAGAAAGCCGTTAGATTTATCGGTGAAGATTCATAAACTCGTTCTTAAATGAGTCTCAGCTCCAACTCTAGACTAAACTGGTGCAACGAAAACCACGGTGTCACGCATTCCCGCTTCTGAGACCCACCAAGAATACAGGCTCAAGCCCTGCGATACTCTGAATCTCTTGTGATCCTGTCGGGGATCTCGTGTAGTCCTTTCGGGGACCACGGTGCGGGGGGGGGGGGGGGGGAAGGGGAACCACGGGACCTATCGAGGACCACAGGAGTGAATTCAGTAGGATCACGGGGCGGTAGTATCCTTTAAATGAATTCATTTCAATGCTTCTTTCCCCCCCCCCCATTCCTCTGAAGACCAGCGGCCTGAGAGAGAGAGGAGGAGAGAGAGAGAGGAAACGAATATACTTTATTTTCAACGGGTTCTTCTTCTTCGTTCCCCTCTATCACCAGGACCTGCCGCGTGATCCTACTAAATTTACTCATGTGGTCCTCGATAGGTCCTGTGGTCCCCGAGAGGATCACACGCGATCTCCGAGAGGACCACAAGAGATTCAGAGTATCGCAGGGCTTGAGCCTGTATTCTCGGTGGGTCTCAGAAGCGGGATTGCGTGACACCGTGGTTTTCGTTGCACCAGTCTTTTGGGCACGCAGGCCCGTCTAACATTCTGCCCTTCATCATACAGCTTTCACTCAGTCACAGTCATTCAGCACTTGTTAGTGAGCATAATAAGCATGAAGAAACAAACAGATGAATATATAAATAAATAATAAACTATCTCTCTTCCATACACTCCACACTCTGAGTTACGTAACTACATGAAA
Source organism: Achatina immaculata (assembly GCA_009760885.1). Taxonomy (NCBI): domain Eukaryota; kingdom Metazoa; phylum Mollusca; class Gastropoda; order Stylommatophora; family Achatinidae; genus Lissachatina; species Lissachatina immaculata. The sequence goes on along the minus strand of CM019692.1, from coordinate 28,205,623 downwards.
CAAACTTACATTCTTACATTCATTCAAATTATATAGAAATGCAGTATTACAAAAATACAACAATCAAGCCATACTTTAAACTAATTTAGATTTTGACAGTATATATATATATATATCTCTCTGAACCTTAAGTGCCCAGGGCACATGGGGCTTCCGCAAGGGTTTTCCACAAATGCCTGTCCTTCGCCTTTTTTTCTGTTCTTGCCCAGGTGAGCCCTCTATTGCTCAACATCGTTTCTGTTGTTCTTCTCCATGACAGTATATATACACAGTATATATACACCTATACACAGTATATATACACCTATACTTTTCATATAAACAATTACATGCAGACACAAGCACACATATTCACACACATATGCAAGTACATACCACCAATATACAAACACATTCTCACATATACATCTATACACACATACGTACACATAAACATATCCTGTCACATACACATACATGCACACATAGACAGACAGACAGATAAACAGACAGACAGACATAGATAGATAGATAGATAGATATAGATAGATAGATAGATAGATAGATAGATAGATAGATAGATAGATAGATAGATAGATAGATAGATAGATGGATAGATGGATGGATGGATGGATGGATGGATGGATGGATGGATGGATGGGCGGGCGGACGGACGGACGGACGGACAGACGGACATACAGACAGACAGACAGACAGACAGACAGACAGACAGACAGACAGACAGACAGACAGATAGATAGATAGATAGATAGATAGATAGATAGATAGATAGATAGATAGATAGATAGATAGATAGATAGATAGATAGATAGATAGATAGATAGATAGATAGATAGATAGACAGTTCCGAAGTACTGGTTCTTTCGATACAACATTCGGTATTTTATACACTTTTCTTTGTAAATATACTACTGGACAAAAAGTGAAGGGCCATTCATTAATTTCAAGCATATGTTTATTTTGATTGCCGTACTAAAACTGTAAATAAATTTATTGTAGAATCTTGATTAAATTGCATTCTCAGGCAGTCCTCTATGCAGTAGGAGCATAAACAACACCAACTGTTCACCACAACAAGTGTAAAAATCGCGTGTAGTAGCATCGTCCTAGACAAAATGATAGGGCATTTTTAAAGTGTCAGCATGACCCAGCAAGTAATTAAATCGTGCTGATTTGTGCTGCATGTGCAAGAGGCATCCTTAGTGAACACTTCTCACTTTTCAATCATTTTTATTAAAGCGGTTTAGGGTATTTTCGTCATTTGAAAAACACCATGCCACAGCGGAGGTATTTTAGCACTTTTGAGCGTCATCGGGTCATAGCTTTGGTTGAAGGCGGTTTATCTGGCCGTGAAGTTGCACGGCGTTCGGGGATGTCCCATTCTACCATCCAAAGGCATTTGGAGCGATTTCGCGCAACCGAAGGAGTAGAAGACAGGCATCGATCAGGCCTACCTCGTTGCACGAGCAGACAAGGTAACAGATACCTGCAGCTGTCAACACTTCGCAACCGGACAGTAACGTCTTCCACTCTCAGAAACCAGCTAATGAATACGGAAAACGTTAACGTTAGAGGTAGAACAATTCGCAGGCTTGTAATTGACTTGGGGCTGGCTTCACGACGACCAGCAATAAGAATACCTCTTACTCCAGCTCACCGCAGAGCTAGAGTTGCCTGGTGCCGGCAGCACATCCGTTGGATGAGGTGCCAGTGGGGTGAAATTCTTTTCACGGACGAATCCCGCTTCAGTATGCCCTTCAACTATGGCAGAATCCGTGTTAGATAAGGCAAGGGGAATGGTTCCATGACGCCACTATCCAAGAGGTGGATCGTTACGGAGGGGGATCAATCATGGTCTGGGGTGGCATCAGCAGGCGCGGCAGGACTCCCCTCCATGTCATTCATGGCACCCTAACCGCCTAGCGATACCTGAATGAAATTCTGCAACCCATTGTCCAGCCTACCTTGCAAGCCATGGGTGCAGGGGCAATCCTACAAGACAATAAAGCAAGACCACATCAGGGTCGTGTCGTAGAAGATTTTCTTCAACAGCACAGGATCATTAGAATCGATTGCCCAGCTTGGTCGCCAGATCTGTCGCCCATTGAGCACATTTAGGATGTCCTAGGCAGACGGGTTTCGACAAATCATCCTCCACCTGTTGATGTCATCCAGCTGACCCTTTTCCTTCAACAAGAGTGGCAGGCAATTCCACAGAATGTCCTAACAACCCTGGCTAACTCGATGAGACAATGGTGCGTCGAATGTCTGGCAGCAAATGGTGGCCACACGCGATACTGACATGTTTGTTGTTTGAAGACTACTCTTGTGAATTTTTGAACGAGGGGTGAGTGATTTCGCCAGCTTGCTGTATGTGTATTCCTATTCTGATGTGCAAATGATATGATTGAATTTGTTCAGGTTTAAATGTTGTTTCCTTTGGTACTAATGGCTTGTTTGTTAGTCAGTTGATTTTGTTTATGTAAGAATTGAAAAAAAAAAAACCGGCCCTTAACTTTTGACCAGAAGTATATCAAATGAAACGCACTTAACATAAGTCAGCGGGAATGTTCGCCTGAAAATTTTCCGTGCGACAGCATTTGTGCCCTAATTTTTTCACTGGTTTCTGCCGACACACTCTGTCTTAGCCAGACCATGTTTATTTTTCCTGACTGGTTCTGAGTTAATACCGCTAGATCCTGCCATGTTGTGTACACCAAGGTCCTAATCCTGTCTCATTTCGGACTTGGCAACCTGGCTTCCAATTTAGCATGACCCAGAAGAAGAAGAAGAAGAAGAAGAAGAAGAAGAAGAAGAAGAAGCATGACTAAGAAGAAGCATGACCAAGAAGAAGAAGAAGAAGAAGAAGCATGACCAAGAAGAAGAAGAAGAAGAAGCATGACCAAGAAGAAGAAGAAGAAGAAGCATGACCAAGAAGAAGAAGAAGAAGAAGCATGACCAAGAAGAAGAAGAAGAAGAAGCATGACCAAGAAGAAGAAGAAGAAGCATGACCAAGAAGAAGAGAAGAAGAAGCATGACCAAGAAGAAGAAGAAGAAGAAGCATGACCAAGAAGAAGAAGAAGAAGAAGAAGCATGACCAAGAAGAAGAAGAAGCATGACCAAGAAGAAGAGATACTGAGTCTGCTGACTAGTGGACTACGGTTCTATTTTTTTAACATATATCATACCTAAGAAAAATGCATCTTAACAGACTCTTGTGCCACAGGGCAACTTCAGTACAGAATAGTCATTAGACGTTCAGAGCTTGTCCAGGAAAGAAAGAAATGGCACTACAACTTTCTCAGCATATAATTTAGTTCGCATTTTGAGAACAACGACATCGCAATGCACATTACCATAGGCATCAAATATTATCCTCGGTTGTTGAACTTAGAAATCAGATTTAAACAATTTGTGTTCGTAACTATCTCCAAAACAGCACATCGATGACAAAGCGAGATCACGTCGAGGGCATCAAGCAATTACAGAGCGCTTTTGGCCGTCGATTCTGAGGAGCAATTACAGGAGTCAGTGAACATCGCTGTACTGCATAAACTCAGCCTTGACTTTTCGATTCGATGACTGTTGACAGAGACCATTGACGTGCAGTCATCTTTTCCAGTCACGAAACGCCGTCGTTAACCGAATTTACGGAGGATGAGAACACCCGGAGACAACTTTCTACATCATCCGCACATAATGACACCTGATCTAACGAGCTGGTATGACCTTTTTAACTGCCTGGTTCGCTTTTTGTTTTTTTAAACCTGCCCTTATTAGTTATTTTTCTTTTTCGTTCTAATTTCTTTCTCTACCTTTTTTTTTTTTTTGAGTTCTAAGTTCACGTAAATGTGAATCTGATGGAATGAGCTACGATAAAAGTTATTTTCCGGAACGGATTTAAAAATTAAACTTATCATCGAGTTTCACGTCCATTGAGTGCATTTATCTCCCTTGTAGCCATTATGTGGTATCGTGGCAAGCAGGGCTGTAGAAATCGGTAACAATTTTGGCAACAATCGGAGTCGATACTCACACCATTCGTGAAGAAGTTGAAGTGGCGAGTCGTACAGAAAAGTCAGAGACATGGTCAAGTCTAAGTAGGATCGGAGTGTCATTTACGAAGTAGTCATAGCTGGAATCGATCCGACAGGTAGAAAAAAAATAATAATAGAAGTAGAAGTAGCAAGGACATTTGTAGGATATTTGAACATCTCACCGAGTCCTGCTAGCCCAACTGAAAGGACAACCAATAAACATAAATATTATACAAGTGTACGCTCCAATATCTGAAAGTTCTGAAGAAGATGTACAGCTATTTTATAATGAGATAGAGACAGCCCTAAAACACACAAAATCACATGAAGTTACTATAGTCATGGGAGATTTTAATGCTAAAGTTGGTAAAGGAAGAACTTCAGACGTCGTTGGTGACTATGGACTGGAGGAGAGGAATGACAGAGGTTGTAAATTAATTGAATGAGCAAGAATACATAGCATGGTTGTAGGAAACACCTGGTTTAAGCAACATCCTCGAAGACTGGCAACGTGGTGCAGCCCAGACAAAAACACTTTTAACCAGATAGACTACATATTAATCAACAAACGATTCCGCAATGTATTACTGACGACAAAAACCATGCCAGGAGCTGACTGTAATAGTAACCATGACCCACTCTGTGGAAAAATTAGAATAAAGCTAAAGAAAGCATGCAGAAAAGTGAGAAACATCAAACTGAATACAGAACTTAAAAATTACCAAGAAATGCGAGAACAATATAAAGTTATTATAACAAATAGATACTATGCAATAGCAAAGATAAATAGTATAGATGAACAATGGGCAATGTTAAGAGATTTTATCCACTAAACTGTTAAGGAGATCATACCACCAAAAAAAGAAGCCTCTAAAAATAAATGGATAACAGACGACATCTTAGGACTGATGGACAAGAGGAGGAGGAGTAAAAATAACCAAGAAAAATACAGCAAGATAAATAAAGGAATAAGACGCAAATGCAGAGAAGCAAAAGAAGTGTGGTTAAATGAACAGTGCAGACAGATAGAGGACTCTCATAATAAAGACAGCAAAAACATGCACAAACGAATTAGTGAACTCACAGACAGGAAAACAAAATATACCACAGGATGCCTGAAATCGAAGAAGGTAAAATGTTAATGGGAAAAGAAGACATTGTGGACAGAGTACATCGGTGAGCTGTATGGAGGAGAAAGACCAGAATTAACACCAGATACTGAAAACTGTGATGGACCACCAATACTTGAAGATGAACTCATAGATGCCATCAAATACATGAAGAAAGGAAAAGCGACTGGGCCTGATAATATAATAATAGAAGAAATAGAGGCACTAGAGGAGACAGGAATAAAAATAATAACCAAGTTACTCAATAATGTTTACAATAATGGTTATATTTCCAGTGACCTGATTAAATCCACGTTTATAGCACTACCAAAGAAACCAGGTGCAAAGGAATGTGATGACCACCAGACTATCAGCCTATCATGTCACATAACAAAGCTACTTTTGAGAATCATTATGAGAAGAACAAGGAAAAAGATAAAAATGGAAATAACAGATGAACAGTTTGGATTTGTTGAAGGAAAGGGAACACACAATGACATTTATGTTTTATAAACACTAACAGAAAGAGCTTTAAAAGTACAGAAAGATCTCTACTTATGCTTCATTGATTACATCAAGGTATTCGACAGGGTGAAACATAATGAAATTATTAAAATGCTTGAAGACATCAATATAGACGGCAAAGACCTGAGGATTGTAAAACATCTATACTGGCAGCAAGAAGCAGCAGTTCGAGTTGAAAATAGAACTGGAAAATATCAACCTATAAAACAAGGGGTGCGACAAGGATGTGTACTACCTCCAGACCTTTTTTCTCTGTACAGCGAAAATATTCTAAGAACGATCATTACAGAACCAGGTGTAAAAGTTGGAGGATACAATATTAACAACCTTCGGTATGCTGATGACACAGTACTGATAGCTGAGAACTAACAAGACCTGAAAAATCTCTTGGATAAAGACGCTAAAGGAAGTGAACAGAAAGGCCTTACTTTGAACATCAAAAAGACAGAGACTATGGTTATATCTAAGAAACAGAATCCACCAACATGCAGTATAAAATTAAACGGAATATTCTAAAGCAGGTGCAAAAATTCAAATACACTGGAGCAGTAATAACTTCAGATGGGAAATACAGAACAGAAATTAGGAACAGAATAGGCCAACCAAAGACTGCATTTCAGAGAATGAGAAACATATTGTCCAACACATCTTTACCATTGAATGTTAGAAAATGAGTCCTAAAATGCTATATTTTATATGGAAATGAATCATGGACGGCAAGTCTGCACAAAAATCATTGGAAGCAGCAGAAATGTGGTTTATTAGAAGAATGTTGCGAATCCCCTGGACATCAAAAATAACTAATGAAGATTGTGTGAGAAGAGCTGGAGAGACAAAAAACTTGTCAAAAAAATAAGAGAGAGACAATGTACTTTCATAGGACATGAAATGACAAGAGGGGGCATTGAAAATATTATAACAACAGGAAAAATAGAAGATCAAGAGGAAGACCAAGAGAAATGATACTGGACAGTTTGATGAGATGGTGTGAGAGGAGATCACCAACTGAACTGATGGCCTGCATGAAGGATCGTGTACTCTGGAGAAGCATAATAGCCAACGCCAGTCGGCACGGTACCTGATGATGATGAGAAGTAGAAAGTTTGGTGTATCGATATCCACAGTGTTTGGAGATTTTGACCAGATTTTGTTTGTTGCCCTTGACGACAGCGTCTATAGCAACCTATAGTGGCCGCCTAACAAACGCGGTGTGTGTCCGTTCTTCTTACAATGATAATACCAAAAGAGCTAAATGTTACATTTTTCATCTGTTTTTCATGTTTTTATCTGGTGTGTTGCTTTTATATGTGATCCTTGAAAAAGGTTTCTTTTCCGAAATATTGGACTGTTGTTTATTCTTCATTTATACGTGCTCTCATCTTACTTTCTGCCATTTTTGTTTCCGTCCACTTTCGTCGATCTCTCTGTCTTTTGTAAAACTGAACCATAACTCTATTTATCGTGTAACAGGAAAACTACATGACGCAGACACACAGATTCCAAACTATACATCACAAACATTTCAAATAATCCGCACACAAAAAAAGTCCAATATGGTGCACTGCATTTACAATAATTATTTAATGAGTTGTCCTCTCCTGCCGCTCGACCGACCGGTGCTGGAGCTTTATATTTACAACAAACATTATCATGTGCTTTGTCTCATTTATTTCAGCCTCACACATCTTGTCTATATTTTCTTGGTATAAACTCAACCTCACACAACATCCTTGTCTATATTTTCTTGGTATAAATTCAGCCTCACACAACATCTAGCCTATATTTTCTTATATGAACTCAGCCTCACATAACATCTAGCGTATATTTTCTTATATATATATATATATATATATATATATATATTATATATATATATATATATATATATATATATATATACTCAGCTTCAAGCAACATCTAGCCTATACTTTCTTGTTACTATATTGTGCCTTACCCGTTTCTCCTTTCTTTGTTAGATCAGATGTTTTAAAATTCTAAAGCAAAGAGTATCTGCACAGTTGGTCACAATTAATTTAAATATACACTCGGCTGTTTGTATTTCTAAAGAGGAAACATGATTCTAAAGTTTTTTTTACAAAAGCCGAAAAAAAGGTAAGTTTATAGTTAGAAAACTACTGATGACAACGAACACAAAACGTTGGTTAAATTCCATGCTTGATAAGTTCCATCCTTTATTTTAGATGTATTCTATAACAGTCAGTCATTTGCATGTCCCTTGCGGAACTTTGCCTCCCTAACAGCAATCGTGTAGGCCTTTCGGTTATAAGCCAGATGGCCTGCTGCTGATGCATTCGTTTGCAGACTATCAGTGATGTCTTGCAGCCATCTTCGTCTTGGTTTTCCTCTCTTTATTTTTCCCGTTATGTACCCTTCCAAGACGATCTTATCTAAATTCTCATGTTTAATGTGTCCAAAGTATTAAAGTTTTCTCTTTACTAGCCAACCTTATTCAATATTAAGTTCTTTTAGTATGGATATATTTGTTCTTTTTTTGTGTCCATGATATTTGAAGAACTCTTCTGTAGCATTTACATTCAAAAGCATTTATGTGTCTCTCAGCTGTTTTGTTAAGTGTCCAGGTCTCACAGGCATATGTTGCTATGGGAAAGATGCATGCCCTTTAAAATCTTATTTTTATTGTTCTGTCTGTACCTCTCCACAGCTTCTTTAGTTATTTTACTTTCTGAAGAGCGATAGATGTCCTCCTTTTAATTTCCCTCACTTATATTTCCATTATTAGTTAGTAATGATCCTAGATATTCAAAACTCTCCACCTCTTCCAATTTTTCCTCATTGATACATATATCAGCTGCCTTATTTGTTTATTTTATATAATTCCCGTAATTAATTATCCTAAAACGGCAGCGTTCCGAAGTGGAAACTTTTAATTTCCGGGTTGAAATGAACAAAAAAGGGGCTGTCGTGTCCATGTTTGTTATATTCAGAGTGGGAAGAATTCATATCTTCCTCTCTTTCTTTTCCTATCTCTTTTTATCTCTCCATATTTCTCTCTTTCTCTCTTTGTTTCTGTCGCCCCTATCTCTTATCTCCCTCTGCTTATCTTTCTCTTCCTCTCTTCCTCTCCCTATTTATCCGTCCCTTCCTATTTCTCTGCTTCTCCCTATCTCTCTCTTTCCTTATTCTCTATCACTACTATCTCTCTCTTTTCTTCCTACGTCTCTGTGCTTCCCTTCTCTCTTCTTCTCCCTGTTTCTCTCTCTCTCTCCCTATCTTTATTTCTCTCCCTATTTCTCAGTCTATCCCTATCTGCTTCCCTATCTCTCACTTCCTCTCCCTGTTTCTCAGTCTATCCCTATCTCTTTCCCTATCTCTCTCTTCCTCCCTCTCTCATTGTCACCATTTCTCGTCCTCTACTCTTGAAGAACTGACACTGCTGTATCTCTTGTTTGCTGTACTGAATCATACTATATGCCTCACTTGAACACAACATTTGTATTGATGTAAGAAAATCATAAACACGCCCCCCTCCTCTCTCTCTCTCTCTCTCTTCCCCCTCTCTCTCTCTCTGCCCTCTCTCTCTCTCTCTCTCTCTCTCTTTATAACACGCATACACAAATTAGCCATGGAACCTTGGACACGTCTGGTGATCCCAGTTGCCGGAGATGGAGCGATAGGTTCAGATTTCCAAATCTGGGCCCGTAAATTTTCCCGGGCGCTCATTCCCGCTGTCTGCCACCTCATCTCATTACCCCAGGGAAAGATTACACCTCAGGCGGGACTCTCCGGCCCGGAACCTGACCCACAGATGTGAGGACGACCAGGCCAGCACCTTGTGTACCTGGTATAATGGGATCTGCCGGTGTTTTACGATTTGTCCGAAAGTATTATGTATCGCACAGCGACACCAACATTTTTCACCTTTTACCTGGGGATCTTTGACAGTGATGTATCCTTTTCTTCTCTTTCTCCACTTCATCGTTTCCTTCTCTGTTCACGCTTTTCCAGCCATTCGTCATCCTTCGTTGTTTCTGTGTTGTCGACAGATTTCTCTCCTCTCATAGTTTTTAATCTGTGTCTAACTGTCCTGCCCGCTGTCATCCCTGACTTATATTATCAGCTAATTCTTATCTCTAGCTGTCCTGCCCGCTGTCATCCCTGACTTATATTATCAGCTAATTCTTATCTCTAGCTGTCCTGCCCGCTGTCCTCCCTGACTTATGTTCTCTGCCAACTCTTGTCTCTATAACTGTCCTGCCAGTTGTCCTCCTTGACTTATGGTCTCTATCAGCTCTTGTCTCCAGCTGTCCTGCCTGCTGTCCTCCTAACATCTGTTGAGTTTACTGTCCTTCTGAAGTCTTACTGACCTTCCTGAACGGTTTTCTGTTAAAAGAAGCTAATTCGCCAAGTTTTTAATTGATTCTCACGCTGTCTCTTACCACCTGTAATGGCTACTTGTCAAGTATTAATTAGAATGTTCTAGATTTATGGGCGCAGCTTCCAGCGTCCCTTCAGATTTATCGCTTCAATTGCTTTCAGCTGAAATAGAACCCGTGCACACCTGCAAGAAACTGAGAACTGTTTGGGTCTAAATGCTGTCGTTTGTTTTAAGTTGTAAACCATATCTTCATATTAAATATTACACACAAAAACAGAAGGGGAAAGAACTTAGGACGGATCATTAGATATAAATATTTAGGTACAGTCATAAAATCTGAGGGCGCGTGCACTGAAGAAATCGGAACCAGGATAGAAATTGTGAAGTAAGAGAACACAGTTTTGTAAGACCGGACGGGGATGTATGCGTATCCTAATCACGCTGAGGTTTTCCGGTGAGAAAGTCCAACCCTGGACTGGATGGGCAACCACCTCTCACCCGGCGGGGATACACCAGTATCCCAAAACACGTCGAGGTTTTCTGGAGAGAAAGTCCAATTCTAGGCTAGATGGGCAACCACCTTTCGCCCAGCGGGGATATATTGATATCCAAAACACGTTGAGTTTTCCGGTCAGAAAGTCCAACTCTAGACTAAACTTGTGCAATGAAAACCACGGTGTCACGCAATCCCGCTTCTGAGACCTACCAAGAATACAGCCTCAAGCCCTGCGATACTCTGAACCTCTTGTGGTCCTCTCGGGGATCTCGTGTGGTCCTTTCAGGAACCACGGGACCTATTGAGGACCACGGAGTAAATTCAGTAGGATCACGGGGCGGTCTTGGTGGTAGAAGTGAACGAAGAAGAAGAAGAAGTAAGACCAGACCTTGAAAAAATCGTAGACAAAGCACTTTAGTGAGACGTGAGAGAAAGAAAAATCACAAGAGAATTACCTGGTACTCGAACCACGGACTCCGGTATGACAAGCAGCCTCTTGTTCTTTCTCTCACGTCTCACTAAAGTGCTTTGTCAACGATTTTTTCGAGGTCTAATCCTACAAAACTGTGTTCTCTTACGTTACCATACGAAAGCCTCATTGTTTCCTATGAATATATAAAAAAATGTTCCTGAAACTATACCTTCATGTAATAAGTATTCGTTTGTTTGTTGTTGTTCAAGTATGCACCAGACATGGCAGGAGACCGTGCGTATGTTTGTCTAAGAAGTTAGTACCTGGTAGAGAGACTGAATCTAAGCTACGGAATTTCTGTGTCATGACCTCGTTTCTTTCCGGGTGTCACGATCCCTCGTGTCTACTGAACAGTTACTTAATGACCGTACATACAAACACCTATTTTAAGAGGTGCGGGTTAGCTCATTTCGTTAGTACGCTGTTCTCTAGTGGTTAGAATGCTGCTCATATAAACTGCAAAGGTACCTTTTGGAAAAGCAAAGAACATATTAACAAATCATGAAAGTTCTAAGATGCTATATAGAACTTATTCTACTTTATCATAGTGAAAGATGGACCATGAGTAAACAACTGGAACGAAGACTGAAGGCTACTGAAGTGTGGTTGTTAAGAATGATACTTCGCATAGCATGGACAGCCAGAAAGACAAATGAAGAAGTATTACAGCAAGCAAAGGAATGTCTCAAACTCTCTCTCTCTCTCTCTCTCTCTCTTTCTCTCTCTCTCTCTGGACCTTAAGAGCCCAGGACACGTGGGGCTTCCGCAAGGGTTTTCCACAAATGCCTGTCCTTTGCCTTTTTTTCCCGCTCTTGCCCGGGTGAGCCCTCTATTGCTCAACATCCTTTCTGTTTTCTTCTCCATGTCTCCTTTGGTCTACCTTACTTCTGTTCCCCTGTGATGTCAATCTCAGTGCTATTTTGTGGAAGTGAGTTGTCAGTCATCCGGAGCACATATCCCAACCATCGTCAGCGTCTTTCCTCCGTAATTGCTGTCAGTGGCCTTATCTGCATTTCTGCCAACAAGATGCTCTTTCTTCCGGTGTTTGGCCAACATATCTCAAACCAGTGGCGTACATAAGAAAAAGACAAAGTTTCTCGGGCACATCAGCCGACGTGAAGATCTCTACTAACTGGTCAAGACTGGAAAGATGAATGGCAAAAGACAGAGAGGGCGGAGACAAATACCTGGATGACTGTATGGCTTGGCAAGAAAACAGCAATCAACCTGACCCGGGGCACGGAGGATCGAGCGAGGTGGAGATAGATGACTGTCTACGCCTAATGGCGTAGTATTATCTAATCTGACAAACAACCATCCTAACTGCCACGACAAACAGTGGAAATAAAAGATGAAAGAACGCTTTGGCCAGATGACTGCTGCGAGCAAGTGTCTAATAAAAGTCCAACTTTTTTTTCAAATGTTTTTCTTAACCGCTCAATTTTTAATTTACTTTAAGCAAAGTTTTTTTTTTTTCTAAAAAGTCTCTGCATGGCGTCTTACATGGATTATTATTATTGTTATTATTCCTCCTCCTCTTCTTTTCCCTCCTCATTCTCCTTCTCCTCTTCTTTTTCTTCTTCCTCCTCAGTCTTATCCTCCTCCTCTTCCTCCTTCTTCTTCTTCCTCCTCCTCTTCTTCTTCTTCTTCCTCCTCTTCTTCTTCTTCTTTCTCCTTCTTCTTTTTCTTCCTCTTCCTCCTTCTTTCTCCTCCTCTTTTTCTTCCTCCTCCTTTTCTTCTTCTTCCTCTTCTTCCTCTTTCTTCTCTTCTCCTCCTCCTCCTCTTCTTCTTTGTTCAACTTCGTATTGCTCAGCTTCCTAAACAGAGACCCAGGCTGCCTCTATGAATCCTGCTGTTAGCTGTAGGTCTTCGTATGAACCCCATAGTTTGTGCTTCTATCTCGGAGCCGTCCCTGGTCTCTGAGGTCTCTACATGTGGGTTACGGGCTCTCTAATCCCCACAGACTTTAAACATTATCTTCCTACGAATTTCTATGCTTGTAGATGTTAGCTGAATAGATTCGTGATTCGCCAAACAATGTTTGAGAAGCAAGTGTTTAGCACTGAGAATATATACACGGCACCCAAAGATTGCAGATCCTCTCAAATATACGAGTACTTCTGTCCTTTTTATGAAGTTTCCAGCTTGTTACTGCCTAACCTGCTATGCTGCTTCAGTCAGGACCTCGATTTTGTAGCTGAGCTATTAGGTACTTGGACTGGTCAATGCTCTCTCCACTGTTTGCCCATTCCCTTCCTTATGTCTGATGTGAAACCGTTTGCTTTCATTGTTACCGTGGAAAGTAACCATGAGAACAGGCAGTTGTAAACAGTTAAGATTCTGAATATAAAGGCATTAAATGTAGCCAAGCCACTCGTTACGGAAACTTTCAGATGGTATCACTAAGCCAGTGTTTCCCAACGTGGGGACGGGGCGGGAGGATTAGAATAATATATTATACTTTTTCAGAACTTGCTTGACTTGGATGCGGGAGTGGGGGTGGGGTGAGGGAGATAGAAATCTTTGAGGCGCTGAGACGGGGTATGATTAAAAAAAAAAGGTTGGGAAACACTGCTCATAGCTAATGCCAGCAGACAGTAACTACTTTCTTTTCCCTTACAGACTGTCCTCAACTGTAAGAACGACTTGGGAGATTCACTATCACTTTCACAGCTCGTGGTCCAATTTATCTATGAGACAGAGTTGGATATTTGGATCGCAGATGAGTGAGTAGAAGAAGTAGAAGGAAAGAAAGAACGAACTTTATTTTCACAGGGCTAAGAACTGGGCACGCATGCCCGTCTAACATTTTGCCCTTCATTGTACAACTTTATTCAGGTACAGACATTTGCTGTAGAACGTAACAAGCGTGAAGAAAAACATAAAAAATGTTTAGTAAAGAAATACAACACAGCCATTCTTCATATTCTTATATTTTTTCTTATATCTTTCCCGTGCCGTTAAACGTCACATAGGGCTCGCAAGGTAGTTCGCCAATTTTTCCTGTTTTTGGCAAGCTTTTCAACCTCATCAAAGGATTTTATGCCTATTAATTTGGATTCTCTTAACAATACCCTCTTCAGAGTTTCACGTTGATCTGCCTCTTTTTTTTCGGCCTGTTGTGTTCCACTTGATAGCTTGTTTTATGATTCTCTGAACGTTTCTTCTCATCACGTGACCAACATATGTCCATCTCCTTTTCCTGATCACCCATGAGATTGGTTGTTGTTCAGTCATCTGTCTTATCTCTGCATTGCTCTTATCTCTGCATTGTTCTTGAATTCGTTCCACTTGATGTCGAGTATTTTCCTTAGGCATTTGTTTTCAAAAGAGACTAATTTCTTCTCTATTTCTTTAGTTGTTTTCCAGCTTTCGCATGTATAAATGAGGGTGGATATTACATTTGAATTGAATAGTCTTAACTTGGTTTTTGTGCTTATAACTTTTGAATGCCATATGTTCTCAAGATTCTTGAACATCGATGCTGCTTTTGCAATTCTAATTCTAACTTCCTTTCTGGTGTCACCATCCTGGTCTATGTAGCTGCCAAGGTATGCAAATTGATTGACTTCTTCAACATCTGTCCCTTCTACGTGTATTTTTCCATTTTCATTAATGAGAAGTTTCATTATCTTTGTTTTGTCCTGGTTAATTTCAAGTCCTATTTTGCTAGCCAGTGAAGACAGGCTATCTGTTTTTTCTTGCATATAATTCACATTGTTACTGTAAGAATTATGTCATCAGCAAAATCAAGATCTTCTAGTTGGGCCCCATGTACCCAATCAATATCTGTGTTACTTGTGCAGCATTTTTTCATTATGAAGTCTATTGCAATTTCAAAAAGCAAAGGAGACAGTATACATCCTTGTTTCACGCCTGTTTCAATCTGGAACCATTCGCTCATCCCTTCTTCTGTTTTGACTGCACAAACATAACTACTGTAGAGGTCTTTAATGATGTTGACAATTCTACATATATATACATATATATATATGTTGACAATATAGACTTAAAATTCTCCACAGTGAATATATGTGTATGCTATCAAATGCCTTTTTAAAGTCTATGAAGTTCAGTATTAATAGTTTCTGCTTTTCAATATGTTCTTCATGTATTATCCTTAGAGTAAAGATCTGGTCGAGACAGCTTCTCCCTTTTTGAAATCCTGCTTGTTCTTCTCTCACTGCAGTATCCACTATATCTTTAAGTCTATTCAAAATGACCTTGCAAAATATTTTTGACACAATTGATACTAAGGTTATTCCTCTCCAATTGTTACAGTCATTAAAGTTGCCTTTTTTTGCATTTTAATAATGATTCGAAGGGACATTTTCTTCTTTCAAAATCTCAATAAACATTCTTTGTAGTTGTCTCATGTTGCTCTTTAGATTAAGCTAAGACAAATATGAAGTTCCTACGACTGTTGTTCTTGACTGGACCCACCCTACTTCTTTTGTTCAGCTTTTGGGGTATATACTCTTATCGGTAGGGGACCTCGCCTTGAAGTCAGGATAGGGCCCTAGGGCCCTTGTCGACTTTAATTCATAAGGAGAAATACATCCGTCTTGGCTATTGTCGCCTAACAAACCATCATTAAACAAGTTAGCTGATTTTTTTACAAAATCCGTTTCCATGGCATTAAGGCATACCTAGGACACAGTGTATCTCCACGACCTTGGGCACATGAAAGTCTGACGTGGGCAGTATCACGCCTGGCCGCATTTACCTTCCCAGATTTCTCTGATTCCAATTTTTTTCAAAAAAGAGGCTGGGTAGATCTCGGAGCCTGTTTTGGTGTGGTGATACCGTACATCTTACATCCTTCCTGTGCCGTTAGCTAATGCTTATATAAAAATCTTACATCCTTCCCGTGCCGTTAGCTAATGCTTATATAAAAATCTTACATCCTTCCCGTGCCGTTAGCTAATGCGTATATAAAAATCTTACATCCTTCCCGTGCCGTTAGCTAATGCGTATATAAAAATCTTACATCCTTCCCGTGCCGTTAGCTAATGCGTATATAAAAATCTTACATCCTTCCCGTGCCGTTAGCTAATGCGTATATAAAAATCTTACATCCTTCCCGTGCCGTTAGCTAATGCGTATATAAAAATCTTACATCCTTCTCGTGCCGTTAGCTAATGCTTATATACAAATCTTACATCCTTCCCGTGCCGTTAGCTAATGCTTATATAAAAATCTTACATCCTTCTCGTGCCGTTAGCTAATGCTTATATACAAATCTTACATCCTTCCCGTGCCGTTAGCTAATGCTTATATAAAAATCTTACATCCTTCCCGTGCCGTTAGCTAATGCTTATATAAAAATCACAGGCCCACTGGACAGTTAAACAAGCTGCTTGTATGTACAATGTACATATAAAATCTAGTCAAATCAAAACGTTCAGAAAAATATACACATTAAAAAAAATAAAATAAAGCAACAATTCGAAGATATCCACAAACTGACAACAGAGCGACAGATTTTGTATACAACTTCAGCGCTGAAGAAGGAAATTTAAAATGATCATAAGCACAACAAGCAACTGTAGTTGTAGTCCCTTTTTGCGTATAAATAACCCCCAACGATTATATTTGACAGTTTCGTCAATAGCAACAGCGCTGCACATATTATCGGAAGTGCACTACAACTCAGAAGACAAATCCCAACCCTGGGGCATAAAATGGCCGTCCGGAAGTACGCCCACTTTAACGGAACAGGAAATCCACAACAATTACTGGGTGGTTGTATTAATGTCTAACCAGCGGTATCGTAAAATCAACATTCATTCAGTGTCTCGGAACGTACAATCAGGCAGCCAGTCCGAGTATTGTGCGAGGTGATATGGCTAACCAGAGATATATAGCAGGAAATATCAGATCCAGTTACCGGATTAAAGTTGGCAACAAGTAATCCGGAAATTGGAAAAATGTATCCTTAATGATTATGGGAGCAATAATGGCACTTTTCATCCGAGAAGACGATTTTGAAACAAGTAGATGTTAGCTGTACCGATGTTTATCGGTTGTTATGTAAATTATAGCTTGTCGGACGTTACCTGTAGTGGAGCATGCCGGACGTTACCTGTAGTGGAGCATGCCGGACGTTACCTGTAGTGGAGCATGCCGGACGTTACCTGTAGTGGAGCATGCCGGACGTTACCTGTAGTGGAGCATGCCGGACGTTACCTGTAGTGGAGCATGCCGGACGTTACCTGTAGTGGAGCATGCCGGACGTTACCTGTAGTGGAGCATGCTGGATGTTACCTGTAGTGGAGCATGCCAGACGTTACCTGTAGTGGAGCTTGTCGGACACGACCTGTAGTGGAGCTTGTCGGACACGACCTGTAGTGGAGCTTGTCAGACACTACCTGTAGTGGAGCTTGTCAGACAATATCCGTAGTGGAGCTTGTCAGACACTACCTGTAGTGGAGCTTGTCAGACACTACCTGTAGTGGAGCTTGTCAGACACTACCTGTAGTTGAACTTGCCGAATGTTACCCGTAGTGGAGCTTGCCTGATGTCTCCTCACAACATGTCCAAGAAATTCTGATTGTCTTTTATCTTATTTTAAGTTTCTCTTACCATCACTGCAAGGGCAAAGACCTAACTTTGACTAAGAAAAAAATGTTACTTTAAAAAAAAGTGTAGTGGACATTCAAGAAGAACAATCTGGCATCAGGATCTGAACGTGCTAAACCTGGTGTCGTCATTCACCAGTGTAGCATGTCCTTGTAAGTAATGATTATATTTGTTGTTGTTATTATTATTATTAATGAATATGATTACGAATAAATAGTAGTCATAATAGTACCATCTAACAGCAACAGAAAAAGTAGGTGGGAAAGGAAGAGAAAGCTATAAAACTTCCATGACACTAGAACAAGACGCGGACAAAAGTAAACAGTGGAAACAGTGAATAGAAAAAGACGAGACTCAGTGACGCTGAGATATTGGTAATACAAAGGAAGGACGCCAGAAAGTAGGATGGTCCAGTGATAACAAAGCGGTGACTGGACGTTTACACGTGTAAACAAAATAGAAAAGACGAATAGAAAAGGCAGACACAGTGAAAAGCGAGGACACAATAAAACCTCCGGCATGAAAGAGAAAGATAATGACTTAGGTAAATAACAACTGTACGGACGTAGACAGACACGCATGACACCTGTTACGTTACACGGGTTAGGACGCTATTAGGATGCTATTTCACACGGTTTTTAAATAAAAGAGTGACCAACTCGGCCAGCTGACCAATTAAATATTTAGAGGAGTGGCCTATTCGATAACTGACTTACGACATATAAGTCACTGGGCAGTATGAATGATGGACAATCAGAACGCTCATGGGAACCAGAGGACATCTGAAGGGTGGAGACAAAATACTTATTGGTTAATCTATCAAGCTGGACTTGAAGATAAAAAGGCGAACGGAGAGACAGGAGAGAGAGGAAGAAGTACGGAAGTACAGGAGAAGACGAAGAAGTACCGAAATACAGGAGAGGACAAAGAAGTAGTACAGGAGAGAGAAGACGGAGGAACAAGGACGGTCAGTGAATAGAGACCGGTCCAGACGTCAAAGTAAGGAGCACGGGAAGGAAGGTGCTCCCAAAAAGAGGAAGTCAAGAGGCTAGCGGACAAGTGAGTGGATCGTCAGAAGTAGACAAAGAAGAGAAGAACTGCAGAAGAGAACACACACCAGAGAAGACACGAGAGAGAAAGAAGACGTAGGTAACGACAGATGGAACAGATGGACAGTTAGAGCAATAGATTATCATGAAAAACAGTTTTGAAGAAGCGGTTTTAGGACAGATTGCTTCAAGTGATTCAAGTGATTATGAAACTTCCAGTAAAGTGATTCAGACGAGGAATTAGTTGACCACGTGCGACGGATCTAATACAGCACAGAGTTTAGAATTGAACTCGTATCATGTGCAGAGTATTCTGAAGCTGAGAACATTGAGAAATGCTGTATGTAGAATATGATAGAGTTTGATATTGTGAACAAATGATTAAGTGATTCAATCCAAGTGATGTTGTCGACAATACATCTTGAACTTATTTGTCAGAATTAAATAATGGAAGAACTTTTCATCGAGTTTGATTTAGTGAAAGTGGTTGATGCGCGTGAGACCTCGACGTGTTACGATCGAAAGAAAAACTTCATCATCTTATATCTTATATCCTTCCCGTGCCGTTAAACGTCACATAGGGCTCACAAAGTAGTTCGCCAATTTTTCCTGTCTTCGGCGAGTCTTTCAACCTCATCAAAGGATTTTATGCCTGTTAATTTGGCCTCTCTTAACAATGTCCATCATCTACAATCTACACCATGTTCATCATCTACAATCTACACCATGTCCATCATCTACAATCTACACCATGTTCATCATCTACAATCTACACCATGTTCATCATCTACAATCTACACCATGTTCATCATCTACAATCTACACCATGTTCATCATCTACAATCTACACCATGTCCATCATCTACAATCTACACCATGTTCATCATCTACAATCCTCAATATTGTACCAGCAGCATCCATGTCCTTGGCGAGCGGTCGGTTTAGCAGTCACCCGTCCTGTGGCGTCTTGCAGGGCAGCAACAAATTCTCTCACGGTCAGCCTCAGCTGTGTTGCATGCTACTTATTTCTGCTGCTGTAGTTCTCCGTTTGGTAGTCTTTGTCCGCTTCTCTTTCCCTCCTCGGGTGTCCATCGCATGGCTGTTTTAGCTTCTCGTATGTTTCTCACGTGATGAGAAGAAAATCCCAAAACAAGCTATAAAATGGAACACAGCAGGCCAAAGAAAAAGAGGCAGACCGCGTGAAACTCTGAAGAGGACATTGTTAAGAGAGGCCAAATTAATAGGCATAAAATCCCTTGATGAAATTGAAAGACTCGCCGAAGACATGAAAAATTGGCGAGCCCTATTTGACGTTTAACGGCACGGGAAGGATATAAGATAAGATGTTGCAGGGATCTTTTCAGAGCACATGGCCAATCCATTTCCAACGTTTTTGCTGTTATAAGATTCTGTTACGTTCATCTAAACATGAAAGCCAAACACCGACTTGGAAACAAATCTGGCACTTTTTGTGAAATGTTAATTTAACATCGATATTCTAGCAATAATCAGCTAAGGCAGAACTCCCGTTTCCGGGCCCTTAAGGCATACTGGAGAATACAGTGCTAGGCCCGTACTGTCCATGACCTTCCGCACATGAAAGTGTGATGTGGTCAGAATCACGCCTGGTCGCATCTACCTTCCCAGATTTCTCTGGTACCCGTTTTTAGAGGCTGTGTCGACCCCGGCCCCCCCCCCCCCTTTTTTATTGTGGCCTGTACCAGAAAAAAATCCCACAGCTGAGGCTGAACCCGGTACCACCGGAGAAGTCTAACCACTCAACTAACCAGGCCCCTCAATAATCTATTATTACCATCTTAAAAATTCTGACCTAGCATCGAAATTCAAATACAACAGTCATAGGTAAACCATATACATAACATCCACATTTACACATACCAAAAACACCTCTCTCCCTCCCCCTTCTCTCTCACTCTCCTTCTCTCTCCCTCCCTCCTCTCTCTTTCTCTCTCTGCCTCCCCTTCATGTTTCAGCGCAACATATAAAGCACAAGAAAATCTCCGTGATATTTCAGCAAATGCCACGCTGCGTTAGGCGTTTTATTTATCTCACGTGCCACGTTCGTGACATTTGTGACACATTTCATCTCCACGTCACAACCACACCACCCCTCCCCCCACCCCACCCCCACCCCCTCCGCCCTCCGTCACGAGTGCTGGAGATTCTACTCTCTTCCCTGAGCCTGCACTAAGAAGCTTACCCCCCCCCCTCCTCCCTTCCCCCTTGTGTTTCAGTACCACAGTAGCAAGCCGCTTACCCACACCCACACCCACACGCACACACACACACATCATGTAGTACTGGAATCTAGCTCGCCTGACTGAGATCTTAGCCCTCAGCATGACAGGCACGAAACCTGGCCAGTGAAAGGCAAGTTTGAAAAAAAGTTCTGAAGTTTCCCATCCTTCCTCTACGGCAAGTCCAAATTAGTTGGAAGTCTAGTTTACAGAGCTGACCCCATCCGGTCAGAGGTCAAGGCTGTCATTTTTCTGTTCTCTGTCCAGAGAAGTTGGTTGTGGTCAGTAAACAAGGTCAGAATCTAGGCCGCGCCGAGAATGAAACGGGCACATAGATTACACATCAGAGCTGGAGATTCCCATTTACTTCTTTAGGTGTTATCAATCATCATCCTGTGACATCGCCTCAGGGAGAGCCCAGCTACAAGGATTCGCCATCTTTCTTTGTCTAGTAGGTCATTACAAGGAGTAGGTTAAGTGTTCGCCATACTTAACATTCGGGAAAATATATTAGTGGAATTATTCTGTCTTTTCCCTCTCACTGTCTCACACTCTTCTTATTATCTCTCTCTCACTCCTCTATCTCTCTTTTTCCACATTCTCTCTCTCACTCACTGTTTCTCTCTTTCATTCTCACTTTTTCCTAATTCTCTCTCCTTTATTCTCCTTACATTCTCTCTCCTCATTCTCTCTCTCTCTTCATTCTCTCTCCTTCTCACCTCATTCTCTCTCTTTTTCACCTCATTCTCTCTTTCTTTCACCTCATTCTCTCTCTCCTCATTCTCTCGTTATATCTCCCCTCATTCTCCCTCTCCCTCCTCATTCTCTCTCTCACCTCTTTCTCTCTCCCTCATTTCATTCTTTCTCCCTCTCTCAAATCATTCTCTCTCACCTCTTTCTCTCTCTCCTCATGCTCTCTCTTCACCTCATTCTCTCTCCTCTCTCTCCTCATTCTTTCTCTCCCTCTCTCACCTCATTCTCTCTCCTCATTCTTTCTCTCCCTCTCTCACCTCATTCTCTCTTTCTCTGTCATCTCATTCTCTCTCTCACCTCATTCTCTCTCTCCTCAAACTCTCACCCTCTCTCTCCTCATTCCCTCTCTCTCTCTCTCTCACTCATTCTCCCTAACCCCCTCTCAAAATTCCAACAAATAAACAAAAATACAAATAATAAGACCCCATTCTAAGAGTTGTTTCTCTCCACCAATTAAAAGCCCTGTCACGATCACATGATACATCCAAGAAAACTATCACAAAATCCCACCCTTAGAGTTCACCCAGAACACATTTTCTACAACTTAACCAAGTCTGGACTGCCCCCAGACCGCTGTTATTAAGAGCATTATCATCTCCTTATCTACGCCATGTCAGTTATCATTTATAAGAGTGAGAGAGAGAGAGAGAGAGAGAGGAGAGAGAGAGAGATGACTAAAATAAACGAAGTCCTGTTTTTTTTTTTTTTACAGGAAATTGTTGAATGTGAAAGTTGGGTTATTTGAAACAGGGAAAACAAGACATAGCGTAAAACAACACCAGGAAAACTACAACATCATACAAGCTATCTTCTTGCCGGCACTTGGGTGAAGTCCCTTTTTGTCTGGGCAAAATCCCCGTTTCCACCATTAAGGCATATTTGGGGAATACGGTGTTAGGCCTGTATTTTCTACGACCTTCGGCACATGAAAGTCTGATGTGGTCACTATCACGCCTGACAGCATTTACCTTCCCAGATTTCTCTGGTGTCCATTTTTTTTAGAGGCTGAGTGGACCACGGGGCCTTTTTGGTGGGGTGGTAGATCAATGGATGGTGATCGACTTAGCAAAGCAGCATCTACAAATCTTGTGAAGAGGGGAATCTTACAAAGCAGCAACAGATTGTCTTCACTTCTCGCTGTCTGCGACCTGCCTCTGAATAATACATAAAGCGTCAGATCCCCTCTTCTATGACCGAGAGATACTGAAAGTCGTGATCCACAAACTTTTTTCTTCAGAAAACAGGCAGCTACTTGATCAGCAAACTCGTGGTTTTGTTTTGTTTTTTTTTAAACAGAATTATTCAAGTCTCTTCCATATTAAGAAGTACAGAAATGTACCAGTCGGCCTGGTTGACTTGAGTGGGAGGGGGGGGGGGGGGGTTTTCAGAAGTGGAGATTTTTCTTCCCTCTCGTACCACCACAGCAAAAAGCCCCAACCTCCAGAACACCGTATCCCCACCATACCTTAGTGGCGTGGGAATGAGAAGTTAACTTTTTATAGCAAATACTCGGAGAATTTAACAAGAAAAGATGCTTAAAAGATAAAGATAAGGAGAAAAGAGCAAGAGGATCATCATCATCATTATCATCATCATCTTCTTCTTCTTCTTCTGTCTCTCTGGAACTGTAAGCTGATGTTCTTTGCAACCGATTCCACGGAGATGTTGAAACACAGTATCGTGTCGGATTGGGAACGGGTCATAACAGCTTTTTTTTGTTTGTTTGTTCAGTCCCTGAATGCAGTAAAAAAAGCGCGGAGTGTGCAATAGTTCTTTGGCAGAAACAATCATTTTATAAACAGGAAACTAAGAGGCTTTGGTACAGAAACAATCATTTTATAAACAGGAAACTACGCGGCTCTGGTACAGAAACAATCATTTTATAAACAGGAAACTACGCGGCTCTGGTACAGAAACAATCATTTTATAAACAGGAAACTACGCGGCTCTGGTACGGCAAAGTAAGAGAACACACTTTTGTAGGATCAGACCTCGAAAAAATCGTAGACAAAGCACTTTAGTGAGACGTGAGAGAAGGAAAAATCACAAGAAAATTACCTGGGATTCGAACACGGACTTCAGTAGGACGAGCAGCAGTCTAGCCAACAGAGAACAGCGTACGAACGAATACTTTTTACATGATGTTAGTTTCAGGTACAGTTTCAGAAACAATTTTTTTTTATAAGTAAGAACCAACGAGGTTTTCGTAGGGTAAAGTAAGAGAACACCGTTTTGTAGACCTCGAAAACAGAATCTTCGTCTTCTCCTGCTTTCAAAGCACCTTTTTTTGGAGGTGTGAGATAAGCTCAGTTCGTTGGTACGCTGTCTCTTCACCGGCTTTTCTACTATCTACTAGTCCACTAGCCCTATTTATATTGCTATACTGATGGGCTGACAACGTTGAGAGATAGACGCAAATCACCATAACCATCTGCACGACAACAGCAGCAAAAGAAAACTGAATAGCAGTTACAGCCAACCTTCTCTGTGGAGACTACACTTCTTCAGTTTTCCGAGTCATTAAGGCTCATTGCTGCAGATGAAATTCGCCTTTAATACTCTCCATTCTTAATCTCTCTTCAGTTGGTGACACCAGTTTCCTGTATATCCTCTTTTATGTTGTCTCACCATCTCTGTCTTGGTCTGACTCTCAGCCTTGTTTCCTTCATATCTTGTAAATATTTTCATTTGTCTGTTCTCTTCTGTTCTTTTTACATGACCCAACCAGCGTGGTCTATTCCGTTTCAAAACATTTATAATCTGCTGTGATTTTTAAAAAAAGCTGTTAAGTTCAGTGCTCTTTCTAGCTCTCCATTCCCCACTGTCGGTATCCTTTATGAACCAACAGATTCTTCTCATTATCTTGTTCTCGCAGACCTGGAAGCTTTGTTCATTTTTCTGTGTTGTACTCCACGTTTCTGATCCATACGTAACGGCTGGTCTTATTATAGTTGTGTAGACTACATAGGATAACAATGCCATGGGAACTAAATCTAACATAATTATGTGATCAAACGCGATGTTTGTTATGTAAATAAATACACATAAAAAGCCGTTATGTTTTTCCTTCAAGCATTGAATTAAAGAAATACGCAAACTTCCAAGACAATGGTTTCTTACTGATGAAGTATCGAGCGAAAGAACAAATTTTCATGAGAACAATAATGACAGAAAAACACAAAACGATTACAATTATTTTAATGCCCCACATCTTTGCCCGACATGCGGTATCGATCTGTAGCTAGTTTGCTGGATTTTCCATTGTGTGTGATAAACTATCGATATCGCCCAGACTGTACACTGCTCACCACCAGCGAAAATTGTCCGGTCTTATCTTTCCCCCCATGTACTCAATGGTGGATGCAGTACTAATGTATCTGTGGGTGATTATCTCCACAAATCTGGACCTAGGTACCTCCTAGCCTAACGTGTATTTAAGGCATGCACTTCGGTAGAATGCTAAACAGAAAATTATCTCGGCGAAATAAATACCCAACGCGAATACATGTTATGTATAATATATATGCTCAGCGGAATATGGGAAGACATACACATATATCATACACATGTACATATAATTTTTATCCAGTCTATCTATTTCTGAATTCTTTATGATGAAATCCAAGAAGCTGTCTCAGAAGACCTTAGTTAACCCTCTCATTGCCAGTTCAGTTCTTAAAATAAATTCCTACCTTAATTCATTTTATTGAAAGAAAAACAAAACAAAACAAAACAGTGGTACCAATGCTGGTCAGGGATGGTTGGTTCAAGGATACAAGCCCACTGTCATCGTTCAGTGAAGCTGCTATCACACTCAGGAACAGATTTTAGACTGTAACACTAACGACTGTTCAGTCTTTTCCTCTGGCCGTTTTTATCTAGACTAGCGATTCACAAGCTGTGATCTCCGAGGCATTATCGGGTGATCTTCGGCGGTTTTCATGCTGGTATTCTCTGAAACTTAAGTGCCCAAGGCACATGGGGCTTCCGCAAGAGTTTTCCACAAACGCCTGTCCTTTACCTTCCTTTCCGCTCTTGCCCAAGTGAGCCCTCTGTTGCTCAGAATCCTCTCTGTTGTTCTTCTCCTTTGGTCTACCCTTACTTCTGTTCCCCTGTGGTGTCCATCTCAGTGCTATTTTTGGTAGTGAGTCGTCAGTCATCCGGAGCACATGTCCTAACCATCCCTAGCGTCTTTCCTCAATAATTGCTGTCAGTGGCTTCATCTGCATTTCTGCCAACAAGATGTTATTTCTTACAGTGTTTGGATTTTGGTATTACGTGCCAGTCAATGACTAAAGACATGTAAAGCTTTAACATTGTTCGAAACTGCAGATAATCTGGTGGTCCACAAGGTCATTCAGTCAGTCAGTCAGTCATTTGCATGTTCCTTGCGGAACTTTGCTTCCCTAACAGCACTCCTGCAGGCCTCTCGGTTGTGAGCAAGATGCCCTGCTGCTGATGCAACTATTTGCAGATCATCAACGATGCCTTGCAGCCATCTTCGCCTTGGTCTTCCTCTCTTTCTTTTTCCCATTATGTACCCTTCCAAGACGGGTTTCTCTAAATTATCATGACGTTTAATGTGTCCAAAATATTTAAGTTTTCTCTCTTTAATCATCTTTACTAGCCAACCTTCTTCAATATTAAGTTCTTGTAGTATGTATATAGTTGTTCTTTTTGTGTTCATGATATTTGAAGAACTCTTCTGTAGCATTTACATTCAAAGGCATTTATGTGTTTCTCATCTGTTTTGTTAAGCGTCCAGGTCTCACAGGCATATGTTGCGATGGGAAAGATGCATGCCCTTACAAATCTTGTCTGTTCCTCTCCACAGCTTCTTTAGTTGTTTTACTTTGTGAAGATGTCTTCCTTTTAATTTCCCTCGTTGTATCTCCATTATTAGTTAGTAATGATCCAAGATATTCAAAACTCTCCACTTCTTCCAATTTTTCCTCATTGATACATATTTCAGCTGCCTTGTGTGTTTTGTCAGTTGTCATCAATTTAGTTTTCTTTGCGTTCCGTGTCCACATGTACGTGTTTGAAAAACTGATCCCTGGACGTAAGCAGATTGAGAACTGCTGGTCTCGAACCACATTTTATTAGCTGTGTCTCAAACTGACAGTCCAGGTCAGCAGAAGAGCTTGAGGTAAAGAAAGAAATGATCTTCATGCATAGAAAAAGCACTGATGGGTATGCTATACCGCGAGCACAACTGGCGAACGTTGTTGACGCTAATGGCGGCCGTATTAAAACAACGTTTATCATAATGTTATAATCATCAGAGAAGTTTTTGGTTCTCCTCAAGGGAAGAACAGCTCTCTCTCTCTCTCCTCTCTCTCTCTCTCTCTCTCTCTCTCTAACACACAGATTGCGCCGAGCGAGTTACAGCAATCGTTTTGCCATTTAGAAAAGTTGCGCATTTTGCCTGTATATCTGGGCCGTATAGGTCGCTCTTTTGTCTGGGCCGTATAGGTTGCTGTTTTATGTCTGGGCCATGTGGATTGCCATTTTATATCTGGGCCGTGTGGGTTGCCATTTTATGTCTGGGCTGTGTGGGTTGCCATTTTATATCTGGGCCGTGTGGGTTGCTGTTTTATGTCTGGGCCGTGTGGGTTGCTGTTTTATGTCTGGGCCGTGTGGGTAGTTCAGGGTAAGATGGCAGTGTTAGAAAGGTAGAACAGCCAGATTCAGAGAGAGAGAGAGAGAGAGAGAGAGAGAGATGGGGGGAGAAAAGAGCCAGTTTTGCACTCCTGGGGTTTGACCCCCCCCCCCCCCCCCCCAACAAAATTCAGCCGACCCCAGGATCCGGATCTAACTCTCAACGGCCTTGGGGGCGATTATCAATGTCAGCAAACTGGAGATGGCCTTAACCCTGTTCTACTTCTCCCTTGTGCTTCAACATAAAAAGGCCGGTTATGCTTCTGTTAGCAATCCCACTGAAGCAGGATTCGGGATGCTCTTCTGTTCTTCCTCCCTCTCTCCCCCGCCCCTTTCCTACTGGCCCACCCCTGAAACCCACCCGGTTTGATACAGAGAAACCTGGACTTTTGTTTTTTTTATTATGAGCTGAATGAACGTAATTGTCTCCCTCTGTCGGCCTCATTGCTCGTTGAGAAACCAGCCTCATTAACCAGCCCTTGCACGTTAGAAGAACTGATATAAGACATTCGCTACCATCATCAACACCACTATCATCATGTGCCGTGACCTCCGTCTCGCTAATCAAGTCTTCTGCCTTTCTGTTAACGTGACACTATTTACATGTCTTCTTCTTTTTCTTCTATTTCTTCCTCCTCCTCCTCCTCGTTCTTCCTTCTTCTCCCCTTCCTTCCCTTTCTCCTCCTGCTTCTTCTTTGAAAAACAGTCTTAGTTGCTGCATTACGTCGTTAGTTACAACTAGATTGTTTTCTATATCCCTTTCATTTCTGCACACGTCCTCTTCTTGCCTTTAATTTTCCAGTATTTCGTGATACTGACCATATCACCCTCTAGTGTACTGACAGGTCAAGGAAAATATGGGCACTAACACCATATCCCTATGTGCCTCTAAGGCATGACTGGATTACCTTTACCTTTTTCTACCAAAAATGTTGTGTTTTCTACCGTACCTGTATGTCAAAGACTGTGTCATTTGCATCACCACACGTGTATCTCACAGCAAGAACGAGAGAGAGAGAGAGAGAGAGAGAGAGAGAGAGAGAGAGAGAGAGAGAGATGGGGGGAGAAAAGAGCCAGTTTTGCACTCCTGGGGTTTGACCCCCCCCCCCCCCCCCCCAACAAAATTCAGCCGACCCCAGGATCCGGATCTAACTCTCAACGGCCTTGGGGGCGATTATCAATGTCAGCAAACTGGAGATGGCCTTAACCCTGTTCTACTTCTCCCTTGTGCTTCAACATAAAAAGGCCGGTTATGCTTCTGTTAGCAATCCCACTGAAGCAGGATTCGGGATGCTCTTCTGTTCTTCCTCCCTCTCTCCCCCGCCCCTTTCCTACTGGCCCACCCCTGAAACCCACCCGGTTTGATACAGAGAAACCTGGACTTTTGTTTTTTTTATTATGAGCTGAATGAACGTAATTGTCTCCCTCTGTCGGCCTCATTGCTCGTTGAGAAACCAGCCTCATTAACCAGCCTCATTAACCAGCCTCATTAACCAGCCCTTGCACGTTAGAAGAACTGATATAAGACATTCGCTACCATCATCAACACCACTATCATCATGTGCCGTGACCTCCGTCTCGCTAATCAAGTCTTCTGCCTTTCTGTTAACGTGACACTATTTACATGTCTTCTTCTTTTTCTTCTATTTCTTCCTCCTCCTCCTCCTCCTCCTCGTTCTTCCTTCTTCTCCCCTTCCTTCCCTTTCTCCTCCTGCTTCTTCTTTGAAAAACAGTCTTAGTTGCTGCATTACGTCGTTAGTTACAACTAGATTGTTTTCTATATCCCTTTCATTTCTGCACACGTCCTCTTCTTGCCTTTAATTTTCCAGTATTTCGTGATACTGACCATATCACCCTCTAGTGTACTGACAGGTCAAGGAAAATATGGGCACTAACACCATATCCCTATGTGCCTCTAAGGCATGACTGGATTACCTTTACCTTTTTCTACCAAAAATGTTGTGTTTTCTACCGTACCTGTATGTCAAAGACTGTGTCATTTGCATCACCACACGTGTATCTCACAGCAAGAACGAGAGAGAGAGAGAGAGAGAGAGAGAGAGATAACTACCACATCTCCATCAGTTGTATAGGTTCAACAACAGACATAAATTTAAATTTGTGTACAGTAGAATGTACGGTTTCTAGGTACATAGGCAAAAGTGATATACGGGAAAACATGCTTATGAAATGTCTATAATATAAACGCTGTTCTGAGGGACCTCTATAAACTGGCCTGAACAATTTTGCACTATACAGATGGACAGTGGCCAATTGTCCTTTAATACAACTAGACACTACACACTTAGACGCCTATATAGTTTGAAATTTGACAATTACAGACCAAGACAAGTATACAGTTGTACACTGGGCAATTAGGCACCAACACAAAGAGACACAGGACAATTAGACACTTATGCAAATGTCCACTGGGCAATTTAGATACCTGTACATCTGAACACTGGACCATTAGACACCTGTAAGATTGAACACTGGACAATTAAACACCTGTACAATTGCACACTGGAAAATTTGGTACCAATACATTTGGACACTGTACAATTACAAGTATATACCTATACAAATGGGCACTGGAAAATTAGACATCTGTGCAATTGATCAATAGACAATTAAGACATTTGTACAACTGGACACTGAGCAATTAGACACATGTATAATTGGGCACTGGACAATTAGGCACCTATACAAAAGGACATTGGACAATTAGACATCTAGACACTAGAACACCTGGCAGACTGGAAATCTAGGCAATTAGACACCCATACACTTGGACACTCAACAATTTGGAGACCTTGACAGCTGATTATTCATCATCATTCATTTGCATGTCCTTTGCGGAACTTTGCCTCCCTAACAGCACTCCTGTAGGCCTCTCGGTTGTGAGCAAGATGACCTGCTGCTGATGCATCCATTTGCAGATCATCAACTGAACAGTGCACAATTTGGCACACTAACAGTTAGGTAGGTAAACAATTTGCACACCTGATAATTCGGACACTTGGCCAAATGGACATCTGGAGATCCATGCTGTCTAACTGCTCTGGTGTCTAATTATCCAGATGTCTAACTGTTTTTTGATTCCCTGTGTGTAATAGAAGAAAACGTGTCAAGCATGAGCATGTTAAGAGAATTTCCATCACAGAGCCCTCTCTCCAAGAAAAAAATAATCGTTATCTTATACCTCCAGCCATTCTTGTTCACTTCATTTAAATTATAAAGATAAATATTTCAAAGTGAACAAATCAGTTACCCTGATCTGTTTGTTCAGTTGCCATAGCTTCATTGTGTCTCTGTGTATATGCCTATTTGTCCACTTCACTCGACCCAGACTCTGTCAGTTCGATATAAACACCAGAATCTTAATGGACTGATATTCGATTTACTGTTTATGAGGCGCAGCGAAGACTGCCCTGAATCTAGCCGATTTCATTATTTAATACATTTAATTAGTATAGATCGGAGGTCCGTGAGCTATAATTAAATAATCGATTCTTCACGCATGTTTGCACAGCCGAGTCTGTTTGGCTGTTGTTTGAAGGCTACAGAACCTACAGAGGAGAATTGAGGCCGTAAACAGAAGGTTTTTTTTTTAAGAAAGAAAGAGATTTTTCAGATTTTGATTTGTTTTCACTGTATGTTTCCAAGCTACTCCATTTTGTAAACATTTAAGCTTGTAATTACGACAGCGGAGAAAAGGGCAAAGATGATGGTGTAAGAGCAACGAAGCAGTTATCAGGGTAAGAGATCGAGGCTTGGTCAAGACCCTGGTACGTCATCTATTGCCGTATAACTTTACAAGCAGAACTATCCGTCAATATCCCATCTTCTGCATGACGTTGTGAACAGCAAAAAGATGAAAACGGTTTCCTCTTTTTCAACATACTTTTTTTTTTCAGACACCAAAATTATCTATAGGTATATTCTTTTTTTTTTTTTACAGGTATACCTACGAACCTACAAATCATGTCTAGGAAATGGAAGTGGATTGGTCACACTCTGAGAAAACCCGACACCAGCATAGCAAGACAGGCACTGACATGGAATCCTCAAGGAAATCGAAAACGAGGAATACCTAGACTTACTTGGAGAAGAGAAATTATGACAGTGCTCAGAGGCAAGGAGATAAACATGGAAGGAAGCAGAGAATAATTTCAAGAACAGGGATAACTGGAGAGCTTTTATCTGTGGCCTGTGCTCTCAAGGGAGTGAAAGTTATGATAACAATACTCTTTGTGTGTGTGTGTGTTTTTTTTTTCCCTGTCAGCAGAGTGAGACGTACGTTCTTCTGATGTCCAAGATACAGATTCTTCATGATGTCTGTTGTTCTGATGTCCAAGATACAGATTCTTCATGATGTCTGTTGTTCTGATGTCCAAGATACAGATTCTTCATGATGTCTGTTGTTCTGATGTCCAAGATACAGATTCTTCATGATGTCTGTTGTTCTGATGTCCAAGATACAGATTCTTCATGATGTCTGTTGTTCTGATGTCCAAGATACAGATTCTTCATGATGTCTGTTGTTCTGATGTCCAAGATACAGATTCTTCATGATGTCTGTTGTTCTGATGTCCAAGGCAGATTCTTCATGATGTCTGTTGTTCTGATGTCCAAGATACAGATTCTTCATGATGTCTGTTGTTCTGATGTCCAAGGCAGATTCTTCATGATGTCTGTTGTTCTGATGTCCAAGATACAGATTCTTCATGATGTCTGTTGTTCTGATGTCCAAGATACAGATTCTTCATGATGTCTGTTGTTCTGATGTCCAAGGCAGATTCTTCATGATGTCTGTTGTTCTGATGTCCAAGATACAGATTCTTCATGATGTCTGTTGTTCTGATGTCCAAGATACAGATTCTTCATGTTCCTATGTCCAAGATACAGATTTTTCATGATGTTCCTATGTCCAAGATACAGATTCTTCATGATGTTCCTATGTCCAAGATACATATTCTCCATGATTCTTAGTTTCATCAGTTCACCGGGGGTGAAGATGTTTTCTGATGAGGCAGTCAGTGACTCATAGCTGATATGCTAGCGTCAGGGTTAGTGACAATTAGCTGATATGCTAGCGTCAGGGTTAGTGACAATTAGCTGATATGCTAGCGTCAGGGTTAGCGACACATAGCTGATATGCTAGCATCAGGGTTAGTGACACATAGCTGATATGCTAGCATCAGGGTTAGTGACACATAGCTGATTTGCTAGCATCAGGGTTAGCGAACCATAGCTGATATGCTAGCATCAGAGTTAGTGATCCATAGCTGATATGCTAACGTCAGTGTTAGTGACCCATAGCTGATATGCTAGCGTCAGAGTTAGTGATCCATAGCTGATATGCTAGCATCAGAGTTAGTGATCCATAGCTGATATGCTAGCATCAGAGTTAGTGATCCATAGCTGATATGCTAGCATCAGAGTTAGTGATCCATAGCTGATATGCTAACGTCAGTGTTAGTGACCCATAGCTGATATGCTAGCATCAGAGTTAGTGATCCATAGCTGATATGCTAACGTCAGTGTTAGTGACCCATAGCTGATATGCTAGCGTCAGGGTTAGCGAAACTTAGCTGATATGTTATCGACAAGGTTAGCGACCCATAGCTGACTAAGACCCTGTCCCACCTCTCTGTGTTACCCCCAGTAACAGGCACAGCCTGGCTAACGGGGCAGAGATCGCCATAGTCCCCATGGTGGTGGAATCTGTTAAAGAAGAATTACACACCCCAGGTTTTTAGCTGTACTCTGGAACTGAAAAAATAGCTACCATAACCCACTCCCAGGCCGATGCGATGCTGTGCCTCAACACCTCAACAGCATCGGCTGCAAAGAACAACAGTTCGCAGTTACAGGGAGATTTCACAAAAAACAAACAAATTATCAGTTCATCTTTTTCTTTGTTCTTCCTGCCTTGAAAAGTGTCCTCCATTACTGTGCCTACTGGCTGATCGAGTAATTTTAAGAAATGGTCCGGATTACTTTCTTGTACTTGTACGAACTCCCTGTACCTGCGAGCTGTTGTTCACTTTCTATGTGATCTTCAAAGAGCTGTTTCCTACAGATTTCAAATATCAGGACATGTAACCATGATGGGAACCTGGAAAATGTGAAATGCAAAAAAAAAAAAAAAAGTTGCATATCACATACACTGTTACACTTTTATCTAAAAAAAAAAGACGTACCCTTTTCCAAACATACGCAATCATAGTTCATATTCTCGTATGACTTTTAACTTTGAATTGTCTTCTTCTTCTGCGTTCGATGTTGTTGGTCACTTCAGATCCTGATCCCTGTCGACATGGCAAAGCCCGCAGTCCTCTTCAGATCCTGATAAGAGCCCCAAAGCTTTTGCCTCAACCTTGTGTCCTCTGGCCATGTCTCACTGATCCCCTGGGTTTACGAGTTTTCACTCTTTTCCCCTTGTGCCAGATAATGGAATGTACAAGTCAGTTTTCAACTGCTCTATATCTCAGCACAGAATGTCGGCGATGGGGGAGTTTGGTGGTGTCAGGTTCTTCAGATGATCTTTCAATGCACTCCAGTCGAGCTGAAGAGTTTCTTCTCTTTGTTGCAGTGCATGCATTATGTGTGGTCAGTAGTCACTTTGTGTAAGTGTTTATTGAGGGTGATGTGTCCTGTTCTCAACCTGAATACTGTCTCTGCGATATAAACTGCTGATGTGGTCTTTAGGGTTATGCTTTGGCAGGTATGTCAATAGGGATCTTCGTACTTTTGTATAAATTTACTTGAAGAAATTGTCTCAGGGGCTTAATTATTCAAATTGTTAATAATAGTTAACAAACAAACCAAATACACACAATATGTGTGACAAAAAGCACAGAAACGCTAGGAAAAAATTCCTGGCCGACTAACTAAAACTTGTCACTTCGCTTTTCTTCCTCTCCATAGGTACGTGTTTTGTGCTCCTGTCTATCGCCTGGACGCCTCGTTTTGGTCTAATCTGTGTTTTTTTTTGAGTGTTAATTTTCTCAGTTTCTTGTGATATAGTGACCTACCTCAGTGGTTCCAGTTCTATTTTAAGTCCTGGCCCCTTAAAGTGAATGAGCTCACCATAGGCCCCTTAAACTCCACCTCCACTTGGAGTTAAGAACATAGATACAGTTCAAGTCATCATCATCATCATAGTCATCATCATCATCATCATCATGCCAGGTGGCGTGGGCGGTCATACTCCTTCACAGGTCCCAATCCTTGACATTTATGAGTACCTCTGATGGTGATTTCTTTCCGTGCCACTAACATCGGTTCCCTCGGTCACACTCTGCCTCATCTACCTTCAGTTGTGTCCAATGATGTTTTCCAGTTTATCTCTTCTCATCACGTGCCCCAAGAATGATGATTGTCTTTTTCTTATCTTTATTATTATACTATGTTTTTCATTAGCTTGTTAGACACTGCTCATTAGTAACCTTGGCTATCTTCTCAGGAACAACACCTCTGTTGCCCCCAGTGATTTACTCATTTGCCTACCAATAGTCCATGATTCACATCCGTATAGCAAAATCTTCTAAATAAAGCTTTAACATCTATATTTCCTACTCGGATCCCCTTCACGGAACACAGTGTGAGAATCACTGGTCTTCGTCTTCAGTTACCAACCTGGATTCCACGAATGGTTATGTGAGGGTTGCGGGCGTAGCGTCTGGAGTACAAAGAATACAGTACTAGAAACGTAGGCAGGTTTTTATTTAGTGAAAGAGTGAAAGGTGAAGGGAGGGGCAGAAACGTATAAAGTATTGACCTTTCGGGTCCTCGATCTGAAAAAAAGATTTGAGAACTACTAATCTGTTGGTAATTGCAGTCTACCTGTTATATGGAGTTGAGACTGTAATGAAGACAGTGAAGTTCAGGCGTGAAGTCCGAGAGGAGAGTGTGCTTCGGTTCTAGAGTAGGCTTGAGTGGGGTTAGACGTTTTATGAAACCGGGGGGGGGGGGGGGGGGGGAGGGGGGGGGGAGAAAGGAAAGAAAAGTTAGCAATAAAGATCAAGAACAATGAAATGGTTATGAAAAAAAAACCCAATAACAACAACAATAACAACCCAATACCTCGGGGAAATTTGTCTTTATTAAGAACAATAGAAAAGACACAACAAATAAATTAAGACTCAAGAAGTAGACTCCACTGCCATGAACACATTGATCGTTCTGACCCAGGAACATTATCGCCAGAGGGGACACCTCCCGAGGGTCTGGTTGGCTGAGTTGGTAGGCGTTCGGTCTACAAATCCGGTGGTACCGCGTTCAAAGCAGTGGGATTTTTTTTTTCTGGTACAGCCACAACAAAAAAGCATTGGGGTCTACCCAGCCTCTAAAAATGGGTACCAGAGAAATCTGGGAAGGTAAATGCAGCCGAGCATGATACTGACCACATCAGACTTTCATGTGCCGAAGATCTTGGAAGTAGGGACCTAACACCGTATCCCCAATGTGCCTTAATGACACGGAAACGGGGATTTTACCTTTACCTTACCATCTGCTTCAAGAAGCCGTCCCTCTAACACGGTGGTTTCCAAGTAATTTCCAGCTCGCCGCCCCTTTGCTTCCCAGCCCACATCCCCAGCAGCCACTTGTCTTGTCTTGTGCTTATCTCCCTGTAAGTAATTGCGAACTGGTGTTCTTTGCAGCCGATGCCGTAGAGGTGTTGAAATACAACATCATATGGGCGTGGGAGTGGGTTATGGCGGCTACTTTTTCTGTCCCGGGGTACAGCTAAAAAAGCAGAGGGGGTGTGCAATGCTTCTTTAGCAAACTCCACCACCAAGGGGACTATGGCGATCCCTGTCCCGTTAGGCAGGCTATGCCTGTTACTGCAGGTACCATCGGAGAGTGAGACGGGGTCTTGATCAGGTATGGTTTGGCAACCCTGGCGCTAGCTTATCCGCTATGAGTCGCTGATTGCCTAATCGGGCAGCATCTTTACCTCCCCCCCCCCCACCAGCGGCCACAAAAACATTGTATATCCTTTTGCTTCCTAAGATTCCTGCCGCCCCCCCCCCCCACCACCGCTCCTCCCCTTCCCCTGATCTTCCCACTTCTCCCTGGAATGGGGTGGGGGTGGGGGAGAGTTACTGTGAATTTAGGGAACCACCGATCTAACACATTCATTTGGTCTCCGCTCTTGGCGTTAAGTGAAATAGCCAGAATTTGACTTCTACTTTCTAACGTGTTGGATGCTCTGTCCGTGAATCTGAACCATTTTGTGCATGGCTGTGACACAAGATGGCGTTCATTACGCTAAAGCACATACACTACTTTACAGATACGTGCCTCATGAGCCTGTTTGTAATACATCGCAAATTTTTACACTGTAAGAGGTGGGTCTCGAAATGCGTGACAAGAAAAATAGAAAAAGGGTGGATTCACAAAGTTAACTTTGCGCGTAAAATGTTTCTGTTGAAGCCTGAGAGTATATTTGTGCCCTTGTTTACAAACACGCGTGTGACCTTGAGCACATGTTCCGACGATCGCTTTCTCACCTTTCACTCAAGTCTTTGTTACCTGGCCTGGGTGTGAATGCATTAGAACGGACACTCTTTGTCCACGTCACGTTCTCTGACAAAAGATTGTTGTAGATGAACTGCGAATTCCCACTCTCTTCTCAAACTTTTTTCCCAAAGGAAACACAACGCGCTGGTGACACAAATAATAAACTAGAAATATGAACTTGGTATTCGTATTATTATTATGTGCCGTGCCCGATAGCGTTGGCAACCATTCTCCTCCGTCTTCCGTGGTCCTTGGTGTTTCCAATTAGTTCAGATGCTTTTCTTTTCCCATTACACGCAGCCAGTATGCTAAGATACTTTTCCCTTGGCATTCCTTCCCTCCTTTTCCCTTGAATTTTCCAATCATTACTAGGTTCATCAACTTCTGTCTTCTCGTGACGTGAGAAAGAAATGTTGACTGCCTTTTTCCTATTATTTTAAACTAATTTTCGTTATTCTAACATAGAGGAGAATATAAAAGAAACTGGTGTCACCAACTGGAGAGAGAAGATTAGGAATAGAGAGGTATGGAGGCGAACTTTATCTGCAGCAATGAGCCTTAATGGCTAGGAAAGCTGAAGAAGAAGAAGACACACTTCGATTAGTTTATTACACGTCTGGAGATTTGTGCTATACTTTACAAACTATATCCTTTCGCAGCCTGTTCCTAGTGACCTGTGATAGTTTTTTGATCTGACTTATTCCTTCAGATATAATTTCTCCACAGATATTTTTTTTCCCTTGCCCAGACTGAGAAGTGTCATATATATTTATCTTCTAATTTAATTATTTCATTTACATTTCTCCAAAACGTTATTGTTTCACACACATTTCTTCTATTCAGCCATATATGTTCTTAGTCAGTGATTGGCTAAGCAAGTCACGGCCTACTACTCCGTCTGCCTATCTGTGACCAGGCAGGAAGACACTGTTAAGATTTCAGAATTATTTTTCCTAAAACAGACGTGTCAGGTGTGTGTTTTTATTGCTGGGTTGACTCGAGCGTTATAAGTTGTCTCACTAGAAAATGGGGGTGGAAAGGCCGCTTTCTCTGTTAAGTGGGGAAAGTCTAGCTGTGAAGATGCTGTACCCTGGCAATCCAGTGACCAATTCCTTTTTATGAAAAAAAAATTGAGAAAATTCTAAAGAGATAAAACTTAGTTCTCAACCTCCCATCTTTGACCAACAAGTTACCAGACCATCAGTAGTTATTCTTTCCTTTAGTTATTTCCGACAATGTGATTATGTCCCTTCAGGCAAGATCATAATTTCATAAACGTATCTTGCGCTTCTTTTATTTCCCTCCCATAACCACCTTTCGCTGGACGTCCGAGTGGTGGAAGTAGCTAGTGTACTAGCTTCTCTTGGCGAAGGTGGGGAGTTCGAATTCGGCCTGAGGCGCCCCAGTCACCCAGGCTGTAGAAATGGGTACCCGACTTCTTCTGGAGTTGGGGAAGGAAAGGCGGCCAGGCGTGATACTGACCACATCACCCTCTAGTGTGCTGACAGGTCAAGGAAAATATGGGCACTAACACCATATCCTTATGTGCCTCTAAGGCATGACAGGGTTACCGCTACCCACCTTTACCTTACCTCTCCGTGGCTTGGCGCGGTAAGCGTAGCAAGGTATAAAAGTAATTCTTTCAGCTAACACGGTGTCTCATTTGTTAAAATGTTTTGTAGAGAGCTATTTGTCAGAATGATTCTTAAAATGAAACTTTAAAACTCCTCGTTGCATTTTCACGTCCAGTGTGTGTGGAAGATTTTTGTCCACACATTTCTCGGCCATAGCGTTGTGAGGTAGATAGGGGTATATATTTCTTAGGGTCCACCCCAGTGCCGGTATGTCCGAGAAATATTTAGGCCAAATATGGATTCGAACCCATGACTTCTGGTCGGCAGACGTTATGGAGCTCAGCAAGCATTACACTACCACCAGCTTATATTTTGTAAGAACAGCTCATTACAAATAGAGATACTGTAATACACAGGAGGTATTCTGCACATTCAGCAGAAGAACAGAATGTTCTCTGCTTAGTATCTATCTGTGCTCTCCCTTCATTGGGGGGTAACAGAAAAGACAAATGAAGGACTACAATATCACAGAAGGACAGAGATGTATGGTGCATTCTTACAAAATAGATGAAGTAAAGGTTAGAAGGAATGGCAAATGAGGCAATAAGATAAAACATAGAAATATACAACAAACGGTAAGAAACCAATATTTCGGCGAAATGGCTTTATCAGGGACGACGAAAGTAACGGAACAATAAATAAAATGGCACTTAGTTGGCAGAGATCCTCTTGGTTTGGTGTATCTAAATTCTTTACAAATACTGCATTGTAACGTGAAGTAAACACGATCTTAGACAGTGATACACTTTCCACAAGACCTCAGATCACCAGAAGCAGCATCATTCTTTAGTCATGATAAACACAACCGATGAATGCGTTGTGTCACCTGGGAAAATGACAGCCTAGCACCTGCTTCATGATTGCCCTACACGCTAGTAAAGAAGGTACACATGACCATCATCAATACTAGTACAGACAAAGTGCGTATGGTGATGATGGTAGCGTAAGGCGAACTGGGGCCAATCTTCGGATAAATTGTTTCTCAATCTCGCTGGAACTGCGAGCAGTGATTTTTTTTTTTTGGTTAGCCGATGCGGTGAGGATGTGGAGGCACAGCATCATGTCGAATTGGCAGAGAGTTACGGCGGAAATTTTTTTCAGTCCCTTTGTCTTGTCTCCTTCCTCATGTATCTTTCGGTGTCGAAGGGACAAATAGACGTATTGATAGGGTTCAGCGATTTGCGCCATATAATTGGATATTTAATGCTTTTGCGATTTCTTCTCTCCATCTCTTGCGTGGGCGGTCCCTTCCTCTGTTGCCTACAGATCTTAGTGTGAATGTTGTCTGTGGTATACTGTCTGCTGGTATCCGTTAACATGGTCAAACCATTTGACTTGCTGTTTCTGGATACATGTAACATAGTGCCTTGTAAGTTATGACTACAGCCTTGTAAATCAGTATATTATTATTATTACTACTAATATTATTATTACCGCTATTAGCATTTTTTATATTGCAGTTATTATTATTATTGATAAGTAGAAAGTAGGTAAGAAACGATGGAAGATTTGAGAACCTGTGGGAGAGGAACACTCCTACGGTATTAGTAGTTTTACAATAGAATGAAGTAGATACTAAGAAATAATGGACATAATGAAGCTAGGGAAAAGGCAGATTAAAGAGATACACCCAGATTTATAATAGTCCTGGCACGACTAAACTGAATGATTAAATAAAAATATGGAGACAGACAGACGGACACTGTGTAAAAAGATATCCCCTACAGGTGTCGAAACACCTGATACTGGATAAGAAGAGTTTACCCATGTCAGAAAACTGAACAGACGGATTTGACACAACAAACTTATTGACAGGTGAGGCATATTTGGTGTATTAAGACGCAATTTTCACACATAAATAGTCCTGCGGACTAATAAGATGACCACAGGGAGTGGACAGACTTATTCCGAAGTCCAATCAGTATGTAGTCAACC
The DNA here is from genome assembly GCA_009760885.1 of Achatina immaculata. Taxonomy (NCBI): domain Eukaryota; kingdom Metazoa; phylum Mollusca; class Gastropoda; order Stylommatophora; family Achatinidae; genus Lissachatina; species Lissachatina immaculata. The sequence goes on along the minus strand of CM019692.1, from coordinate 28,165,224 downwards.
AGCTGACCAATACAAAGACCTAGAGCTGTAAGACAGACATGCAGTTTACAAGAAAAATGGAGAGAACAGAAGTATAGACAGGAGAGCAACGACACAACTGATCAACAAGCAGAATAAACAGAAAGTCAGGAGACAGAGAAGCAGTTTAAAATAGACAGTACATGTGTTTCAAGTTAGAAAGTGACTATTAATAATGCTTGAGAAATACAGAACATTTGATATATTTGGAACTTTGTGTAAAATGCTTTCAGAGGTGCTTCTATTTGATACTTGTGAGTTTCGTTTGGTGAACTATAATTTGATTCTGGAACGAACCATCTAAATTTTATAGTGACAATGAGTGTTAAGATTTCAGTATTGTGGTGAACCAAATAGTGCCACGTGTAGTGACATTTTGAAATATCAAAGAGAACAAAAAAGAAGGCGTAGTAATGCATTCATAAATAAAGAGTGACAATGAAGAAAGACAATGTGATCACGGCCACAGTGACTAAATCGTCGTATAAAATATACAGAAGACCAGTGGTTCGTGCAAGCATCAACTCATTCAAGATCTAGAATTAAAAGACACTATCAATTCGAACTTATTCAGTCATTTGTATATAAATCACAACACTATAATATTACATACAGTGTAATACTGGTGTTGTCTGCGTTCGCCGGAGTTGGCATCCCTAATGCTCGGTTGGTTTTGTTGCAAGTTTCCATAACAGTTGCTTTTTTTTCTCCGTCTAGAGTCCCCTAGAGATGGGTCTCACGATAAGATTGTTAGCTTTATGCCCAATTCCTGTTTTACATGTGACGACGCAAAATATTCATACGAAAGTATGCCAAAAACAAGCTATCAAATGGAACATAACAGGCCGAAGAAAAAGAGGTCGATCACATGAAACTCTAAAGACTTGGCAAACTACCATGCGAGGCCTATGTGATGTTTAACGGCACGGGAAGGATGAAAGGAATACTGGTGTTATTCCAACTTTTGCCCTGATGATGTCATTTCTTATTCGATCTCTTCTTGTCACATTTAATATTCTCCTTAAACACCTCATTTCTGTCGTAATGATTTTCCTTATGTTTTTGGCTGTTAGTGTCTATACATGTTTGATATTGGTAGCGTAGAGCTGAGAGGAAATTTGTGTTGTACAGTGCTCTCGTTTGTTTTTAGTTAAGTATCTGTTTTTCAGTAAAGGAATCGCTTGTCCGATGACTTGATTTGCTTTATTGCGTCTGTTTTCATTCTCAGCGTCAATCGTCCCCGAGGACGATATTATGCTACCTAGGTATTTGAAATGTTTACACTGCTGGCGAGATTCTTCGGCTGCTGCGGTGGGGTGAAACTCCTCCCGGCCAATGAAGGAAATCTGAAAATGCGATTAGGGTTGCCGTGCGGCGCCGCTGTGAAAAGGTGATAGAAAGGATAAAATGAAGTTTAATCGGTATGCCCAGTAGTCTCGTGGCGAGAGATACTCATACCACGGCACCTCTGCTCTGGAGGCCGGCCACGTCCTATATAAACCCATACTGGTGAAATATGCCTAAACCGGCTTAACCGTGGGGTTAAACTTGATGACTACTCATGTCACGGTACCTCCGCTATAGAGGTCGATCACGTCCTAAATACGCCCATACTGGGATAATACGCCTAAACCGGCTTAACCCAGGGGTGAAACTTACTAGTGGCGAGGATTTGTCCTCCTGGACAAAAGCTCCGTCCTGGTCACAACTAGGAAGGGCAGCTGAAGTCGGAGACACTGGACCAGTGCAGTCTAGATAGGCAACCAGTTCTCACCCGACGGGGATATATACGTATCCTAATCACGCTGAGGTTTTCCAGTGAGAAAGTCCAACGCTGGACTGGATGGGCAACTACCTCTCACCCGATCGGGATATACTGATATCCAAAACATGGCGAGGTTTTCCAGTGAAAAGTCCAACTCTAGACTGGACTGACAACCACCTCTCACCCGGCGGGGATATACTAATATTCAAACCACGTCGAGGTTTTCCGGTGTGAAAGTCCAGCTCTAGATTAAACTGGTGCAACGAAAACCACAGTGTCACGCAATCCCGCTTCTGTGACCCACCAAGAGTACAGGCCCAAACCCCGCGATACTCTGAACCTCTTTTGGTCATCTCGGGGATCTGTTGTGATCCTCTCTGGGACCACAGGAGTCAGTTCAGGAGGATCACAGGGCTGTCTTGGTGGTAGAATCGAACAAAGAAGTAATCTTTCACTCGTTTCAAGGGCTGGTTGTCTAGGAAGATCTTTGTTCGGATTTCTTCTTTCGCTACGATAATGATTTCCGTTTTTTCAGCATCGATCTTCATGTTGTGGCTTTTACATGCCCTTGCTAAGTTATCCATGTTCTGTTGTAGGTCTTTTTTTTTTTTTCTGATGTAGCTATAAGTGCTTGGTCGTCACCAAAAAAGGAATTCATTTATGGTTCTCCTATTGGGTATGTTGTCTGGAAGATGTTGTGGATTCATCGGCATTGTTTCTGGAGCTGGGCTGTTGGACAGTTTTGTGGTGGAGTTTTTACTATATGTTAGCTTCTTTGCAGATGTTCTCAATGTATGTTATGAATAGTAAGGGAGATAGTACACAACCCTGCCTTACTCCAAACGAATGGTTCAGAGTGCATATGTTCTGACTGTTTTCATGTAGGGTTTTTGCACAGGTTGAACTAAATCCATAACGCTTTAAGACTTCCCACAGTTTATACCTATCTTTAGTCTCTTAATGGAGTTAAAAAGCAGGGAGTATTCAATGAGATTGGCAGACCTCACTGCCATGGGAATTATAGTGGGTTTCTGACTCGTTACTGGGAGTTCCCCCCCCCCCTCCTTAAAAAAAAGGTGGGTCATGATCTTGGTCGGTCGTAGTTCGCCAACTCTGACGCCAGCAGTCAGTTATGGGCCACAGATCAGGGTACTGCACGTAGCTTCACCCCAGCCGCCAAACAGGACAATGCTGTCAGCGTTCACCAACGATATTCGAAACAAGCGTCAGAAAGTGTGACAAGTAATTCGATCTTTTAAACTTCTGACACTCAAATCTTATGTTAAATGGAGAATGATGAATAAAACCATCCCCCCCCCCACCCCAGGGTTTCAAAAATCAAACCCGGATATCTATGTACCGTTTATTGCGTTCATCTTCATCTTAAGGCTAAGTTGTACAAAAGAAAGTGCCGTGAACATAAAACAACATATAAAAGAGATGACGACTGCAGTAAAACTGGTTCTAGAAATACAGGTAGATAGGTGTATGGTACAGTTTTACAAAGTGACAGAGTGAGTGAGAAAAATGCATAAATAATGAAAAACATACAACATCCAATATTTCGGCGTAAGCATTTTTCAAGGATTACATACAAAAACAAACACAACATAAAATAAAAGAAGAAAAATGAAACAGCTTTGTGGCATCCCTCCTTGTACACAATATGGTAACGGTACAAGGAGGGATGCCACAAAGCTAAGTTTTTCATTTTCGTTTTCCTTTTTGTATTTTATGTTGTGTCTGTTTTTCGTATGTAATCCTTGAAAAATGCTTACGCCGAAATATTGGATGTTGCATGTTTTTCATTATTTATGTTTTTTTTTCTCATTCCCTCTATCGCTTTGTAAAACAGTACCATACACCCTTATCTACCTGTATTACTAAAACAACATATAAAAACATAGTCACAGGGATAAAACAGAAAGGAAGGAAACACCGCCACAAAAAAAAACAAAAAACAAAAAAACAAACGAATATCATTACTGGAAGGTTATACATTCCCGCCTAAACAATGCGGGGATATCAAATATCACGAAGGAGGAGAAGGCTCGATCTATCCTTGCTACCATCTTTCTCTAGGCCGTGACGGATCTTCTTATTAAGATGTCACTCACCTTCTGGAGGAAAGAATGTTCTCGAAATTGGCCAAAGTTACATGAACTGTGCCAACACGCACTTAAAATATATATAGGTGCAGCAGACAGAAGGAAAAAAAAAATACTTTGGAGGAACAATCAAGTGACACGACCAGAGAAGAAGTCCGCATTACTCAGTGAATAATTTCAGCCTCGACAAAACCTTGGCTTTATTGGCAAGAAAGAGAGATTGGCGAGATGAAAGAAGAGGGCGCTACAACAGAATGGACTTTTTCTCTTCTCAGAGGTATTTTGTTTCGAGCTGTTTAAGGCCTAGAAATAATGCGCGGGACGAAATACCAAGGTGTAAAATGTAGTACTCGGTTACGCGGCTCAAATTTCCCTACCTCATCCCTTTCTAACTCAGTTAACGATTCGTCAGTTCTGCTTTCTTCTTCTTCCATCTATGAGCTTCATTGTGTCTAAATTTCGTTCTTTCTCCCCTTCTCTCAGCTACACTCCAGGCCACATCGTTGTTTTGATTCAAGTGTATTTACACATCCTTTCTTTCCTTCGCTTTTTCTGAAGTTCAGTTCGATGAAGCACAAGTTACAATACTCTTTCAAGCCAACTTTATCCTTGTGGAGGTTTGAAGTCATCTTTTTTTCTAGTCTGGTCCCACAGTATATTGGGGAATACGGTGTTAGGCCCGTATTTCCAAAACCTTAGGCACATGAAAGTGTGATGTGGTCAGTATCACGTCTGGCTGCATTTACCTTCCCAGATTTATCTGGTACCTATTTTTAGAGGCTGGTTGGACACCGGGGCCGTTTTGGTGTGCTGGTAAAAAAAAAATAAATTGTTGGGACTTGAATCCGGATTAGTATACCGTGCGCCTAACCACTCGGCCAAAACCTGGCTGCCTCATGACACCAGACATGCTTGAATATATTTCTTTCTCGTCTCAGAGCCACACTGAAGACGGGGATGTGTTGGGATAGGGAGAAGAGAATCATCCCTTTAGCTGTATATCTGACACAGAGCAACCAATGCCTTTTGAGGGCAAACGCAGAAGACGAAAAATTCTTATTTCTTCTCAGTCTCTGTAATGAAGCTAAAAAGCAGGAGGTGTGCAATGTTTCTTTAGCAGACTCCACCACTGTGTGGACTATGATAATCCCTACCCTGTTAGTCAGATTGTGACGGGGTGGGGGGGGGCGGCGAAAGGAGGTATCAACGGTGAGGTGGAACAGGGTCTTGGTCGGTTATAATTCATCAATCCTGACTCCAGCATGTGAGCTATGTGCCAAATCAGACAGCGTCGTTGCCCGTGCAAAGCCCCCCTCCTCCCCGAGAACAAGCTTGTTTCTTTCTTTCAAGTCATTCTCCAACGACTTTATTTCTCTCTTTCCGCCACATATAAATCTGTTCCTCCCAAGAGCTCCTAGCTCGAAGCAACAGGGATATAACTACACCAGGTCTGCCAAAGTACGTTCACTAATCTCTGTCTTCTCGTCATATGTCCGAATATATACCATATCCCGCTATATGCCTCTGGTATGGGACATATCAATCAAATATAGACAGTAATCTCATACCTCATTATAAAGTCTCTATGGCATGGGAAACGTGAAGAAAAATACAGGCTCTAAGCACTATATTCCATTATATGCCTCAGTGATATGGGACAAGTGAAGGAAACTATGGGCACATATATCACTATATATCTTTACTTTCTTTATCTTTTGGTGTTGTTAAAAAAAAAAAAACAGTTAAAATGCTCCGTCTCTGAGAATTAATCTAAATCTTGCAAGCTAAGGAAACACAGCCAGGCTGAAAAATATGAGAGTAAGGCGAGCCCCAAACGTATGAAGGGGAAAAGAAAATAGTATTCTTTAGACTTCGCGTTCGAAGTCATTTGTAATAAATATTGATTAACTTGGTGGTGTTTTGTCTGTCTTTTTTTTTTATTTAGTTATGGCGATTGAAAATATGAGAAGTAAACATAAGCTATATATAGAAACTGCTGGGTGTAACTCATTCCAGTATACACGCCACACAGAAATTCCCACAGAAGAAACGAAATATCAGATTACGAATTGTCCTTTTTTTTTTTTTAGGTCTCAAGTTCATGAGGTGTAAACTAGGGAGGGTGTCCCGTATTTATTGAAAAACCAACTGAATGAGGGAAAAAAATGTTTAAACAGCAGCTGTGCATCGATTATGACTGGAGAGATCCCTTCCTCCCACAGTTACATTTCTGAATGTTTCTTTTTCTTTACAATACCAGCAGTCATCAAATCGATAATGACTCTATATATATGAGTGATTGGTTGAGCAAGAATTGAAAAATAAATATTTTCCCCGCTTAGTTTATAAAGACGTGGGCAGTAACAACATGCCCTTTTGTTCCATGTGGTTCACCTCACGTAATGTGATCGGTGGTGGCATTGTTCTACAGGAACATTAGAGCAGCTTTAAAGCTAGTAGCCTGTTTGAAATCATTGATTCTCTGACGGGTGAAAATAGAATTAACTAGATCAGCTGTGTAGACGGGTATGTGTGAGAGCTTATCAAAAAGCGTTCAGATCGTCGCTAGAAATGAACGATACGCTTGCCGCCATTAACTAGTTGAATTTACTGGCAACTTAGCATGGTACGGTAGTTCAGGTAAAGGCTGCCCTATGATGCTAAGGAAATATCTAGGGAAAATGGCGTTAGTGTCCATATTTTCCTTAACCTCTCGACACGTGACAATATGTTGTGGTCTCCTTTCCTTCCTCAGGTACAAAAGAAGTCAGGTACATATTTCTATAGCTGGGTGACTGGGGCAACTCCGGCCAGATTCGAACCACTGACCTTCGCCATGAAAAATTAGTGCTCTAACCATTTCGCCACTCAGAAACTCAGACGTGGTATTAAAATGGTGGTTTTTTTTTTAGTTTTGAATTCTGTGATGATGGGGCACACTGAAACCAGCCGGCAAGTTTAGTAAAATGTTATGCCACGAGTATTGTTTCTGTAGTGTATGTAGCAGACTTTCAAATAATGGTCATGACGACGACGTCCACGTTAAAAACAAAAAGACCACTCCATGTTTTCAGTTATGTTGCGTCTTTCCGTGTTTTCAATACTGAAATATTTCATGCAAGCAGTCAAGTTCAGTAAATCAGCGATTTCTCACCCTGCACACCACGACATGAAAATATGGACACTAACACCATATCCCTTATGTGCCTCTAAGACTTTACACCACGACATAGTTAAGTTCCGCGAACAGTCCGCAGGTATGTCGTTCAACTTTCGGGTAGATCAGGTATTTTTTTTATACTTGTTAAAAGTCCAATTCTTGACTACTGAGTTAGACAATTCTGATGCTAAGTACACATTTGAGAATCCTGTCATTAGTACAAAAAATGTTTGTGAACCTATGCACAAAAAAAAGAAGAAAGGTGCACTTTAATTCATCATTTTCAAGTCAATGCTGTATCAGTTACTGATACCTTTTTTTTTCTCTTTTGCCCAGGGCACATGGGGCTTCCGCAAGGGTTTTCCACAAAGGTCTGTCCTTCATCTTTTTTTCTGCTCTTGCCCAACATCCTTTCTGTTGTTCTTCTCCATGTCTCTTTTGGTCTACCCTTACTTCTGTTCCCCTGTGGTGTCCATCTTAGTGCTATTTTTGGTAATGAGTTGTCAGTCATTCAGAGCACATGTCCCAACCATCGTCAGCGTCTTTCCTCAATAACTGCTGTCAGTGGCTTCATCTGCATTTCTGCCAACTAGATGTTATGTCTTATGGTGTTTGGTCAAAATATTTTTTCTAATTCTTCGTAAACATTTAGTCTGGAAGGAATTCAACTTGTTTTCTATGGCTTTGGTGATTTTCCAGCATTCACTTCCATAGAGTAGTACACTTAGAACATTACTCTTAAATATCATGATTTTCGTCTTCATGCTTAGTTTTTTTTTCTGATTTCCATATAGTCTGCACCATTGCAAAAGCCTGGTTTGCTCTAGCAAGTCTGCTGTTGATGTCCTCTGTGCTGTCTCCATTTTCTACTACTCTACTTCCAAGGTACACAAATTCGTTGACCTCCTCCACTAACTTGCTATCTACTCATTTCTTTTCACTATATAGTTCTCAGAAAATGTTTTATCTGGGGGGGGGGGGGCAGGAAGAACTTTGTGCTGAGTACTAAACTTGACGGCTCCAGGGTGTTAAGAATCCGCTGTGAAAACCCTTACGTTGAATCCCCATAAAACATTCTGTGTAGAGCCCTAAAGCACACCACCTCCACCCCCGTAATTTATTGCCCAATATTTTGCCTAGCACATGAACCTAAGATATCTAAAACCCCCCCCCCCACCAAGACTAGCGGGCTGGAGAAAAGAGTAAAGAGGAGACGGAAATGAACACAACTAAGTATTGTGTAACTAGCACTAGATGTTAATGCCTTATATTAGTTTACGGGAGCTCCGTCTTGTCACATACCAGAAAGCCGTAAATAATCAAGCCACACTATGGCACAGCACGACTGAAAAAACTCTATACAGAAATGGATCAGTAAATCTTTAGTACTTGAACTAACTGCAAAAAAATCTGACGTGAATGTGCTGCTGTACGTGACCTCCAGTTTGGAATCGCCTGATAAGGCGTGTGTGTGTGTGTGTGTGTGTTTCACTTGCGGACTGAATAAACACTGCACTGAGCTAGACTTCAAGCTTCTTGCTGGTCCTTTATTTCTTTCTACATAATTCTTCATTACCATACTGCCTAAAAAGTATGCCTATATAACAATTTTGTTTCTGATATTTTCTCACATGGAAATCTTAAATATACAGGCAGAAAACAACGAAAAATATGACATTCAAAGAATTTAGAAAAAAGGAAAGAAGGTGGAAAGAAAGTGGATGAAAAAATACAAGAATGAAATAAAACAACGAAAAAAAGCAATGAAAAAAAAAAGAAATTAACGAATAAAACAAAAACAAAATTAAACAGAAAGAAAGAAAGAGCACAAAGAAACGACGGAGGGAAAAAAAACTACAAAAAAGGAATAAGAATTATTGCACAGACAAATCTGAGAATAAACACTCACTAACCTCAACATATAAGACAGATAATGAAGAAATAACAAAGAGCATTGCCAGTGCCAAAACAATCTTAATACAATACTGTACCAGCAACATAAAAACTCTGATAATGAACAAAACTGCGTGTGAAAATACCAGGTACTGCACAACTACCGGCTAAATCAGAATAAACAAACGCTGTCACCTTCTTTCAATGTCACACTTTGCCCACTAATGCGAGGCGTGGAGTTCAGTTGTGTGGGGTACACAAATACATCATGTGTTTATAGAAGTTAACAGAACACAACAATCAGTATACTTTGACATGAGAATGTGATCAGTGTTTCAACTTTCTGGCCATGCTTTGCTAAACACGATACATGTATCTCTGATGAGTAACAGCCATGATATCATCACTTACTAACATGTGATACGCTACAGATATGAAACCACTGAGAAGGTAATTAATCAAACCCGTTACAATAAATCTACACAAGATAGGTCAAAGTTCACGACTCGTGTTTTTGTTTTCTTTTCTCCCTTTTTTTTCATAGCAAAATTTTGAATCAAAACACGTCCAACAATAACTACAACAGTATAGAACCAAAACACGTCCAACAATAACTACAACAGTATAACCAAAACATGTTCAACAACAAGTACAACAGTATTAGAACCAAAAACACATTCAACAATAACTACAAAACTATGAAACAAAAAAAAACGTTCAAACAATAATTACAACAATATGGGACCATGTCCAACAATAAAGGGAGAAAATATGTCAAACATCAACTATAAACAAAATAACATGAAAACACCATCAACAATAAATACAACAAATATGAACTGCTTTAAGTAACAATGTTCAGAAACAGACTCGCACGCATAAGGAAGTAGATTCAATCACCCGCACCAGAAGGTCACGTCACAGCATAAGAAAGTAGATTCACACATCACATGCAAACGAAAGTAGATTCACACATCACATGCAAACGAAAGTAGATTCACACATCACATGCAAAAGAAAGTAGATTCACATATCACACGTAAAAGAATGTAGATTCACAGTCGCCAGGACCAGTAGAGTCTCGTCACAGCAGGAGAACGTAGATTCACACGTCACACGCACCAGAAGGTCCCTCATAGCATAAGAAAGTAGATTCACACGTCACAATCAAAAGAAAGTAAATTCACATACATAAGAAAACTCAAAGACAATCACTCATGTCACTGGTGGGTCCTGAGATTTAAAAAAAAAAAGGTTACAGGAAAATCTGAAACCACAGACATTTGACAATGAAACTCCACGCTCCATGTATGCAAATATTTCATAAAGTTCTCTCCCCCCTCCCCAACACTAGTACAGGAAATAATCTGCTCATTTGTCAAGCGATGTTCATGACACCAGATGATGATAATAATGCTCGAGTTTGGTAGCTTTTTTCAGACCCCAGGAGGGAGGGCATGAAAGAAACTGTAAAGCCAAACTTATTTATAAACTCCACTACATAAACTCTTCTAAGGCAGCTTTACTAATGGCAGCTGAAAAAAATGGACTGTGGTGTTTATACAATCTCCTCACTGTAACAGCCAACGTTCTCACCAACTGACACCCCACATGATAAAAATGCTTTGTTACATCAAGTGAATTTACTTTAAAATAATATATATATATATATCTCATTCAGTTTTTAACAACAAAACTTTGTAAAAAGCCATTTTCAAGATTCGCTTACAAACTCCAAGTGAGATACTACCATGGTAGTCAAGCCATAATGTACCAAACCCGACACGACTTCAGTGCAGCACAAACTATCCTAGAGGTAAAATGGTTTACAAGTGAAATAATGGGAAAGATCCCTGAAAACACAAGCAGCAATTATTGTCCAAAGTTTCTCGTTCAATAATCTAGCACTCTCTTAGTAAAAGGGCCATCCAAATGTATAATCACAGGTAGTAGTAGCAGTTACCGCAGGTATGTCGTCTCTTTCCAAAGACTTTCATCTCCAGTGAAAGAAATGATTAAAAAAACTTTTTTTTTTTTTTGATTTTCTCAGGTCCAACAATGTCAAATTATCAACCTCAAAAGTGACCATTTACAAATGTTTTTGTCCGTCCTTGTAGTCACAGATTTAGACAATGTTTTTAGATGCTCGCTTGTTACTGTTTCAAGTGAACAGAAACAGACAAATGAAACCTTTTCTCTAAATGTTTAGAATGTGATTTTAGAGCACACTAGGCCATCTATATTGGGAAAACATGGCTTCTGGTGATGAAGTTGTAAAATTGAATTGATGAAGGATGTTTATTGTTGACCATGCCACTCCCTGCTTTGTCTGTAGTTCCAGGGGAAAACCCCCGAGATCATGCAGGATCACGAGCATATTATTTATCTTGCTGGCAGTGTACACTAGCACATTCCGTACAGGGTAAGCCCCTATCAATGTGTCTGTAGCTCAGTCACTACCCGGGAACTTCACACAGCACTGCCAAAGTGAAAGCTATCACAGCTACGGACTGAAGCATTCCCTCAACATAGACAATGAGCCAGCTCCTTCAGTCACAACCATGTTTACCTGTAAAGAGAAAACAAAACAGTCTTTTATAATGTGACCTTTCACACACTGGTGTCCTGTACATTAATATTACATACAAATATATTATCAGAAATCTAATACATCTCACAGAACAGTTATAGCACGCTGGTTACAACGGTTTGTTCTTCAGATACAGTGAGTAATTTCTAGCCTTGTATTAGACACTAACCAGAGTCTCTTGGCTGAAAATTGGTATATAATACAAAAGGTGGGACATTGAAGCCACTATCTTACTTCTCCATGCTGGACTTTTGAACTTTTATCTCATCACATACATTTTTTAATAAACACATTAATCATGTTTTTACAAGCAAATGACAAGCGGCATATATTTAATTATGTACAGTAGTTTTTTTTCTTTTAGCATTGCAATTGACTCATGGAAGGAAGTTTTAGAAAAAAAAAAGCAACCCTAGTCTCGTATCATTAGTTTTCTTTTAAATGCAATGATGACGTTTGAACTAAACATTTTATGTACAGACAGAACATGAAAGAAAAGATAATGTCATTGAGATACCAGGAATGATAGCAGAAAATATTTGCAGAAACTTATTTCACAAAAGTATCCGCAGACGCCAGCAACACTAACATAAATATTAAAACAGCTAGAGACATGCTTTCTTTATGCTCACACAATGACTAGGGTCAAGTCCCCCTTTTATGAGAGCGAGTTGTGCGCGATGTCCTATTTGGTCATTCATCATCTGACAAACGTGGGATGTGTATGCACAGTACCCCAGCATGCAGGAAGATATTCTCCATCTTCGAAAGCAATTTGTTCTCATCACAATATGCCGAGCACCTTTCGTACAGGTGGGTCAACCTGAGGGTTAATAAGCAGGCGTTGATTCTACGCCCACGCCCACATTCCAAGACTAACGGAGAGAATGAGCCGGTATCAATTTGCCAATCCTACCTTGCAGTAAGAATAAATGGTGAAACAACAACTTGGTTTGACATAAAACAAGGGGTCCGTCAGGGGTGCATATTGTCGCCTTACTTATTTAATTTGTATACTGAAAATATAATGAGGAATGTTAGAGAAGACGTAGACAAAGAATATTACGATGCCATAACAATTGGAGGTTATCTTCTTCTTCTTCTGCGTTCGAGGTTGTTGGTCACATCAAATCTTGATCCCTTTTGACATGGCAAACCCCGCAGTCCTCTCAAGATCCTGATAGGACCCCAAAGCTTGTGTCTTCTGGCCATGTCTCAGGCCTCAGGTCTGCATGGTTTGGGCAGTCTTGAACGATGTATTCTGGAGCCTGGATTCCACTGCCCCATGAACACTTGTCTGTGTGAGACAATTTTAATCGATGTAGGATGTTGAGCAATAGAGGGCTCACCTGGGCAAGAGCAGAAAAAAAGGCAAAGGACAGGCATTTGTGGAAAACCCTTGCAGAAGACCCATGTGCCTTGGGCACTTAAGGTTCAGAGAGAGAGAGAGAGAGAGAGTAGTACTGAAAGTGTAATATATAAACGAACAAGATTATGAACTATTCATTTTGAATAATTTAAAAAAAAATCAACCATAATATTCCAGATGTCTGCAAATCATACTGCTTTAAATAATTTCAGCACTAAAGCAGAATTAACAACTGAATAGCAGGAGATATGAGAAATGTTGAAAAGTTCATACTAGCGAGCCCTACATCCTACAAAGATTGAAAAGATCTAGAGCAGCGGTTCTCGGACCCTTTTTCTGCACGGCCCACATTAAAAAGTCAAACATTTTTGCTGCCCTCTATAATAAAGTGCTTTATATCTGGAAGGTATAAATCTAATTTTATAAAGTATTATGTAATATTTTCTCTACATGTTTAACTGCATATTCACTGCTACATAAAAGTTCTTTTCATTTACCTTAAAGATGGCACTGTTTCCGGTTGGATAGTATGTCTATTCTGGCTGGAATAAAACAATTGCTTTCTCGCAGAATCTACTCCGATTTTTCTCTAAGTTACGTAGTAAAACTGCACGTTTCAGCAACACGGCCAGAAAGACGCCGATGTCGCACTTCAAAATCGATGCCCGTAAATTTTTATGTATGTTACATTTCTGTTTGATGCTGGAAGAAACGCTGTCTGGACCATCCTTTCTCCAATAGCCGCACCTGCGGATATACTAATAAAAGCGACCTACAGTTCTGCGGCTTGCATCCGTGCAGTGTGCCCCTATGCATTACGTGAAAAATGCGGAATATTTTTTTTATTGTACTTTTTTTTTGCTGCTTTGAGACTTCAGCGCGGCTGACAATACTCACTGTCACGGCCCACGGGTTCTGAACCACTGATCTACAGTACTCAAACTATATCCAACAATGCTTTCATTGCAAAACCAAATACTTACGAAACGCATCACCACCATCTGCTTATTTAATCCTCCGCATGTACTAAACATATTTTCAAAGTTTTGAATTACTAGAGTTGTTTTATGATGGCACCTCCAATCTTCATACAGCTCTCATTCAATGTTTCTCTATTTGGTATGTAACATTTACGTTGATTTACACGCTGCTATATATATATATATACACATATATATATATATATATATATATATATATATATATACATTCACAACTGCCATTGCTGATGTTCTTATATCTTATAAATACAGAGCGGGGGTTCATGTGATAACTAAACCATGAAACCAATAAGTTTTTAAGGGTCTATCGAAAAGTGGATTCATCTGCATTTATGTAATAAAATGAAGTGTCAGAACTGTTTCATAAATGTGTGGATGCAAGTGCTCTAAAAGGTTCAGTGACCAAAGGGCAATAAAAAATAATTTTCCAAATCATCTAAAACGCTGTTTCAACTGCCTCGATGTTACTTATCCAAGTTCGTCCATGGATAAAGCTGGTTACAGTCACATCAATGCATTCCAAGAATGCAAATAAGCAAACTATAACAAGAGTAAGGCAATGCAACAATTCACGAACCAAATATCAATACCCTTATTATTCATTAGTAAAATGTAACTTTTTTTTTTCTAAATGTTAATACTCCTCGACTTATTTTTTTGTTTCGCATATTATGATGGTGAATAAAGAAAGTAACCTTAATTTTGCTATGAAAATTGCTGAAGTCGGAGACACTGGACCAGGACAGTCTAGATAGGCAACCACCTCTCACCCGGCGGGGATGTTCGCGTATCCTAATCACGCTGAGGTTTTCCGGTGAGAAAGTCCAACTCTGGACTGGATGGGCAACCACCTCTCACCCGGCGGTGATACACGGGTATTCAAAACACGTCGAGGTTTTCCGGTGAGAAGGTCCAACTCTGGCCTGGTTGGGCTACTGCCTCTCACCCAGCGGGGATGCACTAATATCCTAAACACGTCGAGGTCTTCCGGTGAGAAAGTCAAACTCTAGACTAAACTGGTGCAACGAAAACCACGGTGTCACGCAATCCGCTTCAGAGACCCACCAAGAATACAGGCTAAAGCCCTGCGAGAAGAAGAAGAAGCTATGAAAATCTACATGAAGTGCTACAGTTGTAACACAAACATGCTGTGCCGTCCCTCTCTAGATGCGCGCGTATGTGGGTGGGTGGGTGTGAGAGGGCGTGGAGGCAAGTTGGCCATTCTGGAAATATCACATCAGCAGACCAGGCCAAAGATGGCCGCTCCATTGAAAGAATGCATATGAAACACCACGCAGTTATTTCTTTCTTTGGTAGTGGAGGTGAAAAACCTGCAGAAAGAAGTAGTAGTACAGGTACACGTTTGTGTCACTTCAGCAGGTATATGAGTGGTACAGAAAGTTTAAGAGTGGGGTGTCAAATCTGGTGGATTCAGCTCGCTCCAGCCAGTCTCACACTGCGAATAGGCCTGACGCTAAAGTGAAATGGAGTGAATGATACGTGAAAAACTGCGGGTAACAATCAATAAAGTGGCATATGAACTAAGATCAGTCACTGTTCGGCGCACCATGTCATTCACGAAATGCTGCAATATCCGACAGGTTGATACTAAAACAACTCGCCCCCCCCCCCCAATCTGAAAGAACGTCGTAAAAATGCTTGTGAAATTCCTTTACGACGCTTTGAAGCTGAAACAGATGATGCTAAATCACTGGTGCACTGCTTTCAACCACAGACAAAGCGAGCCACAGCACGGGGTAGCGACATTTTTCCTCGCAAAAACCACAGACAAAGCGAGCCAGCAAAGAGGTGGCGACATTCTTTTTTCGCAAAAGCCTGAGAAGTTCCGTACAATTGTGTTGGCCTAAAAATTGATGCTCACGAGCTTCTGGGACTGTAAAGATCCAGTTCTGCTGCTTGAAACATGCTATCAGGTAGAAACGCCGCAATCCGGTATGTTGCTACTGCATGATAACGAGCGGCTTCATACAGCACGCACAACAGTTAAAAAATTAGGAATCAACGTTTGGAGTGTCTTCAACATCATACGTATTCATTAAACTTTGCACCTCCATTCAACTTTGCACGATGTGATTATCATGTGATGAAGTTCAGTATGGACGAAGACATTAATGAGGCCGAGTATAGTTGGCTACATGTCAATTCTCTTTCCAGACATTAGTGAAGCGGAAAGAATTAAGGTTACTCTCTGACTTATCCTCTTTCTGGATTATGGTCACTGAATACAGGAGAGACAACAATGGGAACGTGTGAGGATTTCTGAGCATGAAATAAGCCTTCTTTGCAATGTCTATCACAAAGACCCCGACATAATTATTACAATGTAACAGCATGACAAGTCTCCTCGGCTTTCGCTAAACATGCTGTTTGCACGCTCAGTTTTAGAGCACACATTACGCACACATTATCGCAAAATAGCACTTCTTCATTTCTGACACGACCGGCGCAGTCTCATGCGTTTTAATGAGTCTAAAAGGAAAGAATAAATACCCATGAGTAATGAGGCTGTGCGGGGGTGAATGTTAAAGTGACAAGTGAAGACCAACACAGAACAATGTAAATGATATAAGATGTACATTAAGTGGTTTGGAACATGTTTTCTAAAATTCTGAAATGGGTTGTACACTTACCGCTCAGTACCTAAATGTATACAATAATCTCTTAACTCTCAAACTTTTCATTTATTTACTGGCATGTCTGTTTACTCTTCGGTTGTTCAGTATCTCAAGTCCCTTATGTGCCGTGATTTAAATCTACTCATTCCACAACCACTCCGCCCCCAAACGTCTTTCCGCTATCTCCCTACTATTTAACAACTTATTCTCTACTATTCAACAACTACTCCGTAAGAATTCTTTAAGAACTTCTCAAACATCTTAAAATGTGACTATTCTACATCTGCCAACATGTACTTCTCTTGTATCTGCCACTTTCTTTCTCTCAATCAGCTTCTAATAAGCATGCTTGGCTTGTATTCGGTCTGCATCTACACATGCACCTCTATCAACAGGCTCATTTTGCATCCTATTTTTTTAAAAATCGTCTACACGCACCCTCTCTCTCCCTCTATCTCTCTCTCAGAATGTCAGACGGGCCTGCGTGCCCAATTCTTAACCCTTTTGAAATAAAATCAATCAATCAATCAATCAATCTCTCTCTCTCTCGTTCAACAACGCCATATTTATTCACAGAATTCTACTGCACAATGCTCCACCCCTTTTTATGGTCTCTGTTCAAATTCAACCCAAATCACAGCCAACACTTAAACAATTTTCTCCTACAACCAATGATTAACCTGTTCAAAAATATAAAAAAAAACGAAACTTTTACTCAGCTGCTCACCTTTTGAACCCTACCAACTCATGTAAAACTCATAAGCAATATTCCTTCTCATAACTTCAAACTGTCAATATCTGTTTGAGGCTAGGTGTATGCCTCTCTATGTACATGTGTTCGTGAATATAAGTATCTGTATTATTTACGTATATGAAAAGTATAGGTATATGTATTGTCCAAGTCTAAACTAGTTTAAAGAACGATTGTTGTTTTTCTTATACTATGCTTTACAGCAAAATTGTTGGAATGTAATGAATAACTTTATTATGTGTAGTTATATAAATCAGACTGTAGAGTAAGAGGGTTGATTGATAAGTTCTCGGATAAGGCACAAATACTTGAAGCACACAGTGATATACGCATCTGCAGATCAGGATAATGTAAGATTAAACACCAAGTTTCAAGAAATTAGCTTGCAAGAATTTTTTTTACAGGTTAATGAAGTGGTAAGGGGTCGCAGAAACTGAGAAAATGGATAAAAGTTCTCACTGAGCAGTCATTTACTATCTCTGCATCAAAGGCTTATCTTGAAGGAGATCCATGAGGATATGGTGGAGACTCTAGGGGAGAGTGCCCCTTCTTACAGCTGAGTGAAGAAATGGGCAGCTCAGTTCAAACATGGAAGGGAGAGTCTGGAAGATGATCCCCATCCAGAAATACCAAGAATGGTAACCACTGATGAAACCACTGGCAGAATCCATGACATCATAATGAAGGATCCACGACTAAATGAGGGGGTACACTGCTACTGAGTTGGGCATCTCCCAAGAAGATGTTCATGCCATTATTCACAATGATTTTCAAATGACAAAGGTCTCTGCTCGATGGGTCCCGAAACTTCTTGGAGATGATCACAAACGACAGCGTCTCAACATGTCGAGAGACAATCTTGGTCATTTTTCTGTAGATTCTAAAGTGTTTCTCCAGCAATTTGTGACTATGGATGAGACTTGGGTTCATCAAATTTAACAGACACCAAAGAAAAGTCAAAGCAGTGGAAGCATCATGGATCCCACTTCCAAAGAAAGCAAGGGTGGTTCTGTCTGCAGGCAAAGTGATGGGTTCCATCTTTTGGGATTCAGAAGGCGTGCTATTGGCAGACTGTCTTCGAAAGGGCAGAACAGTCACCGGGGCCTATTATGCTAATCTTGTGAAGCAACTGCGGGTCAAACTGAAAGAAAAGCGTCCAGGGAAATTGACGAGAGGAGTTATCCTTCAGCAAGACAATGCTCCAGTTCACAAGCAGGCGGTGGCAATGGCTGCCATTCATGAATGCAGCTTCCAGCTTCTTGAAAATCCTCCTTATTCCCCAGATTTGGCCCCTTCAACCTATTACCTGTTTACCAAACTCAAAAAAGGAGCTCAGTGGAGTGGCACAAGATGCTGACGTTTACAAAGAAAGGATCGGTGTGCTCCAGGATCGCTGGACTAAGTGCATAAACTTGCAAGGGGACTATGTTGAGAAATAACCCAAAAAAGTTGTCCACAAATAATCCGTTGCATCTTATGCCGAGAACTTATTAATCAACCCTTGTATATGGTGAAAAGATGATTTGTTTATTTATTCTTTTTTTCGTTCTTATTATGTTCAATAACTATTAATGAATGTGTGTGACCGAGTAAAAATTGTACGATGAAGATCAGAATGTTAGATGTGCCAAATTTTTATTCCTGCGAAAATAAAATTTGTTCACTCATTTATTCTTTCTCTCTCACTCTCTCTAACATGTTTAAATTTAGCCCAAAGTGCAGTAAACGCTTAAACAACACATGTCTTCCAAAACCTAGACTTGATCTTTACAAGAAAAGCTTTACTTATTTTGCTGCTCATCTTTGAAATATCCTCCCATCCTGTATAAAAAATATAAACCATACTCAGACTATAAACTTTTCCAGTATCTATTTGATGTCGACTACATGCCTCCATGAATCATAAAACTTTTAAGTTATTTTAGACTGCTCTTACAGACGCCAAATTCAGTTAATTGTTTATTCTGAATAGTACCGAAATTTTTTTTAATGGATAGTCATTTATATATGTATGTAGTTACTTCTGTACAGAGTGCATGGATAAGAGCGAAACGTAAATATTTTATTTTGTTATGTCTCTCAGCTTCAATTTTAATTATGTTTGTTATATGAGCAGCATATTTGTAGAATGTCTGGAACTGAGGGAAAGTTGTATGATAAAGGGTAGAATGTCAGACGGCCTGCGTGCCCAATTCACCCTTTTGAAATAAAGATTAATCAATCAATCAATCTTTCAATCATCCTTCCTTCACGAGAAGCCATGAAGATCATGCCATTCATAATGCGCCATAAACTAATTTTCTTCATGCACCTGGGTTCAGAAGGACATGAAAGTCACTGAAGAAACAAAAGCCATGTTAAATACACTAAAATACACGCGCACATGAGCACACGGCGGCACAATACAAACACATACACACATGCACAAGGTGTACCCACTAGCTTTCCGTTGGAGGCGTGTGCTAAAGTCATTAAGCGAAAAACCGCGTCCCCGTAGAGGAAACCATATTAATGGGAAACTAACGAGGCTGAGGGCTGGAGAGAAGGTGCACATCAGAGCTGCGCATCCTTCTGTCCTGGTAATGGTGCATGCATACAAACAACCGCCCATAAAATTAACGCGAGCATATCTTTGGAATTAATCCCATAAACTTCGTGTGAGAAGGAATCAATGAAGGAATCCGGAAAGGTGGATTCTAAGTAAACATTTTAACATATTCTTATTATCCAAGCTAAACAGGCAATGAAAACTCATACACACGTTGTTTGATAGCTGATCAACTTTTTTCTTAGTAAAATTCAATATACTCTATACAGAATCAACACAATATCATTTTGAATACCCAATAATATGATGATGTTCATAAATGTGCAAACACTTTACTGTTGTAAAGCTGGGAAATGTGAATCAGTATGACAAAAGCAAACTTTACATATAATACCAAATATGAAAAAATCCACTAGTAAGCAAACATTTACAGAAGACAGTCTTGGAAGGTTACATAATGGGAAAAAGAAAGGAATACCAAGGTGAAGATGGCCGCAAGATGTTGATGATCTGCGAATGGATGCATCAGCAGCAGGCCATCTTGCTTACAACCCAGAGCCTTACAGGAAAGCTGCTAGGGAGGCAAAGTTCTGCAAGGGACATGGAAATGTCTGACTGACTGAAGCAAACATTATGTCTTGCAGTCATCTTCGCCTTGGTATTCCTCTCTTTCTTTACACATATATATGTACTGTGGCAAAAGAATGAATGAGCTAATCAGACGGGAACAGGGTTAATCTGTATTGTATTGTTAATCTTCATGAAAAACATTTATATGCTATCCAGGGAGAAGGAAATAACTGACGAAAGATTGAATCACGTTGAGAGCGACTCTGCGCAAGGGTGCAGCAGTATTTTTGCAGGGAATGAGGGTAAGATTTGATTTGACGAAAAGTGAAAGTAGACTAGTCCTTGTAATTATTGCCTATGGAAGTGAAAGGAGACTAGTCTTTGCAACATAAACACTGCATATGGCCCCGAATGCAAATATATCTTTAGTATACTCTATTCTAAGAGGAATGTTAAAGCTAAATGATTCTCAGCAAAACTGTCTTTTTTTCCAAGAAGAACACACTTTCACATCTTGTTACTTCAAGCCTGAAGATCTCCTAAAGGTAGCTTTCTTTAACTGTCAGACCACACATCAGAACCAGTCCACTACCATGCTGGAAACAAATGCCCAGCTCATTAGCTACATCAGGGTGTGAGCACAGTATAAGGATAAAATAGTATATAAATCAAGAGCTCTGAAAAATTTCATCTGCCTTGGAACACATCTTGGCATTCACTGCAATCATATTAAATAACTTATCAGATGTTTCCTGCCAGTTTAATTACAAATATAACAATGCTGGGAGAAATCTGGGGTGGGGCGGGGGGGGAGAAGACAAGTGAGAATGGGGAACAGGACAGTGAGAAAAGGCACATGAACGCACAGAATTAGTATTAATTATTGAACGACCTAACGTAGCGAGATGAAATGTTTTCTACCTGAGTGTTATCACAATCACTGAACAGGCAGGCAACAAATGAAAGATGAGCATGCACATGCAAATAAAAGAGTGAGAAAAGAAAAGAGAAGATAATGGAATAAAACAATCTGCTAATTTTAAAAAAATTACTTCTGTGGAGATCATGGCCAAGATATTAGAAAGGTATGTATGCTTCCTGGATGCTTGCCACAATGTACAGATATTGACAACATCGTGGTAGAATGACAGACTTTCTTTCTTTTGGAAACTAGAAAGGAGATCAGGGTTTCCCAGAGAAAATCTGTTAAGTTGGAACAAAAATATCTTTCCCCTTACCCCACTGAATAGTTATTCTGTCTACATCCTTTACGCTCCCCCTCCCCCATTCATCCTTAAAACAGGATAACCCGTGGGGCTCGAAGCAACAGAACTACTATCGCCTACCCCCACATCACCCCCAATATGGCCCTGCCAAAAAAAATAGAAAAATGAAAGAAAGATAAAAACGAAAACAGAAAAGAAAGAAAACCAGAAGAAAATGGAAAAAAGAAAGAACAAAAAACAGAACAAAACAGACAAAAGAAAGAAAGAAAAAAGAGGAAAAAACAGAACAAAACAGAAAAGAGGAAAAAAAACCAGAACAAAACAAAAGAAGAAAGAAAGAAAGAAAAAGCTGAACAAAACAGAAAAAAGAAAAAACAGAACAAAACAGACAAAAGAAAGAAACACAGAACAAAACAGACAAAAGGAAGAAAAACAGAACAAAACAGACAAAAGAAAGAAAAAAACCAGAAAAAAGAAAAAGAAAGAGAAAAACAGAACAAAACAGAAAAAGGAAAGAAAGAAAAAGAACAGAATAGAAAAAAAGAATGAAAGAGAACAAAAATAGAAAAAAGGAAAGAAAGAGAAAGAACAGAATAGAAAAAAGAATGAAAGAGAACAAAACAGAAAAAAAAGGAAAGAAAGAGAAAGAACTGAATAGAAAAAAGAATGAAAGAGAACAAAACAGAAAAAAAAGGAAAGAAAGAGAAGGAACAAAACAAAACAGAAAAAAGAAAGACAAAGAAAAAACTGAACAAAACAGAAAAAAGAAAGTGAGAAAAAAGAGAAAAAAAATAAGAAAACAGACAAAAGAAAGAAGAAGAAAGCAGACAAAAGAAAGAGAAAAAAAAAGAGAAAAAAAAGAAAGAACGAAAGAGAAAAAAAAACAGAAAAAAGAAAGAGAAAAAAAACAAAAAAGAAAGAGAAAAAAAACAAAAAAGAAAGAGAGAAAAAAAAGAAAGAACAAAAAAAAAAAACAACAAAACAGAAAAACGAAAGAACGACTGCACTGAAGGAAAACTCAATCAACACACGATACACTATTGAGATCTCTCAAGAGAAACCTCTAGCTAAAGGAAACCATTATTTTTGTGCAAAACTGTTACATTCAGAAGGAAATTGATCATCAAATGAGTCCAAAGGTATTTGTTGCATCTTTCCTCCATCCCTGAATACCATGTTTTTGTTGTTGCTGTCGATTAGTTTTCGAAGTTCCCGCGTTAAAAGTGTACATATTCTCCTACAGCCGACCTATTTCGGCAGCACTGTATATATAATTTGTTCTTATGTTTCTGGTCCCGTACATCTGTTTTTCTCTCGTTTTCACATCAGGAAGCTGGTTATAATGATTTAGTAGTCTCCACTCTCTCTCTCTCTCTCTCTCTCATCCTCCCAAGAATCTTTGTTATTTGTCGTTATTAAAAAAAATAATTAAAACTGTATATGTGAATGAATATACATCTCTGTATACAGTTCGGTGTTGCTTAAAACACGAAAAACTTAACGTAATCAAATACACAAGCGCTCTATTTTTATCTAACCGACAAAAAGCTTCGGTATTCAGTCTCTTATAAATCAGTCACAGCAAAAACCTGGCATAAAACTGCTGCAGACAACTAGCCACGATGTGAATGTTCTCTATCCAACACAACAGATACATCACCATGTTAGTTAAGCTGTAATATATGACACTTCTCACGACGTGAATATATATATATATATATACACACGTGTGTGTGTTTTTTTTTCCTCCTAGCCATTTGTGAACATGGAATGAAGCAATAATAAAAAAAAAGACTGGTCTTTCCCATGCAATTTGCCGGCTATTTCTTATTTATTACTTCTTCTCTCCTGTGCCTGATATACCAGCTTCTCTTCAGTCTTTCTGAGCTGATAGTTCTGGAAGCATTTATACATGGGATAATCCGATAATAATGGAGGTGTATGTGGTCTGTAATAAGTGCATTCACATTACATTTAAATACATCTCAGAATATCATATTGTGTGTGATTGCCTGTGTGCGTGTCTGTGTGTGGGAAATGTTGGGGAAGAGAAGCTGTCCGTGACCGGGCGAGTTTATTCATTATTTGTGAGCTGATATCGCTAAACCTGTGTAACCTACACTGTTTGTGCCGAATGACCATTCTTGAAAAGTGATTATATATTTAATCAAGTATACAGCTCAAACAGACCCGAAGTGTGCGTCCATGCGTGAGTCTGTTAGTGGGAGCAGCTACAACGAAAAGAATAGATACATAAACGGACACGATATTTGGCCAATGTTCAAGAACTGTGCGTGTGTAAAGTGAAATGGAGCGCGTAAAGCGCAATAAAATGAATGAATTATGTAATCCACAGCTTTACGTTATTAGATAACGAGAAGCGAGGGTCTAACGGATCCTGTCTTACAAGCAGAAGAGGAAAAAGAAAGCTGGGTAGAAAGGTATGGTGGAGAAAGGAGGTGTATTGGTATGGGAGGAAACTGTTCATGGTTTTGCCTGCAAATCTTAGAACAACAATTCGTTTCCGCGTTGCACTGATGGCTTTCTGCATAAACGAAAGGGCATGAAGCTGAAACAGAGGAGGGTGGGCGCGGGGTAAGAGAGAAGAGGCTGGGGGTAGAGGAGAGAAATGCGAACGAACAAACTGGCTTTCGCTAGCTGGGTATTTCCTCTCTTGCTTGGGTATGGTTTTATAACGACAACCACCAGGCTACTTTCCACATTGTGGAGAGAGAGAGAGAGAGAGAGAGAGAGGAGAGAGAGAGAGGAGAGAGAGAGAGGCAGGCTGCCTGATTGTATATTATTGGTTTGCACTTTTCGTATATAACTGATTTCAGTGGTCACATAATTCTAGCACAGAAGTGCTACAGGCATGGGCAAATCAACATTCGCGTAAAGTGCGCCATTAACATTAAGTAGGAATAAATAGCGAAGCGAATATGTTTTATACTTGTAATATATCTTATATCCTTCCCGTGCCGTTAAACGTCACATAGGGCTCCAAGGTAGTTTGCCAATCTTTCCTGTCTTCGGCGAGCCTTTCAACCTCATCAAGGGATTTTTTATGCCTGTTAATTTGGCCTGTTCTGTTCCACTTTATAGCTTGCTTTGGGATACTCTGACTGTTTCTTCTCATTAAGGAACCAACATATGTCCATCTCCTTTTCCCGGTCGCCCATGAGATTGTTGTTGTTCAGTCATCTGTCTTATCTCTGCATTGTTATTGAATTCCACTTGATGCTGGGTATTTTCCTTAGGCATTTGTTTTCAAAAGAGTCCTAATTTTGTTTCTATTTTATTAGTTGTTTTCCAGCTTTCGAATGCATAAATGAGGGTCTGCTTGTAACTTTTGAATGCCATAAGTTCTCAAGATTCTTGAAGATCGATGCTGCTTTTGCAATTCTAACTTCCTTTCTGGTGTCACCATCCTGGTCTATGTAGCGGCCAAGGTATGCAAATTGATCGACTTCTTCAATATCTGTCCCTTCTATGTGTATTTTTCCATTTTGATTAATGGGAAGTTTCATTATTTTTATTTTGTCGGGTTAACATTTTTCCTGCATTTGTCCAGAATTCTGAATCAAGTCTCCTGGAATAAACACATGTAAAGAGATATTATTTTAAAGTGTGAAGAAATGCTGGGGCTATGACTCTTCAGAAAATGCTCGCCGCAGATCTACAGTCTGGTTGTGGCAGGGTAGAAGTGTATGTGTGTGTAAGAGAGATGGAGTGAGAAACACATGCAGAAGAAGTGGAAAGACAAGTTACTGTTGGAATTGGGTTGTCAGCATAAAACAACCATACAAACCAGTTATCACTCTAAATCTTCCCATGCAGTCAATATTTTTTGAGAGTATACAAGGCAACTAGCCACAGAAATGTATGTAAATTTAAGACCTCTTTTGGCACTTTTAACTAGTTAGCACTTTACATTTATGATAAAGTTATAATATGATGGTAATATTTTTTATACTTTACGATGCTCGTCACTTATCAAATAAGAAACGAACCATTAGGGCAAGTGTTGGAATAACACCAATGCTACACTACACTTTAGCCAGAAACAACAAATCCAATGGTTTGATCACGTTACAGGAATACCACCATACAATATACCACAGAAAGTATTCAAACTAAGAAATGTAGGAAGCAGTGGTAGAGGTCCCTCGCGCAAGCGGTGGAGTGCGGAAATGAAACAAATCTTAAATATCATGTTATATAAGTAAATCACCGAGCCCTATCATGGCGTCTATTTGTCCCCTCAACACTGAAAGGTGAGGAAGGAGACAGGACAAGTGACTTACAAATTAAGTAAGGAGAAAAAGCAGATATGAACTTTTCGTTTGAACAGCGCCATAAAAAAGTGCATATATAATAGACGTTCTGTTTTGTCTAGTAACCATGATGAGTGCTTTAGAAGGTAGACATCATGGCCAGCCAATCACTGTTACAAGCAGTCATAACTTTTTAATCAGTCTACAAGCGATTCCCCCAGTGTAACAAAATTACCCAGTAAAAAAAAGCGATCTAATCTTAATGATGGAGTCCACTGAGAAGCCTGCCTTCTAGGTCCACTTTTTAAATGAAAGAAAGTCACTGTAGGTCACTCTTTATCTGATGCGAGGAGTAGGCTAACTGGCCCTCACGTAACCAGCTGCTAGAATGTCTAAACTGTTAAGTTTCTGTGATAAAACAGCATCAAAATCATTGCTTTACAAGCTTGTATGTAAATCTCTAACGAGTGCCATGAAGACATTAAACAGTTCTCATCGGATAACGCGGATATAGAAATATTGAGGGAGAATAATAGGGGCTTTGTTCATGAAAATTGGCGTTTACTCTTTCCAGTGGTATCTTCCCATGCGGGCCCAGTCATTAATGCAGTGAAGCAGCTCGGCGCTGAAAGAGCGAAAAGATATGTCAATTATTTTCATTGATATGGGTCGACGCACTCAGCTGGGTCAGTGTGATCAATTTCCAGCATGGCTAGAGTAGAATACAGATTAAATTTCCAGCTAACTCGTATTTAATAGTATAAACTGCATGTATCTGTTGGGAATGGCTTACAGTTTTCTCGGCTGTAGATCTGTGTGATTATTTCGCCTATGATTTTTGTGCTGTATGTGTAAAGGTTTCTATGAAGTATTTATTTTTATTTAGCCACTCAGTAAAGACTACGTAACGCGATGCGGTTACGGCCGAATAGAAACTGTATTTGTAGGTGTATACTGGAGAGCATTGTTAAGAGAAGCCAATTCAGTAGGCATAACATCCCTTGATGAGATTGAAAAACTCACCGAAGACGGGGCATATTGGCGAACTACCATGCAGGCCTTATGTGACGTTTAACGGCACGGGAAGGATGTAAGATGTAAGAAGCTACTGGAGAGATAACCCTTCAGTATACTGTTTTCACTAGCACGATACTGGGAAAACAGACAGCTTGCAAATGTGGAAAAAATAATAATCACCACTGGACGCCTGTGCTAACTCCACAAGAATGTCACTTTCACAGATCTGGCACAAGATCTCACTGTCAAGGAAGATCAAGATATATACTATCACACACATAAACAGTGAAATGAGAAAAACTAAGCAGATAATACAATTTACTAGCCTAATGATTTGTTTATTAAACCACAGATGTATAGAAAACATTCAACTCGTACTCTAGAGTATTCTACTGTGGCACATTTATTACCATACTCTATGCCACAATTGTCATAACACCATTGATCAGTTAAAATAAAAAAGGCTGATATACACAGGTTTTGTGAAGCATGTTATCTTCTTATTCAATGTTATGAAGGAAAAATTTAGTGCTCATAATCCTCGTGGTGGTATAGTCTGCACAGAATAAAGTTCGCTGTTTTTCTCAAAGTCCAAAGAGGAAAAAAAATATTGGTAAAAACAATACTATGTGAAAATATAGTATTGTTTTTGCCAACATTTTTTTCCTCTATCGAAAGAACAATATGTAATAAAAGCATGCAAACAACTATGAAAGAGTTAAGTACTGTAAGTATCGGTCATGTATGTACTCAGATGAAACCGCGCAGATAAAGCTTATATCACTGGGTGAAGCTGCCTGGTTACGAGAAATCTACCAGATGTTTCTACATTGTACAAATGCTCACAAATATTAAAGACAACAAGTAGAAATAAAGATAGCTAGCCTTTATCATGCCAGAGAATATAATGTAAGTGCTCGTATCTTCCTCGATCAGTGGATTTATTAGTCTCAAAAATCATGCTATAGTTAGCACGACATAAAGTAAGTATGCTAAGTAAGCTGCACATCGCTTAATATAGGCCACATAATAGGTTGCTGATACATGAAAAGAAGAAAATTAATACAGCTGGGTCATATATGTGTATGTTTTCTGATACAATACATACTCATGTCACGTAGTCATAAATGGCAACAACCTCAATACACGACATATCTGCCAAACTGTATCCTCTAACCGTACAAAGCCCCACACTAACAAATGAACTGAGTTTCTATAATTTTGTACATAAATTTTCTGCACTTTTGTTTCTTTTGTGGTACATTTTGCTGCTTTTCTAAGGGAAGGAGAAAGAGATATGGGTGTAAGTGAAACAAGAACTACTTTTTTAAATGAGAAGAAAAAGCTATTCTTTTAAAAAGGGAATGAAGAAAAATGCTAAAAATGTTCACACTGGAAGTAGCTAAGCCGCTGTTATTTTCCTTGTGATGAAAGAGAACCGGCTGAAATACAGCACACACAATTTATTAGAGCACTGTCACAGCCGATATAATACTACCTGCATATAAAATTGTTTTTAATATACGGTGGCCGCTATAGAAATGTGCAACGAAAAGAATAAGAATATGCTAATGTTTCTAGTACAGGATATGCAATCCTAGCAGCAGACAGCTGAGAACAGAATACTTGTGGGGGGAAGCACCACACAAACCGACAGACACCCCCCTCCAGACATACATACGCACCTTCCAGCCCTGCCAAGCTAGCTAGGCCTTGTGTGCGCGAGGCTGTAAATCTGCTGAGCACACTGCATGTTTATCTGTTTGCGTGTGTGTTCGGGGAAGTCTGCGTGCTGGAATACGAAATCAGGACAGTAAACGTAAAGACACGAAAACAGATTTACACACAAACACAGAAAAGAAACGTAGTAACCCTAAGATTAAGCTATGTGTATATCAGAACGACTGGTAATTTATAGCAGACACGAACCCAAAAACGGGGTAGAAGGGCAGTGAATTGTGAATGAAACAAAAGGACTGGGGGAGGGGAGGGGGAACATCAACAACTATAGTAATCCCCCTCCCCCCCCCCCCGTCTGTAGGCCACGAGGCGTTAGTTTTTAAATAAATTCCAGCCCGCAAATACCGGGGGGTGGGGGTTGGAAGGAGAGGGGGCGACTTCTAGCAAAGGGTAGAGCACAAGAGAAAGAATTCCCGGCAGCGTTCTCTGTTCGACCCTCTCTGACACTCGGGTGATTTATTACTGCTGGCTTCGGCAGTCCTAAATACTGGGCATGCATGCAGGCGAAAATTTAGAACTGGCTCCACCGCGCTAGGAGAGGGTCTGTGCTACACTAACCTACCATTTATATATTATCTGGGCGCATGTCGATTCCCCCTCCTCCCTCCTCCTTCTGGAGAGAGGATCGGAAGGTGGGTATGACCGATACGTGAAAGACAAAGAAGTATTACCTTTTGAAAAAGGACTGAAAGGTATAAAAACTGAATACTAATGCAAGACAAATGAACATACAGAATGATTATTCCCATAACCTCTCTATATATGGAAGACTGAGCATGTGTTTTACTGATATATCTGTTTGATTGTTTGTTTACCTTAAGCTTAATCTGTCTGTTCCTGACACTACGATTAATATGCCTGGCTTAAAGAGAACTCAAAAGAACATTAAAGAAAAAAAAACAATACTGCTACACAAAGATTATTAAGTCCAAGGTCGGTGTGAAAAAAAAGTAAAAAATTTGTTACATTGATAATATCCATCTCATACCCCCCCCCCCATAGTCAACACTGACAGATGGTGCAGGGGCATTTTAGGATAACTGTAAAATAATTGAGGAAATATTGCGGACAGTGTACAGATACACAAATTCCGACAAAATGAAGGCAGGGGGACTGAATTCTATGTTGGCTATGATCATATTCAAGCTCCAAACACCAGTACGGCCTGCCCAAGAAGGTGTGGATCATGGATCAGCATGCTCCATGCGGTGGTGAAGCCATCTACCAAGTGCGATTTTCAGGTTCTTTCCTGAAGGTAATGGAAAAGAGCGCAGTACAACTCGCTTGTGATGTTAATAATTCTTAAGTTCGCGAAGCGAAAACTAAAGTAAGCATCAAATCCACGAATACAGAAAACATCCAGCAAAACAACAACGGCAAAAACATACAATAATGAAGTAATAAGAGTATTGTGCACCAGTCACACAAGTGTTAACCACATGAACCCCAGTTCTCTCCAGCTATCATATTCACGTAAAAAAATTTAAAAAAAAAAAAAGCTGGCCACGCAAAACTCTGAAGCTTTCCCTCATTAAATTAGAAGCGCAGAATTCTCATGGCGCGGCGTGTCAAAGCGAATGGCCATTATTAATGTAATAAAGCGTTTCTCTGATATATATGTATATGCATAACAAGCTATTCATCTTTCCTTTTCTCTCTCTCCTCTCCCCGTCAACCCAATTTCAAAACAAACAAAGCATTTTTAAAAATCGTATTCTAATTCTGTCTGACATGTTTCAGCATTTATAAATATTAACATATTAACTGTCCGATTTGGCAGTCCCATAGCTGACATGTTAGTGTTTGGGCTGGCGATCATCAGCCAACCACCTCTCCTTAGTGCCCACAATAACAGGTTTTGTCTGGCTATCGGATGCAGGGGTCGCCACAGTCCCCATGGCGGTGGAGTCTATTAAAGAAGTACTGCACACGTCCCATGTTTTTTTTTTTTTTGTTGCTTCATTCAGGAACTGAAAAAAAAAGCCGGCGCAACCTTCTCTCAATCTGTCACAATACTGTTCCTCAACATCTTCACTGCATCGACTGAGAAGAAAAAGAAAAATTAACAATAACAGCTTGTGAATATGGAATATGTGCCGGGAAATGATCAGTATTTCTTACAAACATTAACGAGATTGTTATCAAACACGGCACATTCATAAAAAAAAAAAAAACACGTAAACAACAACGTGAGAAACTCGTGTACTAATTGTCAAGTCGATGAGATTCTGCGAAAGGTCAATGTGTGCATAGCTGCACACTTGTGAACAGTCTTTAGACTCGGCAAGACATTACAACACTATTTCCACATAAGTGCCAGTAGAGAATTCTGTGAAATACTGCCGCTGACAACGAGACTCGACTAGCAGTTGCGATTATGAATCCTGGGTCGGTTTTAACAGTGAAAGTACACGGTAACACTTGCCTATGTGTATGCTCGTGTGTGTGTTTGCGTGTAGGTGGGAGAGAAAGATCTGACCACCCCGTATTGTCGGCCGATAATTCTAGCTATATCACTGACCTTCGCGTCTTCATCCTTCAGAGCCGAGCAAGGTCACGAGATTCTTTGTTTCATATGTGTAAAAGCTGCATAAAAGCAAACTAGTCAGCAGGACTTCCACATTAACATTTACACTGCACGCGGCTCTGTTTATATGTTTAACAGTCTAGAATCCAGCCTTGGATTTGTGATTTATCTAGCGCAAATGCACTTAAGTTACGGAGAAATAGCGCCCTTCCGATAAATAATTTAAAAACTTATGAAAACAGTCTAGTTCTATAGAAGCACAAGCAAAGGGAACTTTCAAGGCATTGTGTTCTATTTTGGTCTAAGGAAATGGGAAGCCTGCTAACACGGTTGGCCTCCATATGGTTATTTTTAACTTTAAGACTTGTCATGTATGATGCATGAATAAATATAAAATATGTTAAAAGCAGCGGTGGAAATTATTAAATGCATTAATGCAAGATCCGTACTGCACGCTTCATAAAGAAAAGTTTATCTGCGTGTCTGTTTAAATCTGATACATACTAAACAATACTTTGGTCGGAATTTGGGATACTGGAATGACAAAGATATTTCAGACAAATGATGTGAGGCTCGATGGTACTGCTACAACTGCCGCACGATAGATGTCTGATAGAAGAGAGGAAAGGCTAACCAAAGAAAACTTAGTAAAGAACTGCTGAGATGAACATGTAACACAGCTAGGACACGATATAATACAAAGGCTGGCTGCAGGCCGTGAGAAGTGGAAAGAATTTGTTGCTGTTCTGCAAGACGTCACAAGGCGTACTGGACTGATATCGCCCTGTCAATCAACGTCCAGGGACATAAACTGGAGTGTTAGATGAAGACATTTTTGCAGAAAACACTGTAACTGTACATAAATTTATACAACAAATGACTACATGTGAAATGTTATATTCTGGAAAAACAAAGCAATCGATGGCCTAGGTCGAGAGGAAGTAAATGACTACTAAACTAGTCGCATATATTACATTGATTACTGATGAAAAATTTCAACGCTGGCGAGCTTCACAATGACACAGAAGCGCTTATATAACACTATAAATATAATAATCTGTATAATAGTATCCTTTTTAAGACAAATAGTCTGAACTGACAGTCTCAAACGAATACAGTACAGTCGTGGATCTTCTTCTTCTTGAGCTTTCCGAGCCATTAAGGCTCATTTGCTGCAGATAAAGTTCGCCTCCATTCCTCTCTATTCCTAATCTTCTCTCTCCACTTGGTGACACCAGTTTCTTTTCTATCCTCTTCTATGTTGTCTTTCCATTTCTGTCTTGGTCTACCCCTTGATTTTGTTTCCCTCATCTCTTGCATTTTCGTTTGTCTATTCTCTTCCATTCTTTCTACATGGCCCAGCCAGTTCAGTTTCAAGACATTTATCATTTTACAGAGCCTTCCAATCTCCCTAAAAAAAGATTGTTGTTATGGAACAGATATAGGAATCCTCGATGTTGGAAGGATAAAAATGGATTACGACCTTGGAACGTCTAAAATATTACGAGATAGTGGTGAATAGTTACACAAAACAGTTCAATCAGTACAACAAGCCGTATTAGAAATAAATAAGTGAATCAGTAAAGTCGTGCTTGGTTCATGTAAAATAGTTTTGTGAATAGGCATGCATTACTTTGTAATAAAAAAAAAGTATACAAGTTGTCGTTTCGACCTCCGTCTTGGTCAAATATAAAGTACTAAACAAATTAAGGGGGAAAATGTAAATACAGTATATGAATTTACGAGTTTTATTTGGTAAGTAGTAAAGTGAAATGAAAGACAAGTGAACATTCCTTTCCATTCACTCACCACAACTGGAGTAGCTAAATATTGTCCTTTAAAAAAAAAAATTAAATGTAAATAGTTTTCATTTCGCTAACACATCTTTTATCTTAAACTGCGGGGGTGAAGACGATGTACGATGATGCCATCAGCCACCCGTAGCTGACCAAGACCCTGTCCCACCTCTCCGTGGTACCCCCAGTAACAGGCCTAGCCTGGCTAACGGGACAGGGATCGCCACAGTCCCCATGGTGGTGGAGTCTGCTAAAGAAGCATTGCACACTCTCTGCTTTTTAACTGTACTCCGCCACCATAACCCGCTCCCACGCCAATACGATGCTGTGCATGGGCTGCAAAGAACAAAAGCTCGCAGTTACATGGAGTTCGTACAAGTACAAGTATCTTAAACTGTGACTTAAGTCAAGTTTGTCTGAGGAAGATATGAGTGGAAACAATTCACAATGTAAAGCCCATGTGCACGTTTTTTTTTGCCAGTAAATCCTTCCTCCGCAAATCTTACAACACTGACCTGCAGTGTTGTGCGTTTCATTTTCTCTAGCGCAAACGGATCTAAGCTGATTTAGTGCATCTGGTACTGACCTATACCATACATATACACAGAACCTGATATAAAGTTTCTACATTCTGTTGAAGTCGATGTTCGATTAAACCAGCAATACGGGCAAACGACAGGTAAATAGGGAAATTGATCATGTCCAATGTTGACAAAACAGATCTGCTGGCTATTGATGACGCCGCGAATGCAGGCTAATCTCACGGGGGAAAGGCGCGTGAAGAAAGTAAATGAAGGAGGAAAAAAACTTACTGTTGTAAGAAATCCGCGCTGATCTTGGGTGTATTATTTGGCAGACAATGAATAAATAGATATAGAGAGAAGGCTAAGAAATGGGAGAAAACAGTATATATTTTACTGATAAGAAGTCTGGGGACTAGAGAAGGCTAAGAATGTGGGATAAAACAGTATATAATTTACTGGTAAGAAGTGTGGAGACTAGAGAAGGCTAAGAATGTGGGAGAAAACAGTATATAATTTACTGGTAAGAAGTGTGGGGACTAGAGAAGGCTAAGAATGTGGGAGAAAACAGTATATAATTTAGTGGTAAGAAGTGTGGAGACTAGAGAAGGCTAAGAATGTGGAAGAAAACAGTACAGATGAATATAAAGCTCATAGCCTGTAAACTGCTGCTGATGGAAATAGTAAGTCAAATTTAAAAACAAAAACTGCATACCAAGGAAATACTAAAGCAGTTTATAGATATCATTGTGTGCGAGTACACTCATGCTTCTCATTACTTATCGACCAAGTACTATGATGCTTTTAACAATACACTCCCCTTAACTGTCTATATATTTTTTATGCATAATATAGTTTCTCGCCACACAATCTGTTATTATACTAAAAATTCAGGTCCCAATGAAGCACAAGAGAAAGTTCAAGTCTTTTTTGTACTATTTTCAACTACCTTATTTGCACCAGACTACATAACTTATAAAAGCCATAGCACAGAGCGATTGCTTCTTATGCATGTCCAACTGTACTGGTTTGTTTCTTTGGAGTGTTTGCTTCTAGGTATAGTGTGACGATCTTTGGAGTCCTGAGTATTTGCTTCTAGGCAGTGTGACGATCTTTAGAGTCCCGAGCGTTTGCTTCTAGGCAGTGTGGCGATCTTTGGAGTCCCGAGCGTTTGCTTCTAGGCAGTGTGACGATCTTTGGAGTCCTGAGTATTTGCTTCTAGGCACAGTGTGACGATCTCTGGAGTCCTGAGTATTTGCTTCTAGGCACAGTGTGACGATCTTTGGAGTCCTGAGTATTTGCTTCTAGGCAAGTGTGACGATCTTTGGAGTCCTGAGTATTTGCTTCTAGGCATAATGTGACGATCTTTGGAGTCCTGAGTATTTGCTTCTAGGCACAGTGTGACGATCTTTGGAGTCCTGAGTATTTGCTTCTAGGCACAGTGTGACGATGGGTGGCATTAGTAGCAGGCAGGATATGGTGGTTTACCCCGTGGTCTATAAGGATTGTCGGCTGGTGCTTGCTTAGCTAAGATTGCACTGCCAGGTTTTCCTACAGGATCCACTACAACGGGGACTTGAGATGTGACAAGGAGAGTTAATGATCCAAATCTGCCTAGCAAGGTCTTGAATGATTAAGCATTTTGTCTTAATATAGGTTTTAAAACCACAATGTGAAAGCATAAAAACTGTTACATGACTGTAGGGGTTTAAGCTGTTGTTTACTTCATACAATATTGTGAGCAAGGGAGGTCAGTACCTATTCTAGTTGTCTTTACTTTCCCATAAAAAAATCTCCAGTGCCCATTTACTGAAAAATCTCCCAGTATCCATTTCTCGAAGCTATGTCAATCGAGTTTACTGTCTGAGAAAAAAAATTTCCTCCCCTATAGGGAGTTGAATCCTGGACCTCTAGTAGGCAGGCGAGTGAACTAACTACACCACCGCGAGACAGACAAGCATACACGTGGATATGTTTTACTGAAACGAAGTTTTGACGCATAAAGTTTACTATGGTACAGTAACATTTAGTTTTTATCAGATACAACAACAACAACAACAACGTTAAAATGTATTTACAAGCATGACTTACTTTGATCACACAATGGTTTCACTGTCCGACTTTCCACGTTTCGATTTTTCTGCTCTAATAGCCCTCGACGACGAAGCACTGCCCAATTTGGCAGGAACCTGATGATACTGATGCACTGGTACAGCGTACTCAATACCTTTTCTGTCCCTTCTTGGTCCAAACACTTTCAACGCTTTCCTAAACTGAGTCCTCCACGAGCCCATGGTTTTTGTTGACCACACCCAAACTCCGCTTGTGATGCCCACAACAAGGGACATGAACAGTTTGAGCATGAAGATCTCAATGTTTGGAGTAGCTTTTGATTTCTCAGAGTACCAGTCTTCCCGGGATGTGTATTCATACAGTAGGCAACCTATCACACAGGCTGCCGGGACCGTGTATAATACGGAGAATATGCCGATTCTGACCATGAGAGCTTCGAGTTTGTCTTCTCGTCCCGGGGCAACACTGCTGCTACTACTGCCTGCCTTGTCGCTGGTACGAGTGGATTTCTTCATGGTCCTGAAGAGCGAGACGAATCCCGCGACTTGGAAAGATGTTCCAATGACGAGGTAGACCATAAGGGGAGCTATGGCAAAGCCCATGAGAGTTGCCGTGTTCTGGCTACCGACGTAGCAAATCCCTGTGAGTTCGTCCGCATCGACGTCTCTCATCACGAGAATGACGATGGTTTTTATGGCTGGTATGGCCCAGGCCGCTAGATGAAAGTAACTGCTATGAACTTGAATGGCCTCGTGGCTCCATTTGAGACCGGCAGCCAGAAACCATGTCAGGGTAAGTATAACCCACCATAAAGCGCTAGCGGTGCCGAAGAAGTAAAGAAGCAAAAACACAATGGCACAGTCTGTGTTCTCCAAGCCTTCCTGAATGAGAATGCTTTGACCACTCTGGCTCTCTGTGTCACATGCGATGTCGTCCCGGCCGGCTATCAGTCTAACCACATATGCGATACTGTATATGTTAAAGCACATTGCCATCAAGATAATAGGCCGCTCCGGGTAACGAAAGCGCTGAGAATCTATTAAGAAGGTAAGAATTGTGAAAAGCGTGGAGGCAAAGCACAAAAATGCCCACACTGCCATCCATACGTTTGCAAAGTACTTGTTATCGTCAGTAAATGCATCATTTTGATCGCACAGCAAAGCACAGCGGTCTGTTCTGTTGATGTAGGTGTATTTCATGAAGTTCCGATATCCTAACTGCTTGCATGGTTTATAGTTCTGCTTGAGTTGTTCTAATGATCTTTTCTCTGGAATGTCCGATGAAACTTTTATAGGTGAGTCTGTTGTGTGCTCGGGTCTACTTGGCCGTCGTATTGGAGGAACCGTATGTTTATCTTGTTCATCATCTGGACCTTCCATACACATATGCTCGTGGTTGTTTTCAGAGGGAAACTTTGAACAATTCAGGGCTCCAGGCCATGGGTAGCCGAATTCGTGCAAAACTGGTTTACAACGATCTCTGACACTCTCACAAAGGGGCCTGCACGGCCCTATTGGCGTCATTACCTTTTCTGTACACATTGGAACATAGACAGAACATAGGAAGAACTTCAAACGACTTGAACAGCCATACTGAATCAAGGGGGTGAAAGTCTGCAATTGTAGAATAGCATCTTCCTGATCTTGTTGATCCACAAGATTTGGCATACCCGTAACGTTGTAGCCCAAACCTTTGCACATGGTCGACCGTATTGGTTCACAAGTCCTTACAGATTCCGAAGCAGCTGCGGAACTGAACAGCCATGTGAAAGTTAACAATACCTGTGTCAGACGAGACACGCAATTTCGGCATATTAATCTTGACAGAAAATGACCGTGATGATCACTGCCCATTGTCTTTTTCCCCTTTTTTTTCAAACGAAGCAGTTTCTTTACGAAAAAACCGATACGAAGTATAAGCAGCAATAATGCAATAGGCTGTCAAATGCAACATACGACTTGGCACATATATTCCGTAGGACGGCAGAAGACGGCGTTTCCTCCATTATACAGTCTGGCCAACATTTTACTCTGCGTCTTGAACTACCAGTAATTTTCTTTTAAGACTCTCGCTTTTAGTTTCACTGAAACATTTGATAATGTCCTCATCCATGTTAAATAACAGAAAAGATTACCTACCATCGTAAAGACTTTTATAAACACAGTCAACTGCCACTGCAGTTTCTGAAGAAACGAGTCTGCCACGCACAGAAATATTGTAATCCACAACAAAGTAGTTCCCTAGTCTCGTGTTAGCGTATGGAGTAAGGTTAGGGTACCCGAGCTATGAATCAGGACTCCAACACAGGATCTCTCGCTTTGTGCTCGGTAATCGGGCAACTGATGGCAGTATTGTGCTTCTCGCGAACAAAACTTCCAACCGCTCGCGCAGCAACCAATCAGGAGCCGGCTATTTCAATTCGCTCCTCCCATCTGCCTGATTACCCGCGCTATGGGAGTACGCATCAATCATTATCGTTTGCTTGTCAATCAAACCGTGGTGTCCTTTTTCCCACCGGGCCCTAGCTAGTCGAGCCAACAATAATAATGCTATTCATTACCCGGCATTTGCTCCCCGACGGCCTTTTCAGGACCAATATGCAGAGGTCTAATCTGAAGGGTGCTAGGGGTAACTGAAATAGCAATGAGAACAATCTACAAACAGAAGAAAAAACCCAGTGTAGCGTGCACTAAAGGGGGAAAAATCTCAAGATACAGAATAAAGCAAAGTATAACCCCTCAACAGACTGGTGACGTCGACTCTGCCTTTGGCTGGCACACATTCGCTACAGAATATCTTTTCAAAATCCCCTGTTTTCAACAGCAGCACAGACCCGTGCTGTAAAATAGAAAAAAAAAAGACAGGAGGGGAAGGAAAAAAAAAACCCTACCTAGACATGGTTCAGTGAGAGCATTCACCTGCAACAAACCAGAAATAAAACGCTCGTACTTTGTAACAAAACTGCTTTTTAAACAGGGATTCTTCCTTAAGCCGTCTCTGCAAACGAATGAACGTTTAGCAACTCGCTAACGATAAAATCCTGATTAGATCTCTGTGAATGATCCGTGCTGACAATATTATCAACACAGGTGTGAAATAAACTGCAAATATCATACGGTTCAAAGTGTACCTCGCTTTCTATATAACCGTATGCTTGCTACACTTCTTTTTTTTTAACACATTCAAAACTATGACGAAATTTATGGCCCCGAGAAAGAGAAACGCCGCTGCTGGATATGCTTGGCAGAATATCTGGAATACGAATAAAGCTACACTACTGAAGAATTATGAACCAGTTAGGGAAAAGTTAACGGTAAGAGTAATAAAAGACATAATCATACGCCCTCTGTCATGAATATAGTTTCAATACCAGTATATGCCTTATAACTATATCATGGCATGTAGAGTAGTTGCACCATTTCAGGGAAATAAAATATCAGCTGAATAAAATAAATTACAGGTCTAGCCAGCTGTGACAAGTTTTGATGTAGGGAGTAATACTGTTCGGATGGTTTCAATGATCTAGAACCACGACGTGTGTATGCTTCATGCGGCTTGATTAAATGTAGGCCCCCACCTTGTCAGGTGGCCTGTCAAGACCCTGACTCTCTATACCCGAAGTGTTTCAACCAGATTGCGTCGTAACAGCTACACGAATAACGTGATCACGGTTGCTGGGTCCCACTGTACATACCATAAAATGAGTAACTCATGCCCGCCTGTTACCATCATTACAAGATTATAATCATTATCACTGGATATAAAGTTACACACTCTGGTATTTTTCATTCGGAAGAAGCTCGTCAACTGATGCAGCAGTTTTCAAAATAATTTCATAACAGGCCTGCAACCATTAGCTTCGCGTTGGTGACGGTTATCGTGGCCGGCTAACCACAACTGCCCAAGGCCTTATCCAGACTTTTCGTGGTGCTCCCGGTATGACCTGCTTCTTTAGCCTGGCTCACGGGGTTGGGCTCGTCGTGATCTTCATAATGGTGGTGGTTTCTGCCGAGATTCACTGCGGACCTTCGAGTAAGGACCCTTAGTACACTTATCCCAGTGGCAGACCGCTGCTTGCTGGCGCCTGGTCGACAGACAAATTTCGCCCCCCACAGAAAGCAACAAGGATAACGAGGAAAGAAAGCCCCTCCAACCCCAACCCAACCCACCATCCACCCACACACAAACAAACAAACAAGGTAGTCGATCCAACAGGACGTTTACAATTTAACTTGTATAAAGACTGACATACAGAAACTGAGTTTTTAATGAAAGTAATATGTTTGTTACTAGTATATCCAGACCGCGTTTACTAATACTTTTATAATCTCTTTAATTACTACTGCACCACGGCATCGACAGCAAAAGAACAAGAGTTTGCAGTTCCAAGGAAATCCGAAAAAAGAGCACACTTTTGTGATCGTGGCAATTTTCAAGAACAATGTCTGGATTAACTTACAGAGAAAATATACACTTGTGTAGCTTACTATTTGCAGATGAGAACCTACAGTCTGTGATGACTAATTACTAACAAAGTAGTACTGTCAAGTTCACATTTATCTGTGTGCGCGTGAGAACGTGTGTATGTATAAAACAAGAAACATATGGTAACCTCAAGTCTAATGCAGACTTGGGCTGGGAGAAATAAGTTTGAGGGAATACAGACAAGACGCAGACTGTAATTTACGAGAAATAAATGCCACAAGACAATGCACAAGAGTCAACCCTTGTATTTCAGTAGACATGAAATAGACTAGAAAGTAAGTATAGCGACTTACCTACTCCTGTTAAAATAATTCCCTAACACAGCCGCTTGAGTAAAATTAGCAGAAGAAAAAAAAAGCAATGAAAATAATATTAACGGACAGGGTTAGGTGAACAAAAGTAAAAGTAGTCAGCTGTGATACCTAATTTCCGTGTACAACTTCAGCTTGGAACCAACGTTTGGGAATACGTCGCAATCTGATCGGTCTGTGGCTTATAAAGAAAGGTTCTGGAAACTTAAATCTTCAGTCAGAGTTGAGATGGCGATTTGGAATAGAATAAAAATTTCAGAACTCTGTCGGCTATTAGTATTAATGCTAGACTTCACCAGGACAGTATTTCTATGCATGCTAAATTCAACAACATGCACATTTAATACATATTTCGACTTGACATTTGTTATGAATGACGCACCGAGTCGACGCTAACATTACCAAAACTAGGCGGGCCGCCGTAGTGAATACCCCAGAGGGTCGCAATTCTGAACTTTCATAGCCACACTATTCATACATACATTAGGTGGGATGGAAAAGGGGAGCTGCACAAGAGCCTGGTGCAGCTCTTGGCAATGTACTGCCTACCTATTCCCTCAAGTCAAACAAAAGGGCGAAATTAAAAAAAAAAAGAATATTAATTACACAACAATATGTTTCATTCCAGCAGCATACATCTATTCTGATATCACCTGTGTGAAATGCCTCTTAAGGAAATGTAAAAGTAGCATTTTCTCATTCCGCTGAGTTATTTACATTCATTTACACCTGAGACGTTACAAAGCTACAGCCATTTGATGCCTAGGTGCTTTAAGTTACTTTTTCTAACCTACTGGTTAAACTGTTTCATACACCGTATTTCCTGCCATATAAGACGCACTTTTATTTTTAAAAAAAGCCTGCGCAGGCATTGAGGTAGAGATTATCATTACACCAATAACACCTAAAGATCCACGTTTAACACGCCAGTCTCCTGACGGCCCAACTAAAGACTCGGGTTTAACACACTAGTCTCTTTATATGAACCCTCCGGTTTAACACACTAGTCTCCTTATATGAACCCTCCGGTTTAACACACTAGTCTCTTTATATGAACCCTCCGGTTTAACACACTAGTCTCCTTATATGAACCCAGTAAACACCCTTGTTTAACTAACACGCTAGTCTCGAAGACCCCAGAGAACACCCATGTTTAACAGACTAGTCTCCTGATGATCCAAGAATGTATTAAATATGATTATAAATTATAATGATTACAAACAGTGTAATATTAAAAAATATTGGTCAGCAGCATGTCGTTCCATAACTTTATTTGTTTCCAGACACTTACTTATCTTATATCCTTCTCGTGCCGTTAAACGTCACATAGGGTTCGCAAAGTAGTTCGCCAATTTTTCCTGTCTTTGGCGAGTCTTTCAACTCATCAAGGGATTTTATGCCTGTTAATTTGGCCTCTTTTAACAATGCCCTCTTCAGAATTTCACGCGGTCTGCCTCTTTTTCTCTGGCCTATTGTGTTCCACTTGAGAGCTTGTTTTGGGATTCTCTTATCATTTCTTCTCATCAAGTGACCAACATATGTCCATCTCCTCCTCCTGATCACCCATGAGACTGGTTGTTGTTCAATCTGTCTTTTCTCTGCATTGTTCTTGAATTCGTTCCACCTGATGCCGAGTATTTTCCTTAGGCATTTTGTTTTCAAAAGATTCTAATTTGTTGTCTATTTCTTTAGTTGTTTTCCAACTTTCGCATGCATAAAAGAGGGTGGATATTACATTTGAATTGAATAGTCTTAACTTAGTTTTTGTGCTTATAACTTTTGAATTCCATATGTTCTCAAGATTCTTGAAGATCGATGCTGCTTTTGCAAGTCTAATTCTAACTTCCTTTCTGTTGTCACCATCCTGGTCTATGTAGCTGCCAAGGTATGCAAATTGACTGACTTCTTCAATATCTGTCCCTTCTATGTGTATTTTTCCATTTTGATTAATGGGAATTTTCATTATTTTTGTTTTGTCCTTGTTAATTTCAAGTCCCATTTTGCTAGCCAGTGAAGACAGGCTATCTGCTTTTTCTTGCATAGAATTCACATTATTACTGATAAGAGTTATATCATCAGCAAAATCAAGATCTTCTAGTTGGGTCCCATGTACCCAGTCAATATCTGTGTTACCTGTGCAGCATTTTTTCATTATGAAGTCTATTGTAATTCCAAAAAGTAAAGGAGACAGTATTCATCCTTGTTTCACACCTGTTTCAACCTGGAACCATTCACTCATCCCTTCTTCTGTCTTGACTGAACAAACATATCCATTGTAGAGATCCTTAATGATGTTGACAATTTTAGATGGTATTCCATATAGACTTAAAATTCTTCATAATGAATCTCTGTGTATACTATCAAATGCCTTTTTAAAGTCTATGAAGTTCAGTATTAATGGTTTCTGCTTTTCAATATGTTCTTCAAGTATTATTCTTAGAGTAAAGATCTGGTCGAGACAGCTTCTCCCTTTTTGAAATCCTACTTGTTCTTCTCTCATTGCAGTATCCACTATATCTTTAAGTCTATTCAAAATGACTTTGCAAAATACTTTTGACACAACTGATATTAAGGTTACTCCTCTCCAATTGTTACAGTCACTAAGGTTGCCTTTTTTGGTATTTTAAAAATGATTCCTTATTTTTCATTTAGAAGGGACCTTTTCTTCTTTCCAAATCTTATTAAACATTCTCTGTAGTTGTGTGTCATGTTGTCACTACTGATAGCTTTTAGCATTTCGTCTGTTTATTTCATCTTCACCTGCAGCTTTTTTTGTTAGCCATTAAATTCACTGCTGTTTCAATTTCATGCAATTTAATTTCATCTAGGTTGACATTTAGTTGTGGGGCTGGTAAGTCGGTTTCTAGGTTTAACAATTCTTTTGGGTGTGGTATTTATCTAACGTAACATTTTGTTCTTTACTTTGACTGTGGGCGAATAATCAGTTGACTATTAAAACTCAAAACCTATGTAAGATCTGTAAAATTAATACACTATCTTAAAGTGGTATATACGAGACGGCCGTTGTTATTTGGTGCTAACAATTTACATAGACGAAAAATAGCATCACCGACAACCTCGCATGTAATGGGTACATGAATTTGTTAAAATGGTTGAGGTGCCCAGCTAAAGTTTGCTGTTGTTCATATTTTTCTAAATACAATCCCCGATAAATCTGTTGAGGCAATGAATAGTTTTATGTTGAAGTCATAAATACAATCTGCATAAAAAAGTAGTGTTAGCTGGTAACGTTCACCATTAACCAGTGGTGTACCGAGGGTTGGCGAATGCCCGGGACGCCATAGTAGAATATTCTTTCTTATTAACTTCGTAAATATCTTGCAAACTCTTAGAAATAAATGATCTAATTAAATAAAGAGAACGAGTGACAGTGAGTCAAGTTTGTCTGGCTTGCCCGGATGCCAACAATCATCAGTACACAGCTGCATGAAACAAGTCTAAAGAAAACATCCAGCAGCACACAATCTTGGAAGAAAATCCTGTTGAAGGGAGGCTACAAAGCTCAGGGAAAACGTGAGGCTTTAATTTTTATTTATTTTCCTCCCAAAATATTCCTTCCCAAATTTTAGGTAAGCGTGTCTTATATGGCGGGAAATACGGTATATCTGATACTTATCTAACATTAAAAAAAAGGTATGAACAAAGCTAGAGCGTAAACAGAAATGAAGAAATGCCAGAGATAACGTTACATTTAAATGGGAAAAAAGTCATTAGAAACACACTATAAACTATAGCGTGCAAAAGGATATACATATAAAGAGACGTAAGACTGAATTGTTTCAGCACACAAAGAATGTTTTAAGGGTGGACAGGGGGGGGGGAGCGGGGAGTAGTAGATGAAAACAGATAAACGGGTTGTGGGGAGTGGTAGTAGACGAAAACAGATAAACAGGTTGTTGGGAGTGGTAGTAGACGAAAACAGATAAACGGTCTGTTGGGAGTAGTAGTAGACGAAAACAGATAAATGGGTTGTTGGGAGTGGTAGTAGACGAAAACAGATAAACGGGTTGCTGGGAGTGGTAGTAGACGAAAACAGATAAACGGGTTATGGGGAGTGGTAGTAGACGAAA
Organism: Achatina immaculata; assembly: GCA_009760885.1. Classification (NCBI taxonomy): domain Eukaryota; kingdom Metazoa; phylum Mollusca; class Gastropoda; order Stylommatophora; family Achatinidae; genus Lissachatina; species Lissachatina immaculata. The sequence goes on along the minus strand of CM019692.1, from coordinate 28,120,754 downwards.
ACAGATAAATAGGTTATGGGGAGTGGTAGTAGACGAAAACAGATAAACGGGTTGTGGGGAGTGGTAGTAGACGAAAACAGATAAATGGGTTGTTGGGAGTGGTAGTAGACGAAAACAGATAAACGGGTTGTTGGGAGTGGTATAGATGAAAACAGATAAACGGGTTGTGGGGAGTGGTAGTAGACAAAAACAGATAAACGGGTTATGGGGAGTGGTAGTAGACGAAAACAGATAAACGGGTTGCTGGGAGTGGTATAGATGAAAACAGATAAACGGGTAGGTGTGGGGGAAGGGGAGGGGGTAGTGGATGAAAAGATAAACGGGTGGGGGCGGTAGTGGCTGAAAAGGTAAACGGGTGGGGGGGCGGTAGTGGCTGAAAAGGTAAACAGGTGGGAGGGGCTGTGATGGATTAAAAGATAAACGGGTGGGGGCGGTAGTGGATGAAAACATAAATGGGTGGGGGCGGTAGTGGATGAAAAGATAAACGGGGGGGGGGGGGAAGGGGGCTGTAGTGGATGAAAACAACGGATGGGAGGTTGTAGGGGATGAAAACAACGGGTGGGAGGTTGTAGGGGATGAAAACAACGGGTGGGAGGTTCTAGGGGATGAAAACAGATAAACTGGTGGGGAAAGTGAAAGAAAGAAGTTTTACAGACTTGACAAAATTTCTCTTGAAGGAAAGAGGTGTATATGGAAAGTTCACTTTAAGGAACAACATATTCAAGGATTCGCTGATCCTTTCAGCGTAAAAAATGAAAATCGAAGACAGGAAAGAAATGCAGGAATAATGACAAGCCGTTATTTTATGGCGAAAAACATAGCGGCTTTGATATCAACGAAGAAAATTCCTGATGACATTCATGTCTATCCCCCTCTCTCTTCAGTCACACACATATGCCATTAGATGATATTACTGCATACTGTATATGAGCCTGTTTTATCATCAGTTCTCGATTTTCAGTAATTATGTCGCTGGAGACAACGGTACATTCTGTTGGTTGTCATGGCTGACTGCGCACAAATTACTCGTTAGTCTTGCTTCACCCCAGAAATTAGATTTCATACCGAGCCCCTCCTCTCACACCCAAACCCCACAACAAAACAAAACAAAGCAAAAAAGAAACCCCACCAAAAAAACTTATTCATGCTGTTTGATTGTTCATGCCCCATTACATCTGTACAACATGAGGTTGTCATATCAATGATATTAATGTAATCGACCCTCATTGCAAACTGGTGAGCGGCGGGGGGAGGGAGGGGGAAGAGGAAAAAAAATGAGGATGGAGGATGTGAGGAGTTTGAGAATTTCTTCTGCGATTATTTTGTTTTCCAGTTTAGTTGACTGCTCCTTTCTGAGCATCTCACTGATTTACAAACAATAATTAGTGTGTAAGTATACAACTATACACGAAGCACTGATTTACAAAATCCTGTTATAACAAGAAGGGTGTGTTAACAGATGAATTCATAAGTTGCAGCTGTGGCAGTGGTTGTAGTAGTAACATAAGAAATATTAGCTGTAGCAGCAAAAATAGTATTTGTAGTAACTGCTGCTGCAACAGCAGTAATGGAGGAGCTCAAGTTGTAAGAAGTTTGGGGGACAACCTTAGTAATAATGAGGAATAATAAAGTTAACAGTAGTTGTAGTAATAACAGCAGCAGCAGTAGTAAATGTTGTAGCAGCAGGAGCAGTAGTAACTGTTGTAGCAGTACAGATGGCACTGGCAGTAATAATAAAAGCAGTACAGACAGTAGCAACATAGTAATTAAAAATCCGTAAAGTAGTTAACAGCGTTGTGGAAACAATCGCAACATACTGCAGTACTTAAGACATGGTTTTGTATATCCGTACATGTTGGTAATATCACTCTAGCTAAATTATGGTGACCTAACAGTTCTTATTCAAAAACTTCAACGACATCATTTGAAGTGATTTTGCCTTCGAGCTGGAGCTACTGAAACGATCGATCGTATGACACGTTAGTAGGGAGTCTGAAAAGATTCATTACTGAAGTAAGGGAGACAGCTCGGTGAAAAGTATGCATATAATGGCGCTAAGAGTGCAATGATCTCCCTTGACAAAAGTTGGTTTTGTAATCTACTGCAGACTTTCTTTTTGTGTACCGTTGCTAACGTTAACAGCGATGAACCACAAAAGAAGCAAAGATTGGTTTGGAAGACGACGCAGCGCAAATCAAAACGTAGGATGAAAAGGATCTGACAAACATGAAAGAAAGGTTCAAAATCAGACTCCGGTATCACTGCATTCAGAACAGCCCCATACATGATTCGCCGCATGCCGCAGCATCGATCCCACAGTATGTTTGCTAATAGTTCTCATCAAGTGTTGGTTATTTACGATAAGTTTTCTGCCACACCGTTCAGATTTTTGCCAGCACCTTTAATTTGTCTTAGTTCCAGTAATCTCTTCACAATTACAATGTTCTTCCATTCCCGCTGTTCATTTTCCCGCAGTCTGTCCAATACAGCTTTAGCAGTATCACCCTTGTACATTCTCAGCCTGCTATTTATTTTAGCCTGTCCAGCAAGTCTATCTGCCACATCAGTGCCATGTACTCCCGCATGCCCTGAACAATAAAGCCACATTAGGCTCATCACAGTTGACTGGCTTAATAGATGAACCCATTCTTTTCGAAGCAAATTTTTCCTAGTCTTACGTAGCATATTCTGTGAATCCATCACAATGACGCCATGAACTACATCATGGGCACTAGTCATTCCATTGCCGCCGACACAGCCTCAATTTCCATTTGCATGCTTGATGTGAAGACATCAAAGGCTCCCTTACCATGTGCCACTAATCTTCCATTGCAGCGGACAACAAAACCCAAACCACTTCTGCTGTTCCGAGGACAGAGACATCTATATATTTACAAGGGTCATATCGAAGGTCATGAGCAAAAAGTTTTTAAAAAATCAGAATTTAGAGAGAAAATATAAATGTACCACCTTAACTGCATCATTTGCACTTCATGTAGAGGTCACATGACATCACCATCATGTGTCACGTGACCACGCGGAGCATAAACAAAATGGCGGGTGCTGAACTTTCGTTTCGTCAACGTGCTGTTACTGAGTTCCTCGTTAAAGAGGAAATCCCCGCTGCTAAAATTCACAAAAATCTTCAATTTGCTTATGGAGATGTGTGTGTGGATGCTAGCAGTGTTAGGAGGTGGGTGAAACATTTTAAAGCGCATCCAAGATATGCCTCGCAGCGGTCGCCCTCGAACTGCCTCCAATGAGCGCAACGTGGAAAGGGTTGACGACATCATTAAAGAAGACAGACATGTCACAGTTTCTGAAATCGCTGTAAATCTTGGAATAGGACACAATACAGTACAGGAAATGATTAAAACCTTTGGCTATAGAAAAGTTTGTGCTAGCTAGGTCTCACAGGAGAGAACGCCCAGAAAGCACTGCGTCTGTGCCGTCGGTCAGCTGGAATGGAATTCTACCGGGAGGGTATTTTCAAACTTGCAGAGCAATGGGAAAAATGTGTGCAGAGAAATGAAGATTGTGTTCAAAAATGAAGAAAAGGATACTGATTAAGGTGATACATTTTTATTTTCTCTATAAATTTTGATTTTTAAAACATTTTTGCTCACGACTTTTGGTATGACCCTCGTATTACAGTGTCGGAAGACCCACAGTGATGCTGTATGAGATCTTGAACCTAAAGTTAAGACTGCCCCCTCTGTGAATAGTCTTTACATTCATGGACCTTCTGTAAAATAACTTTTATTAGCTGAGGTCGGTCCTGTACCCATAACCAGTCATTACCTTTAGGCACTTCATCTAGATTGCACGCTGACATTATTGTATCCTCAGCCTTAGCAATCCAGGATCTGCCTCATTTGAAGCGTCTGAATTTTATCAACCTCAACTCCTTATGGAGAGGATGGTCTTTCATGCCAGCAACTCTGATGTATGCCTTTACCTCAGCATGCTTGTGTTCTGACCTCACACTCAGCATATCAAGCAGAAAATGCTTAGCTGCTACAGGAGTATCCCTGGTGCAACCCAAGACCACTCTCATTGCCTCATTCTGTACATGCTCTAGTCTGTTCAGCTATGCATTTGACAAGGTGAGTTGGCCTAGACAATACTCCAGTGGTGACATCACCAGCGCCTGTATCTGCAAGAATAGAGTGCGCTGTGGAAAGTTTGTTGCAGCCATTAATCTAACTGCTCCCAATGCTTTCCTAGCCTTTTGTATTACACCGTCCACATGTGTAAAGTTCAAGGACTGACCAAATGTGATCCCTAGATACCGCATGAAATGTATTCCCTTAATATCTTGTCCCCGATACTTCACAAACGGAACTTCAGATGTTAATATATCATCAGCGTAGGTCAGCGTTCACCTCACACCATTCCTAAATAAGAGTGTAATGCCAGTAGAATATACACTGAACAGCACAGGAGACAAAGGGGGACCCCTGAGGCAGCAGTTCTGGGCTCTGAGATCCATGATCGGTATCTCAAGGCAAATGATCACCTTAACGGCATCGAAGCTATCCATCAAACTTGCATCTAACCCAAACTCGAAGAAGTGTCAACAGCACTGTATAATCCACTCTGTTGTATGCATCCTCAAGATCAAATGCCACAACTATGGTTTCCTCTCTTCTCTGGAATCCCTCATACATCAGGATCACTGCATTCTTGGACGATAACCTCCTAATATATTTGGTAGCAGCCTGCTGGTCTCTAGAGAGCCTGACAGTCGCCCAGCTATAATCTTCTCAATCACTTTGTCATATATACATATATCAGTTTTGTACTGTCTTTACCTATTTTTGGCAAGGGAATCAAGTAACTATGTAGCCATTCCTCAGGTATTACGCCAGTCTTCAAACTCTGGTTGTAATCTTTTTTTATCTGCTTTACTACCTTGTCGTTGGCATCTTTGAGATGTCCATATCTGATGCCATAGTATCAGGTGCACCATTCTCGGCAGACTTAACTGTCTGTCTTACCTCCTCCACTTCTCCTGGGCTTTCTAGGATTTCTGTTTGTACAAAGCTTGATATTGTGTTTTCTCATCGTCATACACTTTTCAAGATTACCCTGATCCTATCTTTGGAAAAAGGCTCTCGTGAAAGGAAATCATATTTATTTGTTACAACTGTAACTTTTATTACAACTACTAAAATGGGTACATCTATAACGTTGAACATAAAAACACACAGAAAAAACTTTTGGGAGCAAAACAGTGAAACAACCACACAACTTTTCAGATAACTAGTGCAGCAACCCCTACCTCATACAAACATTTGAGTTCTTTAACATCTGACACTCCAGAGAGATGTATGTGTGTGTACATATATTTGTGTGAGGCTGAGGGAGCGGGGGAAAGGACAAAGGGGACATCCTATGTCTGAGGAGCCACCTCTGAAAATGCAGAATATCTGCATACATGGAGAGGAACACCCCATAGCATGCAGTGCATACAGGGAGAGGAACAACACACAGCATGCACACATACACACACTGTATATATTAGAAGGAAACCAAACACTGCCTGGTCTTCATCCTTCATCCCTGACCTACAAAGAACGAAGATTCAAAAATGCAATTTTCAATATTACCGACATCATCATTCTCATCACCATTATCATATGCTATCTCCAACCTGCCCAGTGACAACACAAGGAGTGGAACTAAACTATGTAAACATTTAAATCTTGGTATTAATATACATACTATCCGTCTATATGCCATTCTTCTTAATCAAACTTTGATTTTTGTCCTGAAAGCTCTGGAACAAAGTTCCTTGTTCTTTTCCTTAATGATGATAATGATGACAACAGATGATAATGAAAGCCAACTGTCATGGCATTATTCATGTCCCAGGGCACATTTTAAAAAAATAGAGATGGTGATCTAGACTTCTTAGGAAGCTCCACCTTGAATGGGGAAAAAAGGTGATCACCATCTTGTTTGCCAGGATGGTTCAGCAGTATACAAACAGAGAGCAACTGCTAAGAAGTGTAGAGCTTTGACTTACTAATTAGTATCTGAGCAGACCTGTCAAGGACTACACTGAAAATCAGAGAATTAAGTGGTTCAGGCATTTGACATGCATGAATCTAGAACAACCAGCAGCACATGCATTCAACTTGAAAACATCTGGCTCTAGGGCGCGAGGACAACCAAGGGAAAAGTGGATAGATGGGGTGAAAGACACATTGAGGAACACACACGCTGAGGAAACACAACGCAACAGCAACCCAGACCTCTCATCTTGCTCTGGACTGATGTCTGAAACTCCATGTGACGCTAATGGCATAAGCAGACTGATCAGAAGAAGAAGAAGAAGCAGACACCTTTAATCTTGTTTTTAATCAGACATCAGGATTTATAAATATCTACATGTAACTCATTCTTTCCTATGCTTATAAAGTACTCAATGACTTTATAAATGGATCTTCACATGATCTATGGAAACACCTTACCCTGTACAGAAATCCCTTGTGAATAAATGCCTAACTCTCAACACTTCCTATGCACGCCTGTCGTTGTAGGTTGTTCATGATCTCTCTATACAGGGATGTCATCTCATAAACAAAGCCAAAAAGAATGGGTTACAAATGCTATGTTAAAATTACAGTTACTAAAGTTACTGCAGCTGAGAACTACTATTATGTAATAGTATTTGTAAGTTTTGGCTGATAAATAATTGTAATGATTAACCAAATGAGTTACTATTGTTTTGTAGTATTCTTCAAGAAGACATCAATGTTTTATCACTTCTACATGGATTTCTGGTGCTGGGGGTGAAAATGCTATCCAATTTGGCAGTCATCGATCCATATCTGACATTTTAGTGTTGTGGTTGTTGAACCACAGCCATCGAGACCCTGTCCCACCTTTCTGCTGGTACCACTCAGTCTAGCCTAGCTAATGGGGTAGAGGAGTGATTGTTCAATTTTCGGCATAAGGTACAACGAATTATTTGTGGACAACTTTTTTGGGTTATTTTTCAACATAGTCCCCTTGCAAGTTTATGCACTTAGTCCAGCAATCCTGGAGCATACAGATTCCTTCTTTGTAAAGTCAGCATCTTGTGCCAGTAGAAAGTGGTCTAGAGCATGAATGACGTCATCATCTGAAGCAAATCTGCGACAACTGAGCTCCTTTTTTGAGTTTGGTAAACAGGTAGTAGGCTGAAGGGGCCAAATCTGGGGAATAAAGAGGATATTCAAGAAGCTGAAAGCCGCATTCATGAATGGCAGCCATTGCCACCACCGACTTGTGAACTGGAGCATTGTCTTGATGAAAGACGACTCCTCTTGTCACTTTCCCTCAATGCTTTTCTTTCAATTTGACCCACAGCTGCTTCACAAGATTAGCGTAATAGGCCCCGGTGACCGTTCTGCTCTTTTTAAGATAGTCTACCAATAGCACACCTTCTGAATCCCAAAAGATGGAAGCCATCACCTGTAGACAGAACCACCCTTGCTTTCTTTGGAGGTGGGACCATGATGTTTCCACTGCTTTGACTGTTCTTTGGTTTATGGTTGAAAATGATGAACCCAAGTCTCATCCATAGTCACACATTGTTAAAGAAACTTTTCAGGATTTGCAGAAAAATGGCCAAGATTGTCTCTTAACATGTTGAGACGCTGTCATTTGTGATCAGCAGCAAGAAGTTTCGGGACTCATCGAGCAGAGACCATTGTCAATTGAAGATCATTATGAATAATGGCATGAACACTTTCCTGGGAGATGGCCAACTCAGTAGCAATGTACCGCTCAGTTAGTCGTTGATCCTCCATTATCATGTCATGGATTCTGCCAGTGGTTTCATCGGTGGTTACTATTCTTGGTCTTTCTGGACGGAGATCATTTTCCAGACTTTCTCTTCCATGTTTGAATTGAGCTGCCCATTTCTTCACTGTCCTGTACGAAGGGGCACTCTCCCCTAGAGTCTCCACCACACCCTCATGGATCTCTTTGAAGATAAGCCCTGGATGCAGAGGTAGCGAATGACTGCTCAATGAGAAATTTTATCCATTTTCTCAATTTCTGCCACCCCTTACCACTTCAGTAGCCTGTAAAAAAAATTGGTTGCAGTTAATTTCTTGAAACTTGGTGTTTAATCTTATCTGATCTACAAAAGCACCTAATATCAACTGTGTGTTTCAAGTATTTGTACGTTATGCAGAGAACTTATCAATCACCCCTAGTATAGTCCCATATGGCAAATGAGTCTGCTTAAGAAGTACTGTTTGCTTTCTAGCTTCATTCAGGGACTGAAAAAATAGCCACCATAACCTGCTCCAATTCAGATACATAAAGAACATCTTCACAGTGGCTGCAAAAACACCAGTTACAGCTCCAGGGAGATAGAAGAAGAAAAAAGAATTACTTTTATTTGACTTTTATCAATAGAAAAATGAGCTAATTAGGTGCTCTTTAATGAATCCTTTTCTCTGTTATAATCCTCATGTGTGAAGAAAGAAAAGCAAAGCAGCAAAGTTAATTCAGACTTAAACACCAAGAAGAATGAAGGAAAACACAATCAAACCTGTTCTACATAGTCATCTTTCATAGATGGAAGATATTTCAGAAATTTCATGCTAATGCTGCACCACTGTTCTGAATCTTGAAATCTGCCACAGCTGAAAGTGGAAGAAAATAATCAACAAATCAAATCTCATGGCTTTGATCTTACTTTTTTGTTTTATCAGTTAAGTTCTGGCTTCAGTGTCTCAGTTATGTTCTCTTTTTTGTTGTTTCTCACTGTAACTTGTGCTACTGCATCCGTATCAGACTGGGGGGGGGGGTGTAAAAGTGGTGGTACTGTTCCTGAAGTGGATCTAAAAAGCAGACTTCCCAAAGTGCTCCACCACCATACAGAACACACTGATGCTCACCCTGTTGTATTGGCTATAAAATCACACTAGTCCACTACTGGTAACCTCACGCAGAGAAACATTAGTTGTTTTTTTTTCTTTCTGGATATTAAGAATACTGTTTTTCTAAAGTACACCAAGTTCGACAATTACACTGGAAATTTAAATTTGAAATTTATAAAACTAAAGTAAAGTGATGGTGAGATACACAAGGATGGGTCACACTCAACATTCACATGTGTTCATGACACAGCTGCTAAGGAAACAAATGGCAATCATGCCTGCACCAAGTAGCCTTACAATGGAAATAATGACTGTCACAAAGACATTAGACTGGATGACAAATGAAAACTACACACTAGCCTGCATTTTGGCAGCTTCTTCTTTCACTTCTACCACCAAGACTGCCCCATGATCCTAATGAATTTACTCCTGTGATCCTTGATAGGCCCCGTGGTCCCCCATGTGAAAGTACCACACAAGATCCACAAGAGGACCACAAGAGGTTCAGAGTATCACAGGGCTTGAGCCAGTATTCTTAGTGGGTCTCAGAAGCGGGAATGCATGACACCTTGGTTTTCATTGCACTAGTTTAATTTAGAGTTCGACTTTCTCACTGGAAAACCTCGACGTGTTTTGGGATATCTGTGTATCCCCGCTGGGTGAGAGGTGGTTGCCCATCCAGTCCAGCGTTGGACTTTCTCACTGGGAAACTTCAGCATGATTAGGATACACATACATCCCCACCAAGTGAGAGGTTGTTGCCTATCTAGACTGCACTGGTCCAGTGTCTCCTACTTCAGCATTTTGTGGTTGTGGCCGCTACCCTTCCTAGTTGTGACCAGGATGGAGCTTTTGCCCAGGAGGATGAATCCTCACCACTAGTAAGTTTCACCTCTGGGGGTTGAGCCATTTTAGGCATATTATCCCAGTATGGGCATGTTTAGGATGTGACCAACCTCTAGAGCGGAGGTACCGTGACATGAGTAGTCAACAAGTTTCACCACTGGTTTAAGCCGGTTTAGACATATTTCACCAGTATGGGTGTATATCGGATGTGGCAGGCCTCTAGAGCGGAGGTGCTGTGGTATGAGTAGCTCTCGCTGCGAGACCACCAGACATGCTGACTAAGCTTCATTTTATCTTTTCCATCACCTTTTCACATCGGTGCCGCATGGCAACCCTAATTTCTTTTTTGCATTTTCTTCCTTGGCTGGGAGGAGTTTCACTCTACATGCGGCATCAAAAGAATCTCGCCAGCAGTGTCTTAATCTCTGGGTTAAGCCGGTTCAGGCATTTCGCCAGATATGAGTGCACATAGGATGTGGCAGACCTCCAGACCATAGGTGCTGTGTTTTGGCTACTGTTTACTTTGCTTAATCCTTTCTTTCACCTTTTTCACAGTGGTGCCGCGCGGCAATCCCATTCGCACCTTTCGTCACTGGCCAAGAGGAGCCACTCCATGCATGGCAGCTGAAGAATCTCGCCAGCAGTGGTAGATGACCAACCAAACATGACTCTCATCTACCCGAAGCGTCTGGTTTTTAGACACCAGATATTCGCCTTCGCCCCTTTTCTTGTCAGTCTGAACAGTTCTGCCATGAGAAGGCAGGAGCTGGACTTGACTGTCAGAGGCTACTTTAGATGCATGCCATTGGAGTGGAGAGTGTATCCCCCACCCCACCTCCAGCTGTAACAGTCCTTAGAACCATTTTGGCAACTAAATGAATATGTTTAAAAAATCATTCAGGCAGCACAGTATAGAGGAAATATAATGTAATAATATCTTGTGTTGATATAAAACTGCAACAATATGTACAATCACTTTCATATTTGTCCCAAGACATTTAGATGATTTTTAACATCTTGACATGAAAGACAGACCAGTCAGCAAGGACAGCTATGTCTACAGGACCTGCTGGGACCAGGCAGATATTAACATACTGTAGGACAGAAGATTTCACCACATGCAGTGACATAAAATCTCCAGGTAAGATGACAGAGCTGTGGTGAAGGCTGGCATGAAAATCATGTTAAAGATACAAAAAGAATTGTAAACCAACACAGAACTGGTGGTGGTAGTCTCTGTACACTGAAGAATATACTGAGGAAGAAATCAGAGCACCAACTGGCTCTGCTTAAAATGCAGGGATGATGAACCAAACTTACAACTCTTGAGCACTCAAAACTAGGAGTAATAACATATTCTTACTTATAAAACTGAAGGCCAAAATTCCATGACTTGGTCATTAGCCATAAGATTTCAACCTCTGGATATTTTTCCTGCAGAAAACACAAGGACACCAATATTTAACTTTGCAATTACGCCACTGTAGGGCATGGTCATTTTTGTATGTTTGTTGATATAGCTAATGATTCTTTATCTGTATTTCTCATGCCTCTGCAAGTGTTCATCCCACGGAACTGTTTTTTTGCTGTCTATCTATAAGCCTTGTAATTTTTCATATTTCTTGCTCATGATCAGTGCTTTCTTCTCAATTTCTAAAGTTTTATAACATTCATTTAGAATATATACTTAAATCTGGAAAGAAGTGCCCAGCAATACATTACAAAATGATACAGTTTATTCTCTATATCTGAGTCTACATTCTGCACCAGGGTATCATGCTTGCTGATCATAAGGTCCCTGGTTTGATTTTGCACTGGGGCAGAACTTTTTTAGGCTGATTGGCACTGAGGTCAACCCAGCTTAAAAAAAACAGGTACCTGGGTTTTTCCTAGGAAAACAAAGGCAGCGAGAACAGGTGCTGGCATCTCTACCTCAAATGCTGTAGTGGCTTATAAATGTGAAGGCACTACATCCCTACACCATGCAAATGCTACAGGACATAGATTTAGATTCTACACTGTTAATTTTCTATGGTGAAAATATTGTTATTGGTCTGTGATCAACAGATGTGATATGCTACTGCTGCTGATCTGACAGAGAAAAATATGGAGAGAGAGTGAGAGGGAGGGGGAGAGAGAGAGAGAGAGAGAGAGAATGAGAGACAGAACGTTAATAAAATGTGAAGCATGGCCAAGGACTTGGTTATAATATGAGAAAGTATATTGAAATCTACCAAACAAACAGCTAAGACCTCTGGTAAGTTACAGACATAAACATCCAAGTATGACCTCTAGCCTCATGAAGTGGTTATAAATCAACAACTCACTGAGTCATGACCCAGATGAGCCCACCCCCACCTCCCCCTATGAGCATCAGAAGTTTAAACATTTGCTTTGTGGGGGGTACTTCTCTGAGAAGTGTTGTTTTGCTCTCTTCAATAGAAAGTTTCCTGCCTATGCTTAAAGAGCTGAACCGCAGTTGCTGACAGATATTATTCAACACCTGGATACTTTTTCTGCAGATACAACATAAACTTTACAAATATTTTTGCCAATGAAACCAAAGGCAAACAAAATTTTTATGTACAGGAAAACTACTGTGGTGTAGTGGTGTAATGGTGTAATGTAGTGTTGAGCTGTGGCCAAACAAAAATGACTCATTGCCTCAGTACACTTTTAGAACTGTAGAATTGAAGTAAATAATAAATAATCCTATGTGGCAACTGTCAACATGTCTAAACAGGTTAGATTAGAACATTTTTATAAAAACATCTTTAGTTTCAGACTTGTCTAAAGCAGCACAAATTCAAACAATAATAAAAATGCTGAAATACATAAAAATTACTTCTGGAATATTTTGAAGAAAAAGGCAACAAAGAAAAAAAACCAAAAAACCTTGGCTCGTGTTTCTATCACTTCAAGTGTCTCGTTGAAGTAAGTTTGAGCCTCCTGATCACTTCCATTCATAGCTAACTCAATGAGATTTCGCAGGTCAATGCTATCAACGAAAAAATATAAGGGAACACTCCTTCAGATGTCAAAACTAAAAAAAAAAAAAGAGTTTGCTTAATACATTAACCAGTTTAGTGTTACTTAAGTCATTAGAAATCACTGAAAAACACTGTTTCAGTAATGTATAAAATTAAATAATTTGTTAATGTCTGTATCAGATGAAAGAAATCTGTGTCAAAGAAACTGCTTTTATCAGTTCAGAGAAAGCAAGCTGGTCAGGATAGTATCTTACTGTTTGAATGTTTCTGGTAACAAGCCTTCACATTACAGTTTTATAAAGTGGGCAGATATTATTATTATTTTTTTTTTCAATTATGATGGTGTTTACTGTGAAGAATACTTCTTGGATTCATTTATTTATTATTCAATAGAAAAAGAATCTAAATGCTGTATTCGATACATTACTAACAATTACAGACACTGTGTTCAAATCATAGCATGAGACCTGTTCTTAATGAAACGCAAAAGAAATATGACTCTTAGGAAAGGCATAGCCACATCTAGTAAGGAGTAAGCAAGGGCCAAATCTGAAGATAAATGATGCAAACATATGTAAAGCACCACTGGCAACACAAGCATGATTTACTGTTATTGTGGTCAATTATTCAAACCAAATGTCGATTGAACCAGCCATGAGGGATGGTCACGACAAAATGAAACTTGACAATTTCTATACTACTGGACAAAAGTTAAGGGCCGGTCATTAACTTCAAGCATATGTTTATTTTCCCCCCTGTGGTACCTGGGATTTGCAAAGAATAGGACCACTGTACCCTACCATGCATGATCGTAAAAGGTGACTAAGGAGGGTTCGGCATAGGGCCAGCAACCCTATCTGGTAAAAAACTATCAGACTGCTACAGAAACAGAAGCAAGGGAAAAAACAAATGCAGGTGGAAGGAGAAATGCTTATCAGGAAACTGAGCCCATGAAGTTTGTGGATGAAAGCCAGCCACTGGAAGTCCCCAGCCTGACTGCAGACCTCCTGGAACCTAAACACAAGATGCAAATAGGCAGCTGGAATGTAAGAACACTTAACCAGACTGGAAAATTAGCACAGACCATCAAGAAAATGCACAGATACAAACTAGACATACTAGGAATACAAGAAGCAAGATGGACAGGACAAAGCAGAGGGAAATTAACAACACACCACACAGAAGATACAATAATATGGTCAGGTAAAGAAGATCATCATTAAGGAGGAGTAGCATTAATTATAACAAAAGAAGCATCAACAGCATTGCTGAAATGGACTCCTATAAATGAGAGATTATTATATGCATGCTTCAATTCAAGATTCACGAAGCTGTCTATTATAGTTTGTTAAGCACCAACAGAAGCAGCTGAAGAGGAATTAAAAGATTTTTACAACAGCATCCAAGCCACAGTAGAAACAATACCCAAGCATGACATGCTACTCATCCTGGGCGACTTTAATGCAAAAGTAGGCGAGGGAAATGAAGATAGAAGAAGAATCATGGGAAGAGAAGGAATCAGAGAAATAAATGAAAATGGAGAAAGACTGTGCAGTTTCTGTGAAGAAAACATGATGACCACTGGAGGGACAATTTTCCAACATAAAAACATCCATAAAGTGATATGGAGGTCCTCAGATAAAACCACAGAAAACTAAATCAACCACATAAACAACAAGTGGAAATGGTCACTACAAGATGTGCGAGCAAGGAAAGGATAAGGTGTAGGAAGTGATCACAACCTTCTGATAGCAAAAATAAAACTAAAATTAAGGAAAGCCAAAATCGGAGAACACAGAAAGATACGTTCTGATACAAGAAAACTGAAAGACCAGCAAACAAGGAATGAATTCTCAATAGTACTTAAGAACCGCTTCAGTGGACGAAGCAGAAATGTCCATACTAAAGTTCAAAAAAACACTACAGGAAACTGCAAAAGAGGTGCTAGGGTATCGGAAACGGATAAAAGAGGAGTGGATAAGCAAGACCACATGGGAAAAGATTGAGCAAAGAAAAGAAATCAAGGAAAAATTACTATGACAACTTAGCAGAAGCAGCATATGCAAATGAAAACCATATACAAAATCACAAAACGGATGACAGGTAACTTCAGCACAAGATGTGAGAGTGCAATAAGGACACATAAGGGACAACTGGTCAGTGGAGAAAGAGAAAAAAATTGAAAGATGGAGGGAACACTTTAACACCCTACTAAACAGAATACAAGCAGTACAAACAATAGACATACCTGAAGCAAAAACGGAACTAAACATCAATACAGGACCAATAACAATCAGTGAAGTAAAGGAGGCAATAAAGAAGCAAAAATTAGACAGGGCACCATGTAAAGATGAAGTGACTGCTGAGATATTGAAAGCAGAAGAAACAGAAACACCAAAACAACTCTGCCGGATACTACAACAAATTTGGGATATAGAAAAAGCTCCTGAGGAGTGGAAAACTGGCCTTATAGTAAAACTACCAAAGAAGGGTGACCTCAGAGACTGCGGGAACTAGAGAAGCATTACCCTACTGCCACTCACCAGTAAAGTATTTTGCAGAATATTCATCAACAGAATTCTACCAGCACTTGAGGGAAAACTTCGGAAAGAGCAGGCAGGATTTAGAAAAGGAAGATCATGCATAGACCATATATTTGTACTTAGACAAATATTAGAACAGGCAAATGAGTGGAATAGCACAACATATGCATTGTTTACAGATTTTGAGAAAGCTTTGACAGTGTCAACAGAGATGCACTGTGGAAAATCCTAAGACGGCATGGCCTCCCCCATAAGATAGTGAATGTAATCAAAGCCCTATACGAGGGTTTTCAGTGCAAAGTGATCTGTGGAGAACATACCTCCAGAACTTTAGGGTACAAACAGGAGTGAAGCAGGGATGTGTACTATCACCAACATTATTTATCTTGGTAGTAGACTGGTTAATGAAGGAGGCAACATCAAACAAACGAAGAGGATTACAATGGACCCTTGACACAGTGCTGGAGGACTTTGACTTAGCGGACAACATTTGTCTACTATCATGCAGCCACAAAGAAATGCATGATAAAATAAACAAGCTAACTCAGAATGCAAACAACATAGGACTAAAGATCAACGTAGGAAAGACAATGAAGCAAAATGTGAACAACAGAAATGTACTCAGAGTAGATAGCAAGTTAGTGGAGGATGTCAACGAATTTGTATACCTTGGCAGTAGAGTAGTAGAAAATGGAGACAGCACAGAGGACATCAACAGAAGACTTACTAGAACAAACCAGGCTTTTGCAGTGCTGCAGACCATACAGAAATCTAAAAAACTAAGCATGAATATGAAAATCAGGATATTTAAAAGTAAGTGTACTACTCCATAGAAAACAAGTTGAATTCTTTCCAGGCTAAATGTTTATGAAGAATTAGAAAAATATTTTGGCCAAACACCATAAGAAACAACATCTTGTTGGCAGAAATGTAGATGAAGCCACTGACAGCAATTATTGAGGAAAGAAGCTGGTGATGGGTGGGGCATGTGCTACAAATGACTAACAACTCACTACCAAAAATAGCACTAAGATGGACACCACAGGGGAACAGAAGTAAGGGTAGACCAAAAGAGACATGGAGAAGAACAAAAGAAAGTATGTTGAGCAATAGAGGGCTCACCTGGGCAAGAACAGAAAAAAAGGTAAAGGACAGGCATTTGTGCAAAACCCTTGCAGAAGCTCCATGTGCCCTGGGCAGTTAAGGTTCAGAGAGAGATATGTTTATTTTGATTGCCATACTAAAATTATAAATAAATTTATTGTAGAATCTTTACTAAATTTGCATTCCCAGGTAGTCCTCTAGAGAGAGGGGCATAAACAACACCAACTGTTCATCACAACAAGTGTAAAAATCATGTGCAATAGCATCGTCCTAGACAAAATGTTAGGGCATTTTTAAAAGTGTCAGCATGACCCAGCAGGTAAGTAAATCATGCTGATTTGTGCTGCATGTGCAAGAAGTATTCTTAGTGAACACTTCTCACCTTCCAATCATTTTTTATTAAAGTGGTTTAGGGCTAGTTTTGTCATTTGAAAAATACCATGCCACCGCAAAGACATTTTAGCACCTTTGAGCGTCATTGGGTCATAGCCTTGGATGAAAGTAGTTTATCTGGCGGTGAAGTTGCACAGCGTTTGGGGATGTCCCATTCTACCATTCAAAGGCATTTGGAGTGATTTCATGCAATAAGAGGAGCAGAAGACAGGCATCGTTCAGGCCGACCTCATTGCACAAGTAGACAAGATGACAGATACCTGCAGCTGTCAACACTTTGCAACCGGACAGTAACGTCTTCCACTCTCAGAAACCAGCTAATTAATACAGCAAACGTCAATGTTAGCGCAGAACAATTCACAAGCATTTAAGAGAATCTGGGCTGGCTTCACAACGACTAGCAATAAGAATACCTCTTACTCCAGCTCAATGAATATGCCAGTGGGGTGAAATTCTTTTCATGGACGAATCCCACTTCAGTATGTTGTTCAACGATGGCAGAATCCGTGTTAGATAAGGCAAGGGGAATGGTTCCATGAAGCCACTATCCAAGAGGTGGATCATTACGGAGGGGGATCAATCATGGTCTGGGGTGGCATCAGCAGACACTGCAGGCCTCCCTTCCATGTTATTGATGGCACCCTAACAGCCCAGCGATACCTCAGTGAAATTCTGCAACCCATTGTCCAGCCTACCTTGCAAACCATGGGTGCAGGGGCAATCCTACAAGACAATAAAGCAAGACTACATTGGGGTTGTGTCGTAGAAGATTTTCTTCAACAGCAAAGGATCATTAGAATCGATTGGCCAGCTCGGTCACCCGATCTGTTGCCCACTGTGCACATTTGGGATGTCCTAGGCAGATGGGTTTAGACAAATCATCCTCCACCTTGTGATGTCACCCACCTGACCCTTTTCCTTCAACAAGAGTGGCAGGCCATTCCAAAAAATGTCCTAACAACCCTGGTTAACTCGATGAGGCAATGGTGCGTTGAATGTCTAGCAAGCAAATGGTGGCCACATGCGATACTGACATGTTTGTTGTTTGAAGACCTCTCTTGTGAATTTTTGAACAAGGGGTGTGTTTTCGTCAGTTTGCTGTATGTGTACTCCTATTCTGATTTGCAAATGAAATGACTGAATTTGTTCAGTTTTAAATGCTGTTTTCTTTGGTACTAATGGCTTATTTGTTAGTCAGTTGATTTTGCTTTTGTAAGAACTGAAAAAAACGGCCTGTAACTTTTGTCCAGTAGTACATAAAGATGCTACTTATATTAAAATTTTCTCATGTTTCATATAACCATATATAGTAAAGAAAACGTTCATTATATTTTTCAGCTTCAACCCTTATAAAATCAGAGCTGCCCCCAGGAGCTGCTGCTGCTGCTACTGTTACTAATACTAGAAGCAACAAACTTACCTGCATTTTTTAAAATCTGGATTCTCCATTTGCAAATGTTGCCTGATAGCCACCTTGAGTGCCCTAATGCTCAGTCTTCTATTATTAGCTGGAGGATCAACTGCTAAAGCTGAAAAAAAAAAAAAGAAATATTTCTAATGAATTCCCCATCTTCCTTGGCTAGCAAAATAGGTCTTGAAATTAACAAAGACAAAACAAAAATTATGAAACTTCTCATTAATCAAGAAGGAAAAATATATGTAGAAGGAACAGTTGATAAAGTAAACCAATTAGCATACCTTGGCAGCTACACAGACCAGGATGGTGACACCAGGAAGGAAGTTAGAATTAGAACTGCAAAAGCAGCATTGTCTTTAAAAAATTTTAAGAACATATGGAATTCAAAAGTTATAAGCACAAAAACCAAGTTAAGATTATTCAATCCAAATGTGATATTCACCCTCATTTATGCATGCGAAAGCTAGAAATCAACTAAAGAAATAGACAACAAATTAGAATCTTTTGAAAACAAATGCCTAAGGAAAATACTTGGCATAAAGTGGAACAAATTAGAGAACAACACAGAGATAAGATAGATGAGCAAACAACAACAACCTGTCTCACGGGTGATCAGAAAAAGAAGATGGACATATGTAGGCCATGTGATGAGAAGAAACAATGAGAGAATACCAAAACAAGCTATGAAGTGGAGCACAACAGGCAGAAGAAAAAGAGGTTCACCACGTGAAACTCTAAAGGGGACACTGTTAAGAGAAGCCAGTTTAGTGGGCATAACATCCCTTGATGAAGTCGAAAGACTCACCAAGAACAGGAAAGCGTGGCAAACAACTATGCAAGCCCTATGTGACGTTTAATGGCATGGGAAGGATGTAAGACATAAGAAAAATTTCTTAGAAATGAAGAAAATAGTTGGTGTTCAACCGCTAAAGGAACGTAGACACAAAGGTCATGACCATGGGAGAAAAATTCCTTAGCTCTGTAAGCCATCCCCTGAAGGAGAGATTCAATAACTTGGCATTAGGACAGCTTAAAAGAAGCAGCTTCATTCATCAGGCCAAGCGTATGCGTAAGCTGATACCTGACCTTCCAACTGTAGTCGCTCCATTATCATCTGTACCAGAGCATACACCATGGAAAGAAGCAGATTATACACAAATAACTATTCAGACTGAAGTGAAAGGTGTGCAGAATGGTGAGATGCAGAGCAGTCTTGTAAGATCAACAGCCACACTTAGTGTTCTAGATGACAAATATCCATGTGACACCTGGATACGTGTGTATACAGATGGATCTGCACATAATGCCATAACGAATGGAGGGGCAGGAGCATATATTGAATATCCAAACAACACCATTGACAAGATTTCCATACCCACTGGTAAATACTGCAACAACTTTGATGCAGAAGTTAGAGCAATTATTGCTGCAGTTGAAAAACTATCAGACTCCAGAATTGATACATGTCCTGTAGTAATTCTCACAGATGCGAGATTAGTATTGGAAGCTCTTCAGTGCAACAAACTACCAGACCTTAAAGATGCCTTGTCAAAAACTGGCTTACAAGATGGAGTCACTTTGCAGCGGATTCCCTCCCACTGTGGGATACCAGGCAATGAGAAAGCTGACCATCTGGCCAAAGAGGGCACTGAAATGGAGCAACCAGACATACCAATCACCTATAATCAGAAGAAAAGCATAATAAAAACCTACAGGAAGCCACAAACACCACCACATGATGACTATCACATGCTAAACAGAAAGGAACAAGTCACCATCTTCCGTCTCCGAACAGGACACAGCCGACTCCGAAGTCATATGTATACAAAGTTTAAGGTTGGTACTACTAATCTATGTACATGTGCCCAGGTGCCCCAAACTGTGGAACATATCCTCCAGAACTGCATCAACTACAAGACACTGTGAAATAATTACTGGCCCAGTGAAACCACTAAAGAAGATAAGCTCTACGGTTCCATACATGAGTTACAAAAAACAGTGAAATTTATCCAAGAGACAGGACTGCAGATATAGACAGACAATGCGAATGAAGAAGAAGAAGAAGAAGAAACATTTCTGAGAAATACTTCTTACTGAAAAAAATTCTCCGACTTTCACAAACTCAAAACTCACAGAACTTGATGTTTCAGAAATCAAGCAGGATTATTTAACTGATTTTTAAACTACAATTCCTGGCTTTTGTGATTTCAGTTAACCAACGTGTGAACTCACCAGGATTTCTTCACTTGGAGATAGTGAGAGGTGGTTGTACTGAAGGCAGGAAATAATGCAATGAAGTTCACATTAAAATGGCAGATGTAAAGTATTATGGACAGGAAACATAAACAATCTGGATCATCACACTTTCCCTTTCAGCAATCCTCATTCCCCCCCCCCCCCCCATTTGCTTCAGTTCTTAATTAAATCTCGTTAAACTTCAGGAGGAAATTGTGAGAACTAGTGCCATTATTTCTAAGCAAATGAAATCTATGCAATTCTCTTTTGAGAACTGTAATAATGAATTTTCCAGCACACTTTTCTTGCACTTATCTCTAATCAAACTCAACTCTAATAGAATTTCTCACAGTGCAATGAACACTGCATGTTATCTGAAAATCATCCTCAATTGGTTTTTACAGAATGAAAATATCTATGGGAGGTAGTCTTATATATAGTTTTTCAACAGTTAAATATTTATCATTTTATTACAGAAGAATAAAAATTACACAAATATTTTGTAGAAAAATCTCCTTAAAAATATTACTCTAGACAGGAACTGCCTCACATAATCATTCATTAAAATCATAAGAACAGACTGGTGCAATGAAAACCACGGTGTCACGCAATCCCGTTTCCGAGACCCACCAAGAATACAGGCTAAAGCACTGTGATACTCTGAACCCCTTGTGGTCCTCTCGTGGATCTCGTGTGGTCTATTTTGGACCACACAGGGGACCACGGGACCTAACGAGGACCACAGGCGTGAATTCAGTAGGTTCACAGTGCGGTTTTTGGTGGTAGAAGTGAACGAAGAAGAAGAAGATAAGAACAGAAAATGGTAAGATGACAAATTTAATATATTCAGGGAAAAAAAAATACTAAATCAATGTTTAGCAAACGTAAACAAGATGGACAGGTTGCATAAAGGAAGAGAGTGAGCTTATGACAGGCAGAAGATCAGAAAATTAATGCCAGCAAAATAAAACTTCAGACTGGAAAGCAAGATAAAAGCAGATTCTTGTCCCATGTTACCAGCAAGTATGTGGAACAGCTTTGGATCAGTGCTGGGAAGTGTTAATGCTCTCTCCAGGACTGACTCTGATCTCTGGTCCTTCAGCTTTGTCAGTGCCTCAAACTCATACATCAACAAAAACGTATCTGCTGATGGTGATGTCTTCACAGGACCTCAAATAAAACACAATTTTAATATCAGCAAATGAAGTGCAGAGTTATTAATATAGGGAGCATCATTTGTTCTTTTAGAGCTAAAACACACATACATAAACAGGAAGACATAACAACTCACTCAGTTCAGTTTTATTGCAGGTGGAGACATATGCAGTGCAGGAAATCAATGACTGGGTAAAGTATCATTTTTTTCTACATTCCTAGCAATCATCATGCTAAGTTCACTGTACATACCGTATTTGTAGGGGCTGGGGACTTCCTTTCTTCTTTTTTATTATTAACTGCACTATCCCATGAAAATGTTATTAAAAAACAAATTTCCTTTAATTTTGACTATTACAGAAGAAATAGTAACATTAATCACAAATGAAAGAATTTTTGTCTTAGTAATTATAAACAAAACCAGCATTAATCTTCAAGAATCTTAAGAATATATGGCATTCAAATAAGCACAAAAACCAAGTTAAGACTATTCAATTCAAATGTAATATCCACCTTCACTCATGAATGTGAAAGCTGGAAAACAACTAAAGAAATAGACAAGAAATTAGACTTTTTTGAAAACAAATCCTTAAGGAAAATACTTGGCATCAAGTGGAACAAAATCAAGGCAGAGATAAGACAGATGACTGAACAACAACAAGTTTCATAGGTGATCAGGAAAAGGAGATGGACATATGTTGGTCACGTGACGAGAAAAAAACGATCAGAGAATCCCAAAACAAGCTGTCAAGTGGAACACAACAAGCCAAAGAAAAAGAGGCAGACCACTGGTAAGAGAAGTCAAATTAATAGGCATAAAATAGGGATGAGACTGAAAAGCTCACTGAAAACAGGAAAAATTGGCGAACCACCTTGTGAGCCCTATGTGACATTTAATGGCACGGGAAGGATATAAGATATAAGAAGAATTATAAACAAGCACACTAAGATACAATCTCTCTCTCTCTTTCTGAACCTTAAGTGCCCAGGGCACATGGGGCTTCCGTAAGGGTTTTCCACAAATGCCTGTCCTTTGCCTTTTTTTCTTTTTCTTGCCCAGGTGAGCCCTCTATTGCTCAACATCCTCTCCGTTGTTCTTCTCCATGTCTCTTTTGGTCTACCCTTACTTCTGTTCCCCTGTGGTGTCCATCTCAGTGCTGTTTTTGGTAGTGAGTTATCAGTCATTCGGAGCACATGTCTCAGCCATCGCCAGCGTCTTTCCTCAATAACTGCTGTCAGTGGCTTCATCCGCATCTCTGCCAACAAGATGTTATTTCTTATGGTGTTTGGCCAAAATATTTTTCTAATTCTTCGTAAACATTTAGTATGGAAAGAATTCAACTTGTTTTCTATGGTTTTGGTGATTTTCCAGCATTCACTTCCATAGAGTAGTACACTTAGAACATTACTTTTAAATATCCTGATTTTCGTATTCACGCTTAGTTTTTTAGATTTCCATATAGTCTGCAGCACTGCAAAAGCCTGGTTTGCTCTAGTAAGTCTACTGTTAATGTCCTCTGTGCTGTCTCCATTTTCTACTACTTTACTGCCAAGGTATACAAATTCATTGACTTCCTCCACTAACTTGCTATCTACTCTGAGTACATTTCTATTGTTCACATTTTGCTTCATTAACTTTGTCTTTCCTACGTTGATCTTTAGTCCTATGTTGTTTGCATTCTGAGTTAGCTTGTTTATTTTATCTTGCATTTCTTTGTGGCTGCTTGACAGTAGACAAATGTCGTCCGCAAAGTCAAGGTCCTCCAGCACTGTGTTGAGGGTCCATTGTAATCCTCTGCATTTGTCTGATGTTGCCTCCTTCATTAACCAGTCTATTGCCAAGATAAAGATACAATCACAAAAAGACAAAATGATTGCAGTTTATCACCTTGAGTCCATAAAGTCTTCTGAGCCTTTTTCTCTGCTTGTTTGTACTCCTCAACATGTACCAAAACCTCTTCTAGCAAGTTGTGCTAAAAAAAATGAAACAATAACATAAGATCACTGCTAAATTGCATCTGTGGTATGAGCCAAGCACAAACTGGGGAAGATTACTGTGGTGATCTTTATTCAGTTCTGATAACATTCCCAGGTGTTTACATTTACATAGCCCAAATGTAGTAAATTATACAGTCTTTACTTATACAGCCCAAATGTAGTAAATTATATAGTCTTTACTTACATAGCACAAAATTTAGTAAATTATATACTTTTCAAGTTTATACTTACATAGCTCAAATGTAGTAAATTAAGTAATTTTTTTAGTCTTTACTTACATAGTCCAAATGTAATAAATTATATAGTATTTTCCCTGAGAACAACTGTGTTAAGGACACACTTATCTTCTGTGAGACTGGGAACATAGATCTAACTGCTTAAAAACTCTGACCTACTTCTGTAGCCTGGAAACCTGTAGCAATCAACACTAATTGTAATTGTTATTTTTGCAAAAGTCAGGATGGTGGACAGATGGGGACATGGAGATCACCGGTGGGGATGAGGAAAGTCTGATGTGAAACCAATGAATCCAGGTCATGACAAGCCTATGTGTCTCTACAACAGTGGCTATCAGAATGGTAAACCAAAACAGAGCCAACAGACTATAGATGGCGGGGAATGTATTATTGCTGAAGCACTCATCAGATTCCTTATCCCAAAGTCAGAGTATCTCTGTGGAACTGTCTCAAAGCCACTGGGCCTGACGTGGAGAAATACAGCCATCAGAGGCTCGAAAACAAAGTTTTGGCCAATCCAGTCTACAGCACTGTCTTCATGGCAATCTGAGCAAGACCACAGTCTGCTCTACCAAGGAAAGGTGCTGAAGTCAGAGATACTCAGCTAGAACGCACATAGCAAAAATCAGGATACCATGCATTATCACTAATGAAATGTCCATATCTGCAGTTTTTAAACATGGTGCTTGCCCTGTGAAGACTAACCAGGCAGGTGCAGTGCTGGGCCCCCTGCCTTGAAAGGGTCCACTCTGTGCTACTGGAGGTTCTCTAAGTCCACCTTGTGGAGCCAGGAGACTTGAGAGTAGAGCTACAGGCTAAAAAATACACCAGCAACAAACTGCCAAAAAAGCAAGAACTTAAACTAATGCACTGGAATGCTGAGTGTGTCAGCAGTGTTAGAAATGGCTATAACAAAAAGGTGGAACTAGAGAACATACTCTTTGCAGAGCAGATAAGTATATGCTGTATATACAGGAGACACATGTAACCAAAGATGCTACCTTTAAAATCAGAGGGTACCAGTGTTTCAGATCACACCGACAGGACAGAAGAAAAAAGGACGAGTACTCACACTTGTTAAGAATAACATCAGTGAGTGTCAAGTGGGAGTGCACATGGAAAGCATCAAATACCAGATGATCTACCTAAAAACCAGTAATACAGACTTCCACCTCCTTAACTATTACTGTCCTAATGACTGCCCACTTGTTTTGGAGACAGTCCTACACAAAGAGAGACTGATGGTATGTGGAGATTTTAACAGCCATTCCCAGAGCTGAGGCTATGACCACATAGACAAAAAAGGAGAGGAAGTTAAAAGCTGGCAGGATGATAATGGACTTCTCCTGATCAACCAGCCAATGGATCCCCCAACATTTTACTCAAGGGGCTGGCATACAACCTCAACACCAGATCTGGCATTCTGCTCTCCAGACCTGAAGTGGAACATTATATTGCAAAGTTGGAAAACAACTTGGAGGTAGTGACCATCAACCAGTCTTTCTGACAATAGAAAATGAACTCACACCAGTAGCACTCTCCCCAGAGGGAACTATAAAAAAGCAAACTGGACAATGTACAAGTATCCTGGTGGGACAGCTGTCAATAGAAAGTAAGGATATTAACAGCATAGTCTTGCATCCTTCAGGCCGCCCCTGAAAACATTCCCAGAGGAGCTCATAGGGACTAAACATACTGGTCTAGGGAGCTTGGAAAATTGCACGATGACATGGAAACAGCTCGAAAGCAAGCAGAAATCAGACCATGTCAAGAACACCACAACAATTACCAACATGCTAAGGCCAAATTTCAGACAGCCAAGCTGCAAGCCAGATGGGAAAGTTGAAGAGAGAAAATAGAGTCCCTGAACTCTGAAAAGGATGGAAGGAAAGTGGAAACTTATCAAACAGTTAAATGATGAGAGCACTGGAGGAAGTACAAAGATTACACTAGAAGATGGGAAAACTCTTATAGGTAAGCAGGTAGCAGATCACTTTGCTCGCATGTTTGCACAAGACTGCAACATTGATATCCATCCAGAGAAAGAGCGTACAGAGTGAACTGACCTACAGAAAGAAGAGGAACAAGCCAGAAAACTGGAGGTCATGGATGCACCAATCACATGCAGTGAGTTAGAACTTGCAGTCAGTAAACTGAAACCATGGATGTGATGGAGTGTCTATTGAAATGATCAAGAACCTGGGAATGGCAGCAATGGGAAAGCTGTTGGATATTTTCAATATGTGTTGGAGCACAGGTAAGTTACCTCAAATCTGGAAAGAAGAAAGCATGGTACCACTAAAACCAGGAAAGAACAGCGATACAGCCTCCAGCTACAGGCCAGTCTCACTAGCCGCCACTGCAGAATGATGGAACGCATCACTGACCTGAGGTTAAAATGGTACCTAGAAAGTGAAAACCTTCTCACTCTACCGCAAGCAGGTTTTAGCCGGAACTACAATACAGAAGATTAAGTGACCTATCTCTCTTAAGAGACTGAGGATGCATTCCAAGACAAAAACCATGTACTACCAGCATGGATAGACCTGAGGAAAGCTTTTGATAAAGTATGGAAAAAAAAGGTCTGCTGTGGAAACTAAGAAACTGCAATGTGAATAGAAGACTATGCAACTGGATAAAGTCCTAACTACACAACAGAAGAGCAAGAGTAGTAATGGATGGACACAAAAGCCAGAAAGTTTTGCTGCAACATGGCGTACCACAAGAAGTCCTTTCACCTACACTATTCCTTGTATTCAAGGACCTGGTCAAACAGCTTCCCTATGGAATCAAAGCGGCACTGTATGCAGATGATCTGATCATGTGGTGTAGAGATAAACAAGTGAGAGTTTCTACATAGAGACTCCAAAGAGTAGCAGACATCTTGACATTATGGACAAACAAATGGTGTGTAAGTATCAACACAGAGAAATCAAGTACTACTCTGTTCACTCTCTGGTTTTGCTCTTCTTCGTTTGCTTCTACCACCAAGACCGCCCTGTGATCCTACTGAATTTACTTCTGTGGTCCTCGATAGGTCCCGTGGTCCCCAAAAGGACCACACGAGATCCCCAAGAGGACCACAAGAGGTTCAGAGTATCGCAGGGCTTGAACCTGTATTTTCGGTGGGTGTCAGAAGTCGGAATGTGTGACACCATGGTTTTTGTTGCACCAGTTTAATTTAGAGTTGGACTTTCTCACCGGAAAACCTCAGCGTGATTAGGATACACATACATCCCCACTGGGTGAGAGGTGGTTGCCTATCTAGACTGCACTGGTCCAGTGTCTCCGACTTAAGCATTTTGTGGTCGTGGCTGCTATCCCTCCTGGTTGTGACCAGGACGGAGTTTTTGTCCAGGAGGATGAATCCTTGCCACTAGTGAGTTTCACCCCTGGGTTGAGCTGGTTTAGGCGTATTATCCCAGTATGGGCGTGTTTAGGACGTGACTGACCTCTAGAGTGGAGGTACCATGGCATGAGTAGTCATCAAGTTTCACCACTGGTTTAAGCCAGTTTAGGCATATTTCACCAGTATGGGTGTGTATCGGACGTGGCCGGCCTCTAGAGCAGTGGTGCCGTGGTGTGAGTAGCCCTCGTGCGAGACTACTGGACATACCGATTAAGCTTCACTTTATTCTTTCCATCACCTTTTCACATCGGCGCCGCATGGCAACCCTAATTTCTTTTTTGCATCTTCTTCATTGGCTATGTACGGCATACGAAGAATCTCGCCAGCAGTGTAGAGAATACCAAAACAAGCTATCAAGTGGAGCACAGCAGGCCAAAGAAAGAGAGGACGACCATTTGAAACTCTAAGGAGGACATTGTTAAGAGAAGTCAGTTTATTTGGCATAACATCCCTTGATTGAAGTTGAAAAACTTACCAAAAACAGAAGAACTTGGAAAACAACTATGCGAGCCCTATGTGACCTTTAACGGCATGGGAAGGATGTAAGAAATGTGTGTGTGTGTGTGTGTTTGTGGGGGTGGGGCGGGATGGCACTCACAGGGATGTTAGTGCTCATATTTTCCTTGACCTGTCAGCACACCAGATGGTAATATGGTCAGTATCACTTGGCTGCCTTTCCTTCCCTAACTCCAGAAGAAGTCGGGTACCCATATTTACAGCTGGGTGACTGGGGTGCCTTCATCTGGATTCAAACCCCCAAGAGTGCACTAACCACTTCACCACTAAGACACCCATATATATATATATATATACACGCACACACATATGCTGTAAAGGCTTGTACATTTAATAACAGGATAAACCTGCTATACTTTTCAGTTATTGGTATTTAGTTAATTGCAACAGTGATTTCTTTGTTTACTTATTCAGTGATTCTGCTACAGCACTACCGAAACTACGCAATAAAGGACCAATTGAAACATCCAATCCGAAAGTCATTTCTCAACAAGAAAGAAACAGTGAAGGAAAAACATGTACCATCATTGTATTTTTCTTGATTGCAATTATAGCATGGAGTACACTCCAAAAAGGGAAAATAAAAGTAGCAGTTTCATTTTTCTTTTTGCGTGGTTCAAAAATTTTGTGCACGGTATGATTTTTTTTCTGTGCGTGGCTGCACATCTTAGAGGGAACAGTGACAGGAAATGTAATTCATAACCACATATGAAATATTTCTAACAATGAAATAATGAACGTACAAAAAAAAAATACATTCAAACAAACTGATTTGGAAATATTCTTGTTTTAAATGCCATGCCACTAAAGACTTCACTCGTCTGCTCAGTAATGATTCAGTGAATTACTGTCACTTTCAAGGCCTTGATGTTTGTGGTGAATTGGTAAAGATACCAGATGCTGGAAAATAAAAGTCTGGCCAGTCTACTTTAGCAAGGGACAATGATAAAGTTAGACTTATCCACCCAGAAATAATACAACAATAAACAGAAGGCCATGCTAGAGGACAAATGAAACATCAGAGAAGGTGATGACTGCAAAAAGCAGTACTGGCTTTCTTTATTTTCTATGCTTATGCACAAGAAGCAGGATCAATGCCTTCTAGTGAATCTGCAAAACAAGGCTTCTCAATTCTCATCCATGATCATACTGATGGCTTTCTCATCTTCAGATTGTTGAGACACACCATTATTCCAGGAAGTACTTCATGGAAGTGAAGTAAGGCCATATATATATACACAGAAAGATAAACAGCCACAGCCTACAAGAAGAAAATACTAACATTAATTTCAATCAGGAACTTGCCAATCATTCCAAAACACCCAGTGAAGTTGAGATAGGTATGGATGAGTTATGGAATTCTTACAGCACAGCCATAATCACAGCAGCAAAAATAAGCGCTGGACTGGAAAAACCAAATAGAAAAGCATGGATATCAGATAAAACATGGAAGTATATACATAAAAGACGAGCAGTCAAATTAGACATGTTGAATGCAAAAACAGATCAGGAAAGAGATTTGGCAAAAGCAAAATACAAAGAAATAGACAAGAAAGTAAAAAGTTCAGCTAGAAGGGATAAAAGAGAATACATAGACAATATGGCAAAAGAGGCAGAAAAAGCAGCAAAAACAGGAGACAGCAAAACTTTATATAACATACAAAAGAGGCTAACAGGTACTATTACATCTAAAGAAAGACCAATCCTCAGCAAAACTGGAACACTACTAACATCAAATAAAGACCAAAAGCAAAGATGGGCTGAACACTTCCAAGAAATACTCAATCGACCACACCCAAAAGAATTGTTAAACCTTGAAACTGACTTACCAGCTCACAATTAAATGTCAACCTAGATGAAATTAAATTGCATGAAATTGAAACAGCAGTGAATTTAACGGCTAACAACAAAGCTGCAGGTGAAGATGAAATAACAGTCGAAATGCTAAAAGCTATCAATAGCGACAACATGAGACAACTACAGAGAATGTTTAACAAGAATTGGAAAAAAGAAAAGGTCCCTTCTAATTGGAAGAAAGGAATCATTGTTAAAATACCAAAAAAGGG
Organism: Achatina immaculata; assembly: GCA_009760885.1. NCBI lineage: Eukaryota > Metazoa > Mollusca > Gastropoda > Stylommatophora > Achatinidae > Lissachatina > Lissachatina immaculata. Next base: position 28,090,961 of record CM019692.1, on the reverse strand, counting down.
CAACCTTAGTGACTGTAACAACTGGAGAGGAGTAACCTTAATATCAGTTGTGTCAAAAGTATTTTGCAAGATCTTTTTGAATAGACTCAAAGATATAGTGGATACTGCAATGAGAGAAGAACAAGCAGGATTTCAAAAAGGGAGAAGCTGTCTCGACCAGATCTTTACTCTCAGAATAATACCTGAAGAACATATTGAAAAGCAGAAACCATTAATACTGAACTTCATAGATTTTAAAAAGGCATTTGATAGCATACACAGAGATTCATTATGGAGAATGTTATGTCTATATGGAATACCATCTAAAATTGTCAACATTATTAAGGACTTCTACAATGGATATGTTTGTGCAGTCAAGACAGAAGAAGGGATGAGTGAATGGTTCCAGATTGAGACAGGTGTGAAACAAGGATGTATACTGTCTCCTTTACTTTTTGGGATTACAATAGACTTCATAATGAAAAAATGCTGCACAGGTAACACAGGTATTGACTGGGTACATGGGACCCAACTAGAAGATCTTGATTTTGCTGATGACATAACTCTTATCAGTAATAATGTGAATTTCATGCAAGAAAAAATAGATAGCCTGTCTTCACTGGCTGGCAAAGTGGGACTTGAAATTAACGAGGACAAAACAAAAATAATGAAAATTCCTCTCAATCAAAATGGAAAAATACACATAGAAGGGACAGATATTGAAGAAGTCAGTCAATTTGCATACCTTGGCAGCTACATAGACCAGGATGGTGACATTAGAAAGGAAGTTAGGATCAGAATTGCAAAAGCAGCATCAATCTTCAAGAATCTTGAGAACATATGGAATTCAAAAGTTATAAGCACAAAAACCAAGTTAAGACTATTCAATTCAAATGTAATATCCACCCTCATTTATGCATGCGAAAGCTGGAAAACAACTAAAGAAATAGAAAAGAAATTAGACTCTTTTGAAAACAAATGCCTAAGGAAAATACTCTGCATCAAGTGGAACGAATTCAAGAACAATGCAGAGATAAGACAGATGACTGAACAACAACCAGTCTCATTGGTGATCAGGAAAAGGAGATGGACATATGTTGGTCACTTGATGAGAAGAAATGATCAGAGAATCCCAAAACAAGCTATCAAGTGGAACACAACAGGCCGAAGAAAAAGAGGCAGACCGCGTGAAACTCTGAAGAGGACATTATTAAGAGAGGCCAAATTAACAGGCATAAAATCCTTTGATGAGGTTGAAAGACTCGCCGAAGACAGGAAAAATTGGCAAACTACTTTGTGAGCCCTATGTGACGTTTAACGGCACGGGAAGGATATAAGATATATAAAACTAAATATATAAATATACTGTACATGAAGCAGCTGCAGTAAAGCTGTGATTACAAAATGTGATATTTCAGAAGCCCTCACTGCACTGGACTGCAGACCCACATTCATCTACTCCACTGACCTTTTTTTTGGGCTAGATTAACACTGTATCCTTTTCTCTCTTTTTTCACTTTCCCCGCCCCCTCTTTACAACCAACCTATCACACAGCCCAAGTCTTCAAATAAACATTCACAAATACTCTTTCATGCACACTCCTGGACAAAGCTTCTTACAACTCACAGTTAAGTGCTCACTTTTTTCTAATTTTTTCCCCTTCCTATTTGTTGTATAGCAATCATGTGATTTTATATTTGATATTTTTTCAATATTTCTTTGTTCAGTATGCTTCTATAAGATTAAGGTGTTAACCAAAACATCACAACTGCATGTTCATTAATTAGTAAAGATATTCCTAATTTTGGTTTTTAACACTCTGAATAATTTATTTTATATTCAGCTACTATGAACAAAATAAGCAGGTGTGGACCAACTGGTGGTAGACTCAGAGAGCGAGATGGGATAGTACGTGGCTCTACTACTCCTATAAAGTGCCTCAGGTGCTTAGTGAAGGGAATACCAGGCGGGTAAGAGGCGCCTTAAAACCTCTCGCTCCCACTGGCTTGCGGGTAGGACAGGGAGTCCAAAGGCTAGCGCACAGTCCGTACACAAAACGGCAAAAGGCAATGGAAAACCACTGCTGTAGCTCCCAAGAACAATTATGCTTATTCGGAGTAATCAATTTGTCACGAATGACGTTAATGGATGTTCTTCTGGAACAGCCTCATCCGGTAGGGCAGCTCATGAGCCACAGGTGAGGCCAGATCGTCATCAAGCTACTGGTGGCAAAACTAACAAGTTCAAAATACCAACGTGAAATGTTAGAACTTTATTCCAGGCTGGAAAATTAGAAAATGTAAAGAGGGAAATGGAAAGGATGAAGATCAACATTCTAGGAATGAGTGAAGTTAGATGGACAGGTGAAGGAAAGATAAACTCTGATAAATATACAATAATACATTCAGGAAGTGAGAAACATGAACGAGGAGTAAGAATAATATTTGACGAACAGACAGCAAGGACAACTGTAAGATATTTGAACATCTCGGACCGAGTCCTGCTAGCCCAACTGAAAGGACAACCAATAAACATAAATGTTATACAAGTGTACACTCCAACATCTGAGAGTTCTGAAGAAGATGTACTTCTTTTATAAATGACATAGAGACAGCCCTAAAACACACAAATTCACTTGAAGTTACCATATTCATGGGAGATTTTAATGCCAAAGTTGGTAAAGGAAGAACTTCAGATATTGAAGCTGGTGACTGTGGACTGGGGGAGAGGAATGATAGAGGTAGCAAATTAACTGAATGGGCAAGAATACATAGCATGGTTGTAGGAAACACCTGGTTTAAACAACATCCCCGAAGACTGGCAACATGGTGCAGCCCAGACAAAAACACTTTTAACCAGATAGACTACATATTAATCAACAAATGATTCCTGAGTGCATTACTGACAACAAAAACCATGCCAGGAGCTGCAATAGTGACCATGACCCACTCTGTGGAAAAATTAGAATAAAGCTAAAGAAAGAATGCAGAAAAGTGAGAAACATCAAACTGAATACAGAACTTCTTAAAAATGACCAAGAACTGCGAGAACAATACAAAGTTATTATAACAAATAGATACAATGCAATAGCAATGATAAATAGTATAGATGATCAATGTTAAGAGATCCTATCCACCAAACTGTTAAGGAGATAATACAACCAAAAAAAGAAGCCCCTAAAAATAAATGGATGACAGACGACATGTTAGGACTGATGGACAAGAGGAGGGGGAGTAAAAATAACCAAGAAAAATATAGGAAGATAAATAAAGAAATAAGATGCAAATGCAGAGAAACAAAGGAAGTGTGGTTTAATGAACAGTGCAGACAAATCGAGGACTCTCATAATAAAGACAGCAAAAACATGCACAAACGAATTAGTGAACTCACAGGCAGGAAAACAAAATATAACACAGGCCTGAAATCAAAAGAAGGTAAAATGTTAATGGGAAAAGAAGACATTGCGGACAAGTGGACAGAATACACCGGTGAGCTATATGGAGGAGAAAGACTAGAATTAACACCAGATTCTGAAAACTGTGATGGACCATCAATACTTGAAGATGAAATCATAGATGCCATCAAACACATGATGAAAGGAAAAGTGACTGGGCCCGATAATATAACAACAGAAGGAATAGAGGTGCTAGAGGAGGTAGGAATAAAAATAACAACCAAGTTACGAAATGACATTTACAACAGTGGTTATATGCCCAGAGACTTGCTTAAATCCACGTTTATAGCACTACCAAAGAAACCAGGTGCAAAGGAATGTGATGACCACCGGACTATCAGCCTCTGTCACATAACGAACCTACTTCTGAGAATCATTATGAGAAGAACAAGGAAAAAGATAAAAATGGAAACAGCAGATGAACAGTTTGGATTTGTTGAAGGAAAGGGAACACACAATGCCATTTATGCTTTACAAACACTAACAGAAAGAGCTTTAAAAGTACAGAAAGATCTCTACTTATGGTTCATTGATTACACCAAGGCATTTGACAAGGTGAGACATAATGAAATTATTAAAATGCTTGAAGACATCAATATAGATGGCAAAGACCTGAGGATTGTAAAACATCTATACTGGCACCAAGAAGCAGCAGTTCGAGTTGAAAATAGAATTGGAAAATACCAACCTATAAAACAAGGGGTGCAACAAGGATGTGTACCATCTCCAGACCTTTTATCTCTGTACAGATAGAATATTCTAAGAATGATCATCACAGAACCAGATATAAAAAATTGGAAGATACAATATTAACAACCTTCGGTATGCTGACGACACAGTACTGATAGCTGAGAACCAACAAGACCTGCAAAATCTCTTGGATAAAGTCGCCAAAGAAAGTGAACAGAAAGGCCTTACTTTGAATATAAAAAAGACAGAGACTATGATTATATCTAAGAAACAGAATCCACCAACATGCAGTATAAAATTAAATGGAACTATCCTAAATCAGGTGCAGAAATGCAAATACCTTGGAGCAGTTATAACTTCAGATGGGAAATGCAGAACAGAAATAGGCCAAGCAAAGACTGCATTTCAGAGAATGAGAAACATATTATCCAACACATCCTTATCAATGAATGTTAGAAAACGAGTCCTAAAATGCTATATTGAACCTATCTTGTTATATGGAAGTGAATCATGGACAATAGGCAGGTCTGCACAAAAATCATTGGAAGCAGCAGAAATGTGGTTTATTAGAAGAATGTTGTGAATCCCCTGGACAGCAAAAATAAATAATGAAGAATGTATGAGAAGAGCTGGAGAGACAAAAAATCTTGTCCAAAAAAAAATAAGAGAGAGACATTGTACTTTCATAGGACATGCAATGAGAAGAGGAGGCATTGAAAATATTATAACAACTGGAAAAAAACAGAAGGAAGAAGATCAAGAGGAAGACCAAGAGAAATGATATTAGACAGTCTGACGGGATGGTGTGAGAGGAGATCACCAATTGAGCTGATGGCCTGCATGAAGGATCGTGTACTCTGGAGAAGCATAATAGCCAACGCCAGTCAGCATGGCACCTGATGATGATGTTGACTATGAACAGTCGTCTATGTTCTGAGGAAGTTTTTATAAGAAAATAATTGAACAATGGCTTTTCTTGAGGTCAATGCTTTAAAATTTTTATATCAGGCAGGCCTCCAATATGTAATATTTAATTAATAATGAGCACTATGAGTAGTGCGCAGATTATAATAAACTGCCTTTCCCTGAGAAGGCAGTGGGTTGGAGACTTGGTAAGATTAAGCTACAGTCAACCCAGCTGTTAAAAGAGGTGACTGAAACACATGTATTAATGAAGGTGTGATTGATGTCATTTAGCACCTACTTGCTGTCTACATAACCATTACGACTTGTGCTATACAAGAACATGATAATGAAAAAAATGATGGAACAAATACTAGTGGATAAATGTGGTAAGTGACAACAGGCAGGGACGGTGTAGCAGAATGTGTCCTAGGTCCTAACGTATGGGACAAAGTAGATTTAGAACAGGTCAATTTTATTTACAGAGTGAGTGCTCTTGTTGAGGAAGTTAACCCTGCTTTGAATGCACTGGGCAAAAGTCCCAAAATAAGCGTGTGCTCAAGAGAATCCTGGGTCTTCTGAGCGAAGACTGGGAGATATAAAAAGAGAGCGAGGGAGAGATAGTTTTTCTTGGTAGTAGTTTAGTTGAGGTTAGAGTCTTAGTTCAGGTTCAGTTTTTGACAGGTTACATTTTGAAGATTTTTCGAAGACTGATAGTAGAATATCGACTAGTCAGTCTTGTAGATTTTGGGCTTTTGTCCAGTGTTTAGTGTGCAGTTTGCATGGCAGTTTCTGAAGAGTTTTGTTTTTGCCATGATGAAGTGTTATTCCTGTTGAAATTGTACGTATTTTAAAAAAATTGGAACTGTAATAGGTTTCTTCTCAATGCGTTGAATATTCAGGCGGAGAATTTTCATTGTGTTGTACAGTTATCTAGCCTGATGGGCTATTCACTCATTCTCATTGTTTCACCTTTCATTTTGTCCACCAATAAATGTTATTATTGAGAGTTTATTCTAACAGCAGACTTGGTTCAGTCTCTCTTGGAATGTTAATTGTCAGTTTTACTGGATGACTGCGGGTTTCATTGTAGTATACTTTGTCACATGGTGTTCTGCTGTAGAAATGTTGGAGACCCTGGTGTTCTTGTTGTGTTGCTGTCTGGGTAGTGTAGCAACAGATTCTGCAAATTGTTTCAACATCAAGGCAATTGTGCAATAACAACAAGAAGAGAATTAAAACATATAGGCACCAGACACCCTAACTTTTTTACATCTATATATGAGATGAAGATATCCTATTGTATTGGTGCTAGTCTCAGGCACGCATCATTAGCACAGCTATAAATCCACTTTATTAGGTTCCATTAAAGATGCCCATAGCTGACATTCTAGTATAACAGTCTATATTATTTCTCAGACAAATAAGTATTCCATAAAAAGGCCACAAGAAGAATTTCACAAACCTGGAAACAGAGAATGAAGAACTCTTTCATACTATAGGGATCATCCTTACACTGAAGTGCTAAATTCCAGGCTGAAAAAAATTCATATATTTTTTAAAGCTTCAGAGAGCTATGGGTTACTCAATAAAATGCCTGCCAATACAGCAAAGGCTTGCAGGGATCTTTATCATATGTCCTTGTTTCTTCAGTTATATTATGCTCTCCTCTGATCTCCTTGGTAACGGGAATAGATGCCTAATTTCTAAAAAAGAATGTCTCTGCCTGCAAAGTGATGTACATAATTGTGAACTGTATATAAATCTGCAGTGTATTAACTAAAAATAGATGTTCTAGTAAAAAATTAATCAGTCTCATTTAATTAAAACCATTCTAAAGTTGACAGAAAATGATGAAAACAAAATTTTTGAAGTGTGATACCTTTCTTTGGTTCGCCAAAGGAGACATGGAGAAGAATAACAGAGAGGATGTTGAGCAATAGAGGCTTCACCTGGGCAAGAGCAGAAAAGAAGGCAAAAGACAGGGATTCGTGGAAAACCCTTGTGGAAGCCCATTGGCCTTGGGCACTTAAGGTTCAGTGAGAGAGAGAGAGAGAGAGAGAGAGAGAGAGAGAGATACCTTTTTTAAGAATGAAAAAGTACACCTGTGTGAATCTATAGTTTAAATAAATCGATGAACTGATTATTAACCACACCCCATTTTAAGCCTTCAACTAAAGGGTTGTCAGAGACCCACTGAACCAAAGCTTTTTTTTTTATGGCAACCTCTATAAAATGTTAAAGAAGAATAACAGAAATAATAGAAAAAAATGCATTATAAGAGGGCCTGAACCTTGTTTTTCTCATAAAGTATTTAACTTGAACTACACATGAATTCTGCATAAAGTGGTCATAACAAAACAAGCAGTCCAAAGTAGAACAATTTCTCAAACAAAATGAGTTATCAGTACTGTGAAACAAGCTTGTGTGCCAGTTAAAACTTGCTACATGAATATTTTTTAAAAAACTTTTAGAAAAAAAACTATTTAAATATTCTTAGCTTGCTGTAAACTGATTTGAACTATTCAGAACTTTTAATTTAAAACATAAATAGAAGACTATCTTAAGAACAAAGAAAAAAAAGTTGTAGTGATGCTGTATACTGCATATACTGTTAAGAAAACAAAGAATACAATTTTTAAAAAATGGAACAAAGATGACAGATGCAAAGCCTATGGATAACAGTAAGTGAAGTTCTCAGAAATGTTAGACTGTGCAAATTATTAATGTAAAGAAAAGTTGTCATGAAAAACAGCAGGTTTAGAACTTGACAAATGTTAGAAAATTCAAGGTAGATGAATAAGAGGAATATTGTATATGAAAAAGAATTCATCAATTTAAAAAAAAAGAACAATAAGAAAAAATATACAAAGAAATAAGTGACACAGGAAAAGAGAAAAACAAGGGAAAAACAATCTTCACAAGGGACTTAAGAGCAGCCAGCCAAGGCTGGAAAACAAAGACTGCTCTAGCAAGAAAGGTGAGAAAGTCAGAGCTACACAGTGAGACTGTGTACTACAATAAACATTGTACCACATGATAATTCAGATTTTAAAAAAAATAATCAAAGACATTACAGACTGCATAAAATGGATAACATAAGCATTTAAGTATAATGAATGGAGCCTGATGATACTGAAAACAACCACTCATAATGGTCAGCTACTTTTCCCATGAACAAAATTCTTCTTACACAAGCACGAATCAAAATATTTATGGTGGTAATATTAAAAATATATTTATCACAAGCTTAAATATAGTTTCAATACTAATCTTGCATTCATATCAGCCTTTAGCATTGCATGACATACGTTTCAGTGAATTTTCTGATTTTCCATGGAAAATACACCAGAATTGACACTCCATCTTTGGCAGGCCAGACTGCTTTCAGTGGGTTTACATTTTCATCTTAACTTTGTATGACACAAACTCATGGCTTCCTTTTCTCAGAGTTAGATGTGGGCCAGACCAAGGTGGAGGTTTATTTTCACCTAAAAAAGCTGCCATTATAAGGTATATAGACAAAAAAAATGACAAGAAAAAAAAGAACAATCTTTCTCTGCTCACCTAGTTTCATGAACCAAGTTGCTTCCTCCTGGATCTCAGCAGAGGGCATGTTCTCTTTGTCTTTCACTTCCAGCAGTTTATTATAAGCTACCAAAATATAAATATGTTTACTTGATATGGCTTGTTGAAGTCCCTCTCATTTATAACAAATTCATTTTAATATTTTTACCAAGTTGCCTAGCATTCTCAGTGATTCAGAGGACAGAGTACTGTCAAGAAAATAACAAAATAAATCTGGGGGGAAAAATAGAAAACTGTAAAGAACATTAAAGTACCAGAATAAATTATATAAACCTTGATATAATGTTTATTTCATTCATGAGGAAAGACAGAAATGTTTTGGACAGGTACTGCACATGATAAGGAACAGCCAGTCAAGACAGGCTTTCAACTGAAAACAAAACAGATCACAGATATAAGATGTCAAACTTTATTTATGGAACTCCGCACTGCTGGCAAGATTCTTTGGATGCCGCGCGTGGAGTGAAACTCCTCTGGGCCAATGAAGAAATTGCGAAAAAGAAATTAGGGGCGCCGATGTGAAAAGGTGATGGAAAGGATAAAGTGAAGCTTAGTCAGTATGTCCAGTGGTCTCGCGGCGAGAGCTACTCATACCATGGCACCTCTGCTCTAGAGGCCAGCCACGTCCGATATACACCCATACTGGTGAAATATGCCTAAACCAGCTTAAACCAGAGGTGAAACTTGATGGCTACTCATGTCACGGTACCTCCGCTCTAGAGGTCAGTCACATTCTAAACACACCTATACTAGGATAATATGCCTAAACCGGCTCAACCCAGGGGTGAAACTTATTAGTGGTGAGGATTTGTCCTCTTGGATAAAAGCTCCATCCTGGTCACAACCAGGAAGGGTTGGGCCATGACCACAAAATGCTGAAGTCGGAGATACTGGACCAGTGCAGTCTAGATAGGCAAAAGCCTTTCACTCGGCGGGGATGTATGCATATCCTAATCATGCTGAGGTTTTCCGGTGAGAAAGTCCAACACTGGACTATATGGGCAAGCACCTCTCACCCGGCAGTGATACACGGGTATCTCAAAACACATCGAGGTTTTCCGGTGAGAAAGTCCAACTCTGGCCTGGGTGGGCTACCACCTCTCATCCAGCGGGGATATACTGATATCTAAAACACGTAGAGGTTTTCTGGTGAGAAAGTCCAACTCTAGACTAAACTGGTGTAACGAAAAAAACGGTGTCATGCAATCCTGCTTCTGAGATCCACCAAGAGTACAGGCTCAAGCCCTATGATCCTCTGAACCTCTTGTGGTCCTCTCAGGGACCACATGGGGAACCACGGGACTTAACGAGGACCACAGGCATAAATTCAGTAGGATCACAGGGCGGTCTTGGTGGTAGAAGCGAACGAAGAAGAAGAAGACAATATACACATTTTTTGTCCATTCCTAAATATACTCTATACACAGATTGTTCTTTTCACTTCTTCTTACATCTTACATACTTCCCGTGCTGTTAAATATCACATAGGGCTCACATGGTAGTTCGCCAAGTTTTCCCATTTTTGGCGAGCTTTTCAACCTCATCAAGGGATTTTATACCTACTAAATTGGCCTCTTTTAACAATGTCCTATTTAGAGTTTCACATAGTCTACATCTTTTTCTTCAGCCTATTGTTTCCACTACTTGTTTTAATACACAGGCATCATTTTAATAAAATCCAGTTAGAATAAAATAAGAAATGATCAGAGAATCCCAAAACAAGCTATAAGAAATGATCAGAGAATCCCAAAACAAGCTATAAGAAATGATCAGAGAATCCCAAAACAAGCTATCAAGTGGAACACAACAGGCCAAAGAAAAAGAGACAGATCACGTGAAACTCTGAAGAAGACATCGTTAAGAGAGGCCAAATTAACAGGCATAAAATCCCTTGATGAGGCTGAAAAGCTCGCTCATTTTGGTAATGAGTGAGAGATTTTGAGGATTTTTCTGAAAAAGTGAGTAGTGTGTGCACATGCAAGGATCCCTGCAATAGACATATACATCAGCAGCTGAACCTCAAATGTACTGCTTTGAGAATTTCACAAGGAACATAATAATGAGTAGGAAAATACTACATGTAAATAAATGAATATTTTTTAACATTAAAAAATACTGCAACACCAATGGTACCAGCATAAGATTTTCAGACAAATGGTTATACTACTGTTGACCATTATAGGTTTCAGAACCTATTTTTATGTGTTAATGAAGCAAGTGTAAATGACAACTGAAAGCAAGATAAAATCTCTGCTTGCTTTTATTGTAGAAAAAGTAGGCAATATGAATCATCAAGTAAAGACTCGGATTCTCAGCTCATCTAAGTGAAAGTACAGAATTTTTTTATCATCGTCTTCTAGAAAGAGATAAGACAAACAATTTTATGCTATATACACAGATCAGTACAAGAATTTCCTGTTGTGCTGCATTTTTAACATATATATATATATATATATGCACACAGTTGTCTGCTTCAATACAAGTGCTGGATAACCATAGCTACAGATGTTACCTCTCTTCAGTGAAGATTTTATGGAGGCAGGCTGTGTTGCTTCAGTAGACAGACAAGATAAGAATCAATTCTTCTTCTTCTGCGTTCAAGGTTGTTGGTCACTTCAGATCTTGACCCTGCCAACATGGCAAAGCCCGCAGTCCTCTCCATATCCTGATAGGAGCCTCAAAGAATTTGCCCCAAGCTTGTGTCCTCTGGCCATGTCTCACGCCTCAGGTCTGCATGGTTTGGGCACTCTTGTAGGATATGTCCTGCCACATGGACACTCGTCTGTGTAAGATATTTTGAGTTGATGCAGGTAGCTCAGTAGTCTGCAGTGGCCTGTCCTTAGGCAAAAGAGGATGGTTTGCTGATGTCTTTGTAGTTGGTGTATTGGATCTGGTTCATTGTTGCATTTCAGTTTCTTTTTCCATTCAGATCTGCACTGGTTATGGATTACCGGGAACACGAGCATGTGTATGATGTAGCTCTCTTGTATGGGACCCACCCGGCCTGCCAAAGATGGAGTGTGTTGGCTGCAGCACAGTACCCGGGTAAAACAGGACACACACGCACTTACGAGGTTATAAGAGTCAATGATATCTTCATTACTGTAGGGGATGCTGAGAAGCTGATACCTGTGGTAGCATGAAAAGCATAAAATCTAACCTGTTACGAATGTCCCAGGAATTGAAGAAATCCACCGCAGCCTATTATCATCACCATTATCAACATGAACAAATCTTACAGCATAACACTATAATTACTGAATTAACCATCTCATGAATTACTAATGCAAGAAGTGCAGTCAAGACAGAAGAAGGGATGAGTGAATTGTTCCAGATTGAAACAGGCGTGAAACAAGATATATACTGTCTCCTTTACTTTACAACAGACTTCATAATGAAAAAATGCTGCACAGGTAACACAGGTACTGACTGGGTACATGGGACCCAACTAGAAGATCTTGATTTTGCTGATGACATAACTCTTATCAGTAATAATGTGAATTCCATGCAAGAAAAAACAGATAGCCTGTCTTCACTGGCTAGCAAAATAGAACTTGAAATTAACAAGGACAAAACAAAAATAATGAAAATTCCTCTCAATCAAAATGGAAAAATACACATAGAAGGAACAGATATTGAAGAAGTCAGTCAATTTGCATACCTTGGCAGCTACATAGACCAGGATGGTGACATTAGAAAGGAAGTTAGGATCAGAATTGCAAAAGCAGCATCAATCTTCAAGAATCTTGAGAACATATGGAATTCAAAATTTATAAGCACAAAAACCAAGTTAAGATTATTCAATTGAAATGTAATATCAACCCTCATTTATGCATGCGAAAGCTGGAAAACAACTAAAGAAATAGAAAAGAAATTAGACTCTTTTGAAAACAAATGCCTAAGGAAAATACTCTGCATCAAGTGGAACGAATTCAAGAACACTGCAGAGATAAGACAGATGACTGAACAACAACCAGTCTCATGGGTGATCAGGAAAAGGAGATGTACATATGTTGGTCACTTGATGAGAAGAAATGATAGAGAATCCCAAAACAAGCTATCAAGTGGAACACAACAGGCCGAAGAAAAAGAGGCAGACCGCGTGAAACTCTGAAGAGGACATTATTAAGAGAGGCCAAATTAACAGGCATAAAATCCTTTGATGAGGTTGAAAGACTCGCCGAAGACAGGAATAATTGGCGAACTACTTTGTGAGCCCTATGTGACGTTTAACGGCACGGGAAGGATATAAGATATGAGATATAAGAATGCAAGAAGAAATGTTACAAATAGTTACACATCTGTACACAGTCATAAGATAAAGAATAAAGACTCACCTGTTCTTGTGTGAGCTAATATGACCTTCATATCAGTGCTAAGGGTAAAGAAATTATTCTGCATTAATATTTTAAACTGCAGCAAAAAATATGCATCTACATTATATCACTTACAACACATGCAGCAATATATATCTTTCTTTACCTCTTCTTTTGTGTGCACCAAAGGACACAACATGAATATTTTCAATAGAAGAAATGATCCTCTTAAGATATTCCATAAAGCTCATCACATGAAATCACTTGTACAAGCTATATGGCAGAAATATAGATAACAAAGTCCATATTCTTATACAACAAACATAGTAACATGTATAAGAGTGTCCATAGTCTTATATAGTAAATGAAGAAATATGTATAGGGAAGTTATTAGATTCATGATATTAAAAGCACTTATAACATTTATAAATGAGTAACAGGCTATCAAAGTGCGTCCATTCATTAATTTTAACATTAGCATTCAAGTGGTTTTTCAGGGATCAGGTGAAAGGCTCTGTAGCTGGGTTTCTAAAGATAACTGCACACTGAATGTCTGACACCCTACAGTATGCTATTTTTCTCAAACGGACGGAAACAGCTTCCACTAGCTAATGAAGTACCTACTATAAGAAATTTTTCTTTTGTGTACTTACTCTACCCTAGTGTCGGGTAAAAGTCCTAAATAATAATTTCCTATTTTCTCCCCACTCACTAACAGTTTGCCTCACCAAGCAGGCAGATTTTTGTATTTGGAGTCTCTAAATAGGGTGCTAGATAATTATTTCTATGGCTACAATGATTGGAGGGCATAGATAGAGACCTCTAATCCTCCACATGAGAAATCAGGTCAACTGGTCTGGATCCCTTTTGAAAACTGTTATAACTCATAATGAGCCCAACTTTACAAAGTTGGGTGCATAGAAATAAGAACATTATAACAGATGAAAACAGGTAGAATTGAAAGAAAAGTTCTAGGAAATGTACCTAGAATAACACACTAAAGAAAGAAATGTTTAAACTTGCATGTCAGCTTTCAAGAAAACTTGCAGGAAGTAAAGCACTGATGGAAACAACATTAAGCGACAAGGGACTGACATTAAGAGACTGACAAAGGACAGCTTCTTCAGGCATCTTATGAAAATAAATGGCAGAATTAGCTGAAGAGCTTTATCAGCCAAACTTCACTGCTGAAATGACATATAACAACAATAATCCACCAGCATTTTTATGAGAATAAACTCACTGCAAGTAAAATTTTTAACATACCCTAAAAGTTAGTTTTAGATTTCAGCAGCATTCAAACCTTCATTTCACTACACTGACTGCCACAAATGTATTTTATTATGTAATCAAGGCTGGATATAAAACTGTTCAATACAAAAAAAACCAGACCCTCCCAGATTTTTAAAAATAATATGACATCCAGTACAAATTTATTTATCCTATCATTTTATCTATGAAAAAACCAACATTTTGCATAATGTGACAAATAATTTTTTAAACTTAAATTTTATTGTTCTCTACTTACATCTGAAATATGTATCAATGAGGAAAAACTGGAAGAAGTGGAGAGTTTTGAATATCTTGGATCACTACTAACTAATAATGGAGATACAATGAGGGAAATTAAAAGGAGGACATCTATTGCTCTTCAGAAAGTAAAACAAATAAAGAATCTGTGGAGAGGAGCAGACAGAACCACAAAAATAAGATTTTTAAGGGCATGCATCTTTCCCATCGCAACATATGCCTGTGAGACCTGGACACTTAACAAAACAGCTGAGAGGCACATAAATGCCTTTGAATGTAAATGCTATAGAAGAGTTCTCCAAATATCGTGGACACAAAAAAGAACAAATATATCTATACTGCAAGAGCTTAATATTGAAGAAGGCTGGCTAGTAAGGAGGATTAAAGAGAGAAAACTTAAATATTTTGGCCACATTAAACGTCATGATAATTTAGAGAGGACCATATTGGAGGGATACATAATGGGAAAAAGAAAGAGAGGAAGACCGAAACGAAGATGGCTGCAAGACATCGTTGATGATCTGGAAATGGATGCAGCAGCAGCAGGCCATCTTGCTCACAACCGAGAGGCCTACAGGAGTGCTGTTTGGGAGGCAAAGTTCCGCAAGGGACATGCAAAGGAATGAATGAACTTACATCTGATCTTGATCTATCTGAGTGACAAGAAGTCGTAGAAGGCAACGTAATCCTGTGATGACTCGTCTGTCGTCTTTGCTATGTGTGACCAAGCATTCAAGTGCTGGTACAGCCAACTCAATCTTTTCTTGCTGGAACAAATATAATCATGAGACACATGAGCAAACTACTACATTACTCAACTAAACAGTTAAACAGTTCTCTCTTACTTTTATATCTACTATATTTTAAGCTCAATTTGTTTTAAAATTAAATGGCAAATCTTTGAGGATTTACAGAGGATTTAACATGCAACTAACAGGATCAGATTATGGAATGTCTTAATGACATATGAGATTAAATGACAAATTAGTTGCACAAAGATATATGAGTCGTGCAGTTACAAAGATCATAATGAGCGGAGTTAGTCTTATGTGTTGTACATATGGTGGAAGTCCCAAACTGCTCAGTGGTACAGACACCTGCCATAAAGTGAAGTGGCTGGATTCAAAATTCTACAGAAAACTGGGATTTTACTGCAGCAAGTCTGTGTTTCCTATCACTGATGTAATGTCTCATTCCTTCATCAGCTGGTAGTAAGATTAGATACTACAGTTAAACACAGAGATAACTGCTTACAAGACAAGGCACAATAAACTACACTGTGTAAATGACTGTCAAACAGATACCTAACATTCAGGCAGAAATCTATGCCTCATGTGTGCAAATGTATGTGTAAGTGACAGGAAAAAAATTTAATCTGTATTCAGAGGTCTGCCATTTAAAATGAAATTTACACAGAAACAGAGTAACATCTATCAAATAAAGAACTGAAAATGAATACCTCTGAGGCAAAAAAAACCAGAAAGCACATTAGACTCTAAGTACAGATAAGTTACTTTTAAACCTAATGAGACACATGAAATACAAAGAGAACCACAAAAATCTGAAGAAAAGGACAAGAAATTAAAGGTAAATAACACACTTCAGAATTTAAACATAAGCAATAACCTCAACTCTTTGAACCCAGAAAACTACATAAGGGGATGAATAAAACTTTCATAACCCCTGCATTTACCACAGAAGTAAAGACCGTGCTTTTGTATTGTTATGAACTCAAGGTGTAATGCACTTTTAAAGATAATGACAGAAATACCTTATTTTGTGAATCAAATCAATAATTCTGTGATCATCAAGCAAGTCAGAGTTTGTTTTTTCTATCTTACATCCTTCCCCTGAGGTTAAACGTTACAGGATAGTTTGCCAAAGATTTTCTATTTTCTGTGAGCTTTTCAAGAGAAATGTTATTCCTGCTGAAATGGCCTCTCTTAACAATGTCCTCTTCAGAGTTTCACGTGGTCGACCTCTTTTTCTTCAGCCTTTTGTGTTCCACTTGATAGCTTGTTTTGGGATTATCTGGTTGCTTCTTCTCAGCACATGACTGACATGTGTCCATCTTCTTTTTCTGATCACTCATGAGACAAGATGTTGTTGCGTTGTTCTCGAGTTTGTTCCACTTTATACCAAGTATTTTCCTGAGGCGTTTTTTTTTCTATGGACAAAGATAATTCACAGTCACAGCTGACTTGTTAATATATGTTGGAATGATCACATACAAAGCTTGCATATGTGAGAATTAAAAGACCAAAGCATGCTCACCTCTCAGATATGTCATGTGGTCTCTTTTATTACTGAAAGAAAGGCACCACCCTGCATTTTGCATACTGTGATCAGGTACAATGACTGATAGTAATAAAAAACTATAAATATCCTAAAAATACTCAGAACAGATTTAGATTGTATAACATATCAGTTCCTTAAGTAGACAAGGCTGAACAAATCTTCAGAACCCACCTCCAGTGCCACATGAGCTGCAAGGCAAATAATGTTTGAATCTTCAGACTTCTTTCCTTCAGGAACACAATCAATCAAACTCTGGAGGCTGCTTATTGCTGATAAAATTATATAAAATAAGATCAAAGATGTGGCTATCTTGGAATTAAATTCATAGACATATACTGTGTGTTCTTTGACTTCTACATAAAGTAATGTGAGTTAAGGTTGGTGACGTACAGAGACTCTACTTCTACTAACCCAGCTTCATGAGGCAAAGTGCTTGATGTCAAAATGTTCCCCTGGGAACAACTGTGTTAAGAACACACTTATCTTAACATAGTCTTTGTGAGACAAGGAACATAGATCTATTTGCTTAAAAACTCTGACCTACTTCTGTAGCCCAGAAACCTGTAGCAGTCAACACTAATTGTAATTGTTATTTTTGTAAAATGTAATGTCAAGTTGGTGGACAGATGGGGATATGGAGATCGCTGGCAAGGATGAGGAAAATCTGGTGTGAAATCAATGAATCCAGGACGTGACAAGCCTATTGGTCTTTACAACAATGGCTATCAGAATGATGTAAACAAAACAGAGCCAGCAGACTATAGGTGGTGGGGAATTGATATCGTGAGGCACTCATCAGATTCCTCATCCCAAAGTCAGAGTGTCTCTGTGGAACTGTCTCAAAGCCGTCTGGCCAGCCAGCATTGCACGCTGGATCTCTTCCCCAATCATCTGTTTCAACTTCTCCTAGCTAGGTCAATATTGCATCACAACTCTCTCTCCCCTCCCCGGTTCCCCATCCACCACCCCCAGCTACAACCCACCAACCACATGTCACGGGTCTCTATTTAAACAGTCTCCACGTTCTACTAAATCCATTCCTGACACACACCGCCTAACAAGCCACACCTTACAATTTACAGCTAAGTACTCTTTTAAAATTGTTTTTTTTTTTAAAAATAGTATTCATGTGAATCTATACTTTATCTCCTCTCTCTATTTCTTCGTCCTGTATGTTTTTGTATGATTAAGGCTCACGCTGAAGCATCACAACTTTGTAATCGTTAAGTAATAAAGCTGCTCCTATTTTTTCCTATTTTATACATTCTTGGATCTGACGTGGAGAAGGGGCTTAAGTATAGCCACCAGAGGCTGGAAAACAAAGTCTTTACCAGGCCATCCTACACTCACTGTCTTCATGGCAATCCAAGCAAGATCACAGTCTGCCCTAGCAAGGAAAGGTGCTGAAGTCAGAGGTATCCAGCCAAAAGGCGCATCGCAAAAAATCAGGGTACCAAACATCATCACCAGTATGCATACGAAGAAGAAGTCAAAATGTGAATCTATTCTTAAACACATCTGGCACAAAACCATCTCTTCAGAAGGCAGCAATGTAAAGTATGCACTGAGATCATCCTACACTTCTACCTGAGAGTGGTCAAATCTGCTACTCTAAAATAAGATTCAAATTTAACAATATATTAAAGAAATCTGACATTCCAACCTTTCTCTGCATCATCCATTTCTAAGGCAACCTTGAACAGAATGTAGTAAGTATGAGGATTTCTGGGCTCACACCTCTGGGATACTTCAATAGCAGACAGTGCCTAAAACAAGAAATACATGCTTTAAAAAACAGCTTCAACCAGTAAAAATCAATCCTTCATGTACAGCCACTGCCAGAATCTACTTATTTGATACATAGTTTCCCATTCTTTTTATCATTTTAAAAATAACAAATCACTATTTTTTTTGCTATTTAACAAATCATTTTTTTGTGTGGATTCTGCAATTATCAGTCATCTATAATATACTCCAACTAAGCACATCAACATTCATCATCATCATCATTAACATCATCATCACCATCTTCAAGTTAGTTCCACAATGTCCATTGTATCCCATTTTTTTTTCTTTGTGTGGTAGTTTTCATGATCCAATCAAATGCTAGAAGAAATAGGAATGGTGATAGAAAACATCCCTGCCGCACGCCTGTTTTCATTTTAAAACTTTCTGTGAGTGTTCCTCCATGCACAGTTCTACAAGTTGTTCTTTATATGGTCTTTTTAAGCTTCGTTATCTTGGGTGGGATACCATAGTGTTCCAGTAGTTTTCATAGCATTCTACAATCTAAACTATCAAATGCCTTCTCATAATCAATGAATGTAACTAACAGTGAAGAACTCCACTCCACTGACTGGTCTACTATTATTCGCAGTGTAGCAATGTGGTCAGTACAGGATCTTCCTTGCCCGAAACCTGCTAGCTTTTCTCTTAGTTTACTATCTTCTTCTATCTTATATCCTTCCCGTGCAGTTAAACATCACTTAGGTCTCGCAAAGTAGTTCATCAATTTTTCATTCAGCGAGTCTTTCAACCTCATCAAGGGATTTTATGCCTATTAATCTGACCTCTTCAGAGTTTCACATGGTCTGCCTCGTTTACTATCTACTGATGTTTTAATTCTATTTAGCAAAATCCTGCCAATGACCTTGCTGGTTATTGAGAGCAGGGAGATGCCTCTATAGTTCTTACATTCTGATAGATCTTCTTTCTCAGGGAGTTTTATAAGATGGGCCTCCTTCCAGTCCTCTTGGACCTTCTCTTCTTCCCAAATCCTGTTAAATAGTAACAGTATTATTTCTGTTGTTACTTCTTTGTTTGCTAAGAGCACTTCTGCTACAATTCCATCTGGACCTGGTGCCTTATTTCTCTTGAACTCTGAGATAGCGTGTTCAATTTCAGCCTTGCTGGGTGGTTCTACATTAATATCTAGAGTATTCTCTGCTGCTGGTATCTGTTTCTGTTGGTGCTGAGCTATTTAAGGATTCCGCTGAAGTATTCCATCCATCACTGCATCTGGTCTTCTTCTGATGTTGCTACCTTATCTTCCTTGTTTTTGATGGGGTTTTCTATCCTACATGGTCAATTTGCTAACTTCTCGGTAATTTCATACAGAGCTCTCATATTGTTTTTATCAGCTGTCCTGCCATATTATCAAAATAGGCCTGCCTGTCTTTCCTTAACACTTCTCCTAACCTCTTTATGAGCCAAATTAAAAATCTGAGCTGAAGCCTTTGCTGCTCTTGTTTTAATGTCATTTATTTTTGCTTTCATTTCTGTCCCTCGTATGTCTGTCTTCTTCAGTGTTTCCAATGTAATCCACTACTTGTGCAGAGATTTCTTAAATCCCACTGTCTCTTCACATGATTTGCTCCACATTTCTTTATCACTATTCCACACAGTGTTCACATCTGGTGTATCATCTTCAAACAACTCCTGCAGAACCTGAAATCTGTGTAAAGTTCTTTGCGATCTCTGGGTTTTCCAACAGTACTATATCTTTTTCTTGCCACGTCTGTTTTGTGGTGCTTCTTCAGTTTCATTCTCAGTTTAGCTATCAGTAGGTGGTGGTCAGAAGCTACATCTGCACCTCATTTCACTCTGACATCTTGCAATGTTCTGCAAAAGCTTCTACTGATACAAATATGGTCTATCTGGTTCTTCAGTGACATGATCTTTATGGCTTTGTGTATAGTTTTATGTGGAAATATACTTCCTCCAATGACAAGGTTGTTGAGCATGCATAGATCTGCTAGTCTTTCTCCATTTTCGTTCATTATTCCTAATCCATTTTGACCCATCACTTTCTCATAACCTGTGTTGATCTTACCTACCTTTGCATTGATGTCCCCCATTAAAACTGTTATGTGTTTGTTGCCTTGTTGGTCTAGGATTTCCTGCAATGTGTTGTAGAATTCGCCCTTTACTACCTCTTCTGCATCATTTGTTGGCACGTATACCTGGATGATATTTAACTTAATATCCTTCTTCATTTTTTGAGAAGCAGGCTGTAATTATTCCTTGAGCTAACTGCCTCCCAGCTTATCAATGCTCTCTGGGACTCTCTGGATAGCATTAGTGCCATGCCCTCTGAGTGCATTGTCTGGGTTTTGGTGACCTGAAAATAGGATTGTCTCCCCTGTTGCTAGTCTAAGCTTACCTGTTCCTGTCCAGTGTGTTTCGCTCAGCCCCAGTATCTTTATATCTATTCATTTCTCTCACTGTCATGGTAGCCTTTCCACTTTCATATACTGTTCTAACATTCCAACATGCAATGGTAAAAGATCTCTGGTACTCAGTTGGGATGTCGGTTCTGCAGGTTCCTTTCAGCTTTGACTGCACAACATCATGCGCTCTGTTACCAGAGTCCCTTCCTTTTCCAAGACAAAGTTTCTGGTTTCCCTCTCTGTCTTTCTGTAATGCTCCAGTTTTTGTTTTTTACAGAGAACAGGTCGATGGCCTATCTCCCAACCTCCTTAGTTGGAAGGATATGCATGGAAGGTGTCAGTGGTTCTATTCTTTTCTCTCCAGGAGCCTCGGTAACCACACGGGTGACATCAACATTACCCTGCCCTTTTTTAACACCTAATGCTAGATTTCCTCTGCCAACGTGGCTATCCAGAACATGTTCTCTCATCATCTTGGAACCACATCAGCTATATATATCGTGGCAACAAGCCCTCGCTCCTAAACCACACTGTAGCTCGGACAGTGTTAAACTGGTACTCACGCACCACCCTCATAGTTTGGCAGGTAAGAATATACTGTTTCACCATCTCCATCTCCTCCAGACCGAGCCTGATACACATGAACTCTTTGGGGAATGCCTACAGATGGGACAAGAACCTCAGGAACCTTTTAATGCAAAGTCACCTTAAGACAGATGACACTTTTTATGGTACCAGATATTGTGGACGTCGTAGATGCAACACTTGCCCATTTGTTGTTGAGGCTAGCCAGATCTCCTTCCTTAAGTCCACATTATCAGTTCAGGAGGGTGTCTGAGTGGCGAAGTGGTTAGTGCACTGGTCTCTCACGGCGAAGGTTGGGGGTTCGAATCCAGCCGGCGGCACCCCAGTCACCCAGCTGTAGAAATGGGTACCCGACTTCTTCTGGAGTTGGGGAAGTAAAAGGCAGCCAGGTGTGATACTGACCATATCACCCTCTAGTGTGCTGACAGGTCAAGGAAAATATGGGAACTAACACCATATCCCTATGTGCCTCTAAGGCATGACAGGGTTACCTTTACTTTTTTTTTTATCAGTTCGGAAGGGCTTCACCTGCACTTCACGCAATGTTATTTATGCTATTATGTGCAAAAGTTGTGATTTGAAGTATATAGGGGAGACCGGTTTACGCTTAGGAGATAATTTTTGTCAACATCTTAACGACATTTCTAAGAGGGCTTGGACACCTGTGGCTAAACATTTTTGACTTAGCAACCACAGGGGAAAACAGGACATTTCTGTTAGTGCAATCCACTCTTGTTCTGCTGATGTATGATCTTTGAGGGTTCTAGAACAGCGGCTTATTTTCCAGGCTTGCTGTCTCCATCCAGCTGGAATTAACAATGTCTTCAGCTTCCTTTAACTTCTTTAGTTTTCCACTTTTTCTCTGCAATTTATACTCAACTTCTTGTTTCTTTCTCCTAGCTTCCCTCCCCCTCCCCACCACCACCTTCTCTTCTTCTCAGGTGGCTTATAGGTGTTTAATACCCCTCCGGGTCTTGTCTTTCATTCACCAGTTTCATATTATCTCCCTTCTTCCCTCACCCCTCCCCACCATGATCTGCATCTCGAGCGGCCTACAGATGTTTATGGTCCCTTCTGGTTATTCCTGCAGTCCTTCATTCATTATCTCTCCGCTTCTCCTCCCCCACAACACACCTGCTTCTCTAGCGGCCTATAGGTGTCTATTGCCCTTCTTTTCCCCCCACCCCACCTGTTTCTCTCCCTTTCCCCACTTCTTATTTCCAATTAACTTCATCTGCTATCCTTTGTGCCCTCCTCCGTGGTCTCTATGCCTCGTCAATGTGACATGTATTCTTGTGTTTCCTACTTAGGATAACGCCACTATGATAAGTTTTTCATTTTCTGTTAGTTATATGTCATGTTTTGTTTGTGTATGTAGTCCTTGAAAAAGGCTCATGCCAAAATATTGGATGTTGTATGTTTTTCATTTATATATTCTCATCTTACTCTCATACTTTCTATCTGTTTTTTTCTCACTTACTCATTCCCTCTGCTGCCTTCTAAAACTGCACCATACACCTCTATCTACCTTTTTTAACACTTACAGTGTAGATTATTATGATACTTTTAACTTAGTGTACTTTACAAGTTCTGAGCCTACATCAAGCACCTGCTACACTTGCTATCAGCAAGCTTATGATACTGTTTCTATGTGTACTAGACAAGGTGACGAGTGCTATGGCCAGCTCTGGTGAACTAATCTTAATGAAATCATCTTAGGGTTCTCTGAAGAAATCAATCATAAATAATTTCATCACATAGACTATGAAATCATTTCTGCACAAAATCTGACCTTCTAAATTCCAAGTAAATGAATCTACAAGTTAATTATTCCAACAATATAAGAAATGAATATGCAAACACTAAAATTTGTAGATACATTAAAAAAAAAACCAAAATTAAATTACTTTAGCAGCTTCTCCAAGATGAAGGTAACAAGTAGCCAAATTTCTCTGCAGCTTCCCGAGGTTGGGTTCTGAGTGGGACAGTGAAGGGTACAAACTGAGAGAGTAGTTGTACCAAGCCAAGGCTTCAGAGTAGTTCTCATTCTGAATACATGACCAACATAGTGAATCTGCACATGTGATACATGACAGCAAATTCTGCATAAACAGAAAATGTGACATTTTCATAATATGTCATATAATACATAATGACATCTGTCACTATTATGTCAACAAAATCTAACATTCTATTAATGATATCAATCCATCAATATCCTTGGTCAGTGATCAGCTAAGCAATCACAGGCCAGTATGCCCTGTGTTATCTTGCAGAGCAGCAACAAAATCTCTCCACCTCTTAATCTGCGACCAGCCTTTGTACCATGCCCCAGCTGTGATGCATGCTACTCATTTCTGCTTCAACAGTTCTCTACCAGGTAGCCTTGGGTTAGCTTCTCTTTCTTTCTTCCCTCAGGTGTCCATCGCATGGCTGTTTTAGTGATGTTCCTGGAGTCTCTTCAGAGCACATTTTTTTTTTTTTGCTACTCATTCACTCATGTGACATGTCCTTTCCAGATTGTTGTCCCTCTCACAGCCTTCCTGAATGCTTTATGGTCTTGCATGAGTTGACCAGTGTCTCGCAATGACACATTCAGATTTTATGTGATGTCCTGAGTCCAACTGCAGTGAGGTCATTTTGCTATTATGACATGCATATCTTTTTCTCTTTTACATTAAGTAAGTAGATCTCTGTCATTATTTTTTATGGCCAGTAACTATTAGAAATATTTATGAGGCAGTTAGTATGGAATGGATATAATTTGCCCATTTCCTGTTTGGTTGTTAGGCATTCCACTTCATAAAGAAGTATGGCTATCACACAACTTTGGTACAATTTTTATTTTGGTTCTAGTACTATACTCAAGGGGTCCGTCAATGGTGCATATTGTCGCCTTACTTATTTAACTTGTATACTGAAAATATAATGAAGAATGTTAGAGAAGATGTAGACAAAGAATATTATGATGCCATAACAACAGGAGGTTATGAAATACCTGAGATTAGATATATCAAATATAGATTATTATGAAATATCATGGACACAGAAAAGAACAAATATATTCACACTACAAGAACTTAATATTGAAGAAGGCTGGCTAGTAAAGAGGATTAACAGAGAAAATTTAAATATTTTGGACACATTAAATGTCATGATAATCTAGAGAAGACTGTCTTGGAAGGGTACATAATGGGAAAAAAGAAAGAGAAGAAGACCAAGGCAAAGTTGGCTGCAAGACATTGATAATCTGCAAATGGATGCATTAGCAGTAGGCCATCTTACTTACAACTGAGAGGCCCACAGGAGAGCTGTTAGGAAGGCAAAGTTCTGCAAGGGACATGCAAAGACTGACTGACTAAGTACTGTACTGGGAGGATTTCCTGATGTTTCTAAGATTAATGAAAGATATTCTTGCTTTATTTATTCTACTCCAGTCTTTATTTGTTCCCCCATCAGGTGTTAGAATACTGCTAAAGGTAAGTCTTCTTCTTCTTCTTTCGCTTCTACCACCAAGACTGCCCTGTGATCCTACTGAATTTATGCCTGTGGTCCTCATTAAGTCCCGTGGTCTCCTGTGACATGCCTAGCCATCAAGTTTCACCCCTGTGTATGCCGGTTTAGGCATATTTCACCAATGTAGATGTATTTCGGACATGGCCGGCCTCTAGAGCAGAGGTGCTGTGGTATGTGCAGCTCTCACAGCGATACTACTGGACATACCGGTTAAACTTCATTTTATCCTTTCCTTCACCTTTTCATATCGGCGTCGCTCAGCAACCCATCTTTTCCGCAGTTTCTTCCTTGACCGGGAGGAGCTTCACTCCACACGCAGCATCTGAAGAGTCTCGCCAGCAGTATCTTAACCTCTGGGTTAAGCCGGTTCAGGCATTTCACCCGATATGAGTGCACTTAGGATGTGGCTGACCTCAAGACCAGAGGTGCCATGATTTGACTGTTTGCTTCGCTTTATCCTTTCTACCACCTTTTCCACAGTGGTGCCGCGTGGCAACCCCATTTGCACCTTTCTTCATTGGCTGGGAGGAGTACTGCTCCACGCACAGCAGCTGAAGAATCTCGCCAGCAGCAGTAGATGAGCTACCAAACGTGCCTCTCATCTACCCTAAGTGTCTGGTTTTCAGGCGCCAGATACTCGCCTTCGCCCCTTCTCCTGTCAGTTTAAACAGTTCTGCCACAAGAAGGCCAGGAGCTGGACTTGACTCATCATCATCATCATCATCAGGTGCCGTGCCGACTGGCGTTAGCTATTATGCTTCTCCAGAGTACACGATCCTTCATGCAGGCCATCAGTTCAGTTGGTGATCTCCTCTCACACCATCCCGTCAGACTGTCCAGTATCATTTTTCTTGGTCTTCCTCTTGATCTTCTTCCTTCTATTTTTCCTGTTGTTATAATATTTTCAATGCCCCCTCTTCTCATTGCATGTCCTATGAAAGTACATTGTCTCTCTCTTATCTTTTTGACAAGGTTTTTTGTCTCTCCAGCTCTTCTCATACATTCTTCATTAGTTATTTTTGCTGTCCAGGGGATTCGCAACATTCTTCTAATAAACCACATTTCTGCTGCTTCCAATGATTTTTGTGCAGACTTGCCTATTGTCATTGATTCACTTCCATATAACAAGATAGGTTCAATATAGCATTTTAGGACTCGTTTTCTAACATTCATTGATAAAGATGTGTTAGCTAATATGTTTCTCATTCTCTGAAATGCAGTCTTTGCTTGACCTATTCTGTTCCTAATTTCTGTTCTGCATTTCCCATCTGAAGTTATTACTGCTCCAAGGTATTTGAATTTCTGCACCTGCTTTAGAATGGTTCCGTTTAATTTAATACTGCATGCTGGTGGATTCTGTTTCTTAGATATAACCATAGTCTCTGTCTTTTTGATGTTCAAAGTAAGGCCTTTCTGTTCACTTTCTTTGGCGACTTTATTCAAAGTAAGGCCTTTCTGTTCACTTTCTTTGGCGACTTTATCCAAGAGATTTTGCAGGTCTTGTTGGTTCTCAGCTATCAGTACTGTGTCGTCAGCATACCGAAGGTTGTTAATATTGTATCTTCCAATTTTTATGCCTGGTTCTGTGATGATTGTTCTTAGAATATTCTCGCTGTACAGAGAAAAAAGGTCTGGAGATAGTACACATCCTTGTCGCACCCCTTGTTTTATAGGTTGGTATTTTCCAATTCTATTTTCAACTCGAACTGCTGCTTCTTGCTGCCAGTATAGATGTTTTACAATCCTCAAGTCTTTGCCGTCTATATTGATGTCTTCAAGCATTTTAATAATTTCACTATGTTTCACCTTGTCAAATGCCTTGGTGTAATCAATGAAGCGTAAGTAGAGATCTTTCTGTACTTCTAAAGCTCTTTCTGTTAGTGTTCGTAAAGCATAAATGGCATTGTGTGTTCCCTTTCCTTCAACAAATCCAAACTGTTCATCTGCTATTTCCATTTTTATCTTTTTCCTTGTTCTTCTCATAATGATTCTCAGAAGTAGCTTCGTTATGTGACATGAGAGGCTGATAGTCCGGTGGTCGTCACATTCCTTTGCACCTGGTTTCTTTGGTAGTGCTATAAACGTGGATTTAATCAGGTCACTGGGAATATAACCACTGTTGTAAATATCATTCAGTAACTTGGTTATTATTTTTATTCCTGTCTCCTCTAGTGCCTCTATTTCTTCTATTGTTAGATTATCAGGTCCAGTCGCTTTTCCTTTCTTCATGTGTTTGATGGCATCTATGACTTCATCTTGGACTTGACTGCCAGAGGCTATTTGAGACGCACACCGTTGGAGCGGAGAGCAAATTCTCCACCCCACCTCCAGCAATAACAGTCCTTAGAACCGCTAAAGGTAAGTGAAGGTATCTGTTTGTGTTAGGTTTTGGTCATTAATTTTAATTGTTGTTTGGTTTTATATGTTTTACTTCCATCATTTCTGACTTCTTTATATTAATGTTCAGCCCATTAATGATGTAACATTGAACATAATTTTACTGCTCAGTTTTTAACAATATCGTCCAACAATGCAACCTTCAATCACAAGCACTCCGCTCAGGAATCTCCACACTGAAATCAGTGCCAGCACCATCCCAATCACCAGCACAACTTCCACATCAAAGAAAACGCAAATCATCTGGTGATTGGAGACTCCCTAATGAAAGGAATCTATGCTGACTGGTTGTCCATCTCAGCGGAGGACACAGTCTCAGTGATTCCGGTACCAGGGGCCATTATCATGAAAATAATAGGAACACTGAGAAGCTCGAACGTCGACCCAAAGATCATGAGAACAATAGTTTATGTTGGCAGCAACGACACCATGAATAGTTTGACTCTCAGGCCCTACGATCTTCATGTCCTGATATAGATAATTAAACAGAAATTTCCAAACATGCCAGTCTTTATATCCTCAATCATACCTGCCTGCTCTGGTGTGGGTGTCGCTTGGCACACAACAACAAAATTCTCAGCACCAGCACACTGTGCCAACAAAACAACTGTTTCATTGATAACACCCAATTCTTCTCTTCGGAATCTGGAGCTCCTAAGAAAAGACTTTATCGTGACTAGAACCACACCAACAAGATCGGTACTAGCATACTAGCTAAAAATATCAAGTACCCCACTAGAACACAGCAGGACAGAGTGCCATTCATCTGGCAGCATAAAGCAGAGAAGACAAGTAAAAACTCGTAACATATGGGGGAACCACCTCTCCTCTGATTACGCAACCCCATGTGTCCTCTAAAACCTCATCACCTGCCCCTATACCAATTCCAGCTCCTTTATCCTCTCCATATGACCCATCCTCTTCATATGACTCCATGTTCCCGCCCCTTTATCCTCTCCATATGACCCATCCTCTTCATATGACTCCATGTTCCCGCCCCTTCCCATTCGGCAGCCCCAGCCATCCAGGCAAACTACTACAACCCACAATCTACCACACCCACCACAGTGGAATCAAGATTTACATTATCTCATGCAGTTCAGCCCAGCAGCTTTAAGCCAATCCTTCATGATGTCTGTCATCCACAAGCAACACCTGTCACCGATGTTCAGACAATGGAACTGTGAAATTTCATGAAATATCTTGTTATTCAAATACCTTTCATTGTAACTTTACCACAGAAAATGGCCCAGATAGTTGATGAGTGGCTACGAAAGGATGGTATAAGAACTGGTCATTTAAACATTTACCACCTGTTAGGCAAACTTTCTGAAGCAACTAATACAGTTAATCATAACTTCCATGTCTTTGGCTTGTCAGAAAGTCATCTAAACAAAATATAACTGATGAAGACATTATGATAGACAGTTATAATTTACATCGACGTGACCCTATAGGAAGCTTGAGACAGGATTAGTTGTCTATGTTACCACTGTCATACACTCTTGCCGTAGAACAGACCTTGAGACACCAGATACTGAATGTATATGGTTGGAAATCAAACTTCCAAAGCAGAGCCCAATCTTAACTGGGTTTCTGTATTGTAATCCAAATGCAACAGCATCGCGGTATGATCACTTTACAAGTATGATGGATTATGTTTTGTCTTTTAATTTAAAGGATATAACTGTTCTTGGAGATTTCAATATTAATTACAGACAAACAAATGCTACATCGAATGATATTGTTTTATCATACAATTTATCCCAAATTATCACTAAATCTACCAGAGTAACTGAAACATCACCCACACTAATAGATCACATATATGTAGCTCATCCAGAAAACACAGAATGTAAAGTCCCTCACACATCACTGAGTGACCACTATCTGGTCTGTTGCACATGGACACGGCAAGGCTTGAAAATTCCCCAAAATAAATATATACCAGTATTAAATTTAGAAGTTTTAGCAAATTCAGCTTAGAATCATTTCTGAAAGAATTACAAGCAGCACCTCTAGATCATGTGTACCAACTAACTGACTCTGATAAGGCCCTGAAATATTGGATAAAATCCTTCAGGGATATATTTGGTTCTAAGGACTGTTATTGCCGGAGGTGGGGTGGAGAATTCGATCTCCACTCCAACGGCGTGCGTCTCAAATAGCCTCTGGCAGTCAAGTCCAGCTCCTGGCCTTCCCGTGGCAGAACTGTTTAAACTGACAGGAGAAGGGGCGAGGGCGAATATCTGGCGCTTGAAAACCAGATACTTAGGGTAGATGAGTGGCACGTTTGGTAGCTCATCTACCGCTGTTGGCGAGATTCTTCAGCTGCCTTGTGTGGAGCGGTGCTCCTCCCGGCCAATGAAGAATGGTGCAAATGGGGTTGCCGCGCAGCACACTGCGGAAAAGGTGGCAGAAAGGATAAAGCGAAGCAAACAGTCAAATCACGGCACCTCTGGTCTGGAGGTTGGCCATGTCCTGAGTGCAGTCATATCAGGTGATATGCATGAACCGGCTTGTCCCAGAGGTTAAGACACTGCTGGCGAGACTCTTCGAATGCCGCGTGTGGAGTGAAGCTCCTCCCAGTCAAGGAAGAAGATGTGGAAAAGAAATAAAGGTTGCTGTGCGGCGCCAATGTGAAAAGGTGGTGGAAAGGATAATGTGAAACTTAATCAGTATGTCCAGTAGTATCATTGCGAGAGCTACACATACCACGGCGCCTCTGCTCTAGAGGCCAGCCACGTCTGAAATACACCTACACTGGTGAAATATGCCTAAACCGGCACACACCAGGGGTGGAACCTGATGGCTAGACATGTCATACCACCTCCGCTCTAGAGGTTGGTCACGCACGATATACACCCATACTGGTGAATTATGCCTAAATTGGCTCACACCAGAGGTGAATCTTGAAGGCTATGCATATCACAGTACCTCTGCTCTAGAGGTTGGTCACGTCCCAAACATGCCCATATTGGAATAATATGCCTAAACCGGCTCACTAGTGGCGAGGATTCGTCCTCCTGGACAAAAGCTCCATCCTGGTCACAACTAGGAAGGGTAGCGGCCACGACCACAAAATGCTGAAGTCGGAGACACTGGACCAGGGCAGTCTAGATAGGCAACCACCTCTCACCCGGCGGGGATGTTTGTGTATCCTAATCACGCTTAGGTTTTCCGGTGAGAAAGTCCAACTCTGGACTGGATGGGCAACCACCTCTCACCCGGCGGTGATACACGGGTATCTCAAAACGCGTCGAGGTTTTCCGGTGAAAAGGTCCAACTCTGGCCTAGGTGGGCTACCACCTCTCACCCAGCGGGGATGCACTGATATCCTAAATATGTCGAGGTCATCTGGTGAGAAAGTCCAACTCTAGACTAAACTGGTGCAACGAAAACCACAGTGTCACGCAATCCCGCTTCTGAGACCCACCAAGAATACAGGCTCAAGCCCTGAGATACTCTGAACCTCTTGTGGTCCTCTCGGGGATCTCGTGTGGTCCTTTTGGGGACCACACAGAGACCACAGGACTTAATGAGGACCACAGACGTAAATTCAGTAGGATCACAGGGCGGTCTTGGTGGGAGAAGTGAACGAAGAAGAAGAAGAGGGATATATTTGACAAGCATGTTCCTATTAAAGAGGAAAACATCAAGTGAAATCTCCCTGGATAACACATAAGATATTGCAAGTCATGATGGAAAGGGATCAGGCCCACAAAAATAAGGAAATCACTAGCTACCGATTACTTAGAAACAGAGTTCAATATTTAATTAGGCAAGAAAAGAGAAATTACTTTAGGAACCTAGTTCAGAATAAATCAGACTTTAAGTCTGTCTGGAAAGCAATTAATATTCTAGCAAACAAGTAAAAACAGTCTGACTTGAGAGTTATAATCATGTGCCCACTTGTGAAGAGTTCAGCAATCACTTCAGAAAAGAAGTCAATATCTTAAAATTTTCACTACCAACCCCTACTTTTGACTTAAGCGAATTAAATACATTTATAGGCAGCAAATGTGCAAATCTAAAGCAACTTAGTATTCCTTTGAAGTCAGTTAGTGAAGTTTATAATTATCCTTCATCCTTAAAGAACAACAACATAGCAGGACTTGATGAAGTTAGCAACAAGATACTACACTACTCAGCCTCAGTAATTACAGATACATTAACATACATTTAGAATCAGTGCATTGCACATTGTCATTTTCCTCAGGCTTTTAAAACTGCAAAAATATATCCCCTTTTTAAATCTGGTTCGAGAAAAATCCCTCAAGCTACAGACCAATTTCCATTCTATCGACTTTGTCAAAACCATTAAAAAAAAACACATCATACAAAAAAAAAATGCAAGAAAAAGATTTGATTGTTGACTGTCAGTCAGGTTTTAGGCTGAAACATTTCTGTTACACAGCTCTCACAAAAATGACAGAATGTTGGTTATCTAATATAAATGATGATAAATTTGAAAATAAAGTATGTTCGTTCATTTTTTCTTCCAGTGGATATAATTTCTTATAAAGTTTACTTCTTAGGGCATTCTAATGACTATTCATGTGCCACTATCTCAAAACATCTTTGACCTGTCTTGTCATCTGCTATCTCACAAGAACTGCAAGCTGGTATTCTTTGCAGCTGATGTTGCAAAGGTGTTGAGGCATAATACTGTATCGGCTTGGGAGCAGGTTATGGCAACAATTTTTTCGCCACATTTTTTTTTTTGGCCAATTCTGATGTTACAGATGTGGTAAGTTAATAATAGTTTAAAAATACCAAAATGATTGCCCCACGTTGCTCATTCTTTGTTTAAGAGATGCCATACATGATAGTTCTGGACCACCCACCCTTTGAGTTAACTATTCTCAGATTCTGATGTCACTAGGTAGAACTTTT
Organism: Achatina immaculata; assembly: GCA_009760885.1. Lineage (NCBI taxonomy): Eukaryota > Metazoa > Mollusca > Gastropoda > Stylommatophora > Achatinidae > Lissachatina > Lissachatina immaculata. Next base: position 28,058,639 of record CM019692.1, on the reverse strand, counting down.
CATAAATTATAGGATCCTGAAACAGCAAGTTTCTCTATATACCACAAAGATGCTTCCATCAGTAACCAGAACTCACCTCAAAGTAATGTGCAGCTTTTGCCCAAAACTTAGCATGAAACTGCTTGGTGGTGGCTCCATCTAGTCTCTGTCCAGTGTTATGAGCTGCAAAATAAAGCATTCTTGATGATACCTAAACTTGCTCCACAGTGCCAGCTCAAGATTTTTACTAACTTCTTGAATCTCTACAGTCCTCATAACTCTAAATTACCTTACAAGGAGAAAACTTTAATGAACTAACAGACTTCAGCATCTTCCTCATACACTATAAATATTTTAAAACCTGTAACTCCTGTTTTTATGGCAAATGTCACATAAGACTGACTCTGCTTCAAGTGTGTTCTGGAGCCTACTACTATTGAGCTCCAATAAAAGAAATCTGAGACACTTGCACTGAGGAAATTGTCTGAAAATGGTGAATGTTTGCCATCAAAGATACATCAGAGCACACTGTTCACATGGCTGCCAGTACATCAAGAGACAAGCAGATGTTCACATAATAGTCAGGGTTATGTATATTGCACCACACTTGAAATTTTGCACCACGAGGGCAACAGCAAAGGCTGGATATTGTGCTCTCATTCATTACACAAATGAAAGACAAGAAATAAGCACTGGAAAAATATGTAGCAATTCTGAAGAAGAAATAACTATCACAGCAGCAGAACTTCACTACCTCCACACTGAGTCTGAAATGTCTCCTTTTTGAGCTCAAAATACTGTTATTTTCGCGGATTAAAAACTGGCCTATGCTGTTCTGGACAATGAAGGCAACAAATCTAACCAATTAAATTATTCCCTATGTATTTCAGTTAATAAATTTTCATAGCTTTTTTTGCCTTATTTGTTGACTCTAGAACATCTGACACACATGTGATAAAGTGACACAACAGATATACTTGCAAGGATCAAGTCTGCAAATGCTACACACAGGCATAACTTTGAACATGGCCAAACAAATTACTGCTGTGAACAAACAACTGGCTGCACAAATTGAGTATGGGAAAGATAGAGAAAATAGTTTTTTACATATAAGAAGTCCACAATCAAATGATAATATCCAAAACTGAAAGAAAGAAAGGTGCAACCACAAAATTTTAACTGAAAGAATAGGCACATTAACATACTGTAGAACATCACTCATCAAGGTACTTGCTTTATAACCATCCAATATGAAACTGTCCAATCAACTGACTTTTAAGACATTATGCTCAACCTTCTTCCACAGCCAAATATAATACATTACATGAAGCAAAAATGGCAGCTTAAAAACACGAGTAAAAATGGCAGCTTAAAAACACAAACACTAATACATGAAACTGGAATCTAGAAGAAGAATCTACAGACAACTGAAGAGGTTATAAAAAAAACAAACTGAATTATTTTTATTATGATAGATTAATACAACGAAGTTGGACAATTGAGTGATCATGGACATGTACTTTAATCCACCCATCAATGTCCCTGGTCAGCGATCAGCTAAGCAACCACTGCCAAGTATGCCCTGTGGCATCTTGCAGGGCAGCAACAAATTCTCTTCACCTCTTACAGTCTGCGGCCAACCTTTGTATTGTGCCCCAGATGTGTTGCATGCTGCTCATTTCTGCATCTACAGTTCTCCGGCAGGTAACCTTTAGTTGGCCTCCTTCTTTTTTTCCTTGGATGTCCATCACATGATGCACTTTAAGTTGCCCCTTTATTCCCCCTCCCTCAATATGATGATGATTAGCATCATAAATCTTCAAAATAATGATGGCACAAAACAATGATTTACATAAAAAATAAAATATATAAAAGCCAGTACCTATTATACATTCCTCAACAAATGTTTTGGCATCATGAATCTCAATGGAAGTAAGAAAGACATCCAGCAAGATAACTAACACGTCACCAATATCTGGACGCATTTCAAATTTCTTGATGATGTCGTGTCTCAAGTCATATATGACCTCTGATCTATTCAAGACATATGAATGATATACAAATGAATTATGTTACAGATTTACTGACAAAATGATTTTTAACTTCTAAGATCACATTTAAAATAGTAATAAATGCACACTAAATAACAGTGAAGGCATGTATACAATTCAACTATTTTTTTTTCACGTAAAAAGTTTTACCTTACCTGTTATACTTTTTAAAGAGCTGCATGGCATTTAGACACAAGTCTACATTACAATCAGGATGATGCAGCAAATCTTCCATGGCTGTAAACAACATAAATGTTTGTATTAAATAAATATGATATTCAAGAAGATGATTTCAAAGCAGGTCTGTTATGGAGTAGCTTCCTGCTAATTCTAAACACATTTAATTGTCATAAACAGACACAATAACAACAAACCATGTTGATGAAACAAGGTCCAGTCTCTTTATGACCGTGTGTTCTATCATCACTTCCTCCTCAAATGATACAGTATGCTTGCACGGAGTTGCTCTCCAATTTACAAAGCCTCTCACTTGTTCTTCTCATCAAAAAAATCTTTCATGGATGCCTTACAAATTTTCTCACTGTTAGTAATATATTCTTGACAATGTCATCAGGCTCATCGGACATACAAAATAAATCTGGCAGAAACGATCTTATTTACTGGTATTTTTATCATCACCATCTTGTGCCATCTCCATTCAAAAGTTGCCTGCAATGGCCCAACTTGTCTCTCATTTTCACAAAGCACCTGGCCAGTTTGAATCCAGTCCAACTCTTTATGTTGTCCACCAATTTATTCGTATACCTGCAGCACATTTACACTGTCATCATATTTCTTACATAGACAAAACAGTTAAAGCTGTTTCTTGTTGGGACTGATACTGTCCTAGTAACTGCAAGCCTGAGCTCTTTGCAGCTAGACCAGGACAAGTCTCTTGAAACACAAGCATCATATCTGATGATGACTTGGCAACAGTGACTTTTTCAGTTCCTAGAGCGGACTGCAGATTTGATATGCTCCACCACCATGCAAAATGTTGCTGACCCCTATCCACTAGACTAGTTAACTTAGAAAACTGCATCATCCTATTAACAGACATCTTCACTCCTTCACTGCCATAGCAAAAATAAACTCCCCTATGATCTGCAGTGATGAAAATTCTGACCTCTCTTAATACAATTTGCAGTTTCCCCAGTCAGAATGAGTAGCTGAAGTTTCAAGTACATGCCAGCAGAGTGAGAGTGCTCCTGAAAAGTGTGTACAAATTATTCGTTAATCTGGCACTGATGCAAAGAGAATCTTATCTCTAAAGTTGTATTCTTCAACTATGAACTTTTTAAATGGATGTGACCTGAATTCCTTCTCACTGAATAGAGACAAACTATAACCAAGCCAAAAATGATAACATCTTAAATCATTTAATAATTTTTTTTGGTGGTTTTCCTCCTCAATAGCTTGGATCTAATCATGCTTTTGTTTTCCATATGCCAAGTGACCTTTCACATACACTTTAGATACCGAACTTGCAGTAAATTTTACTGCTAAGTAAAAATATAAACATTATGTTGTGTGAATAGCATGGGCACTGCGGATACTATATTTTTAAAAAAACTTGTGATGCAGGTATAAACAGCATGGCTTTTAAAAAACTAGTTTAACGATTGTTTTCACAACAAAAAAAAAGAAATGGATTGGTTCTCTGTTGCAAACAAAAAGTACTTGCATCATATATTTATTTTATGATTAAAATGAAAACTACATTATACTGACTACAGCATGGATGAAAATTACTAAACTCAAACATGCATCATATGGTAGTCTGAAGAAAAAAAAAACAACTTATGAGAAACTGAATGATGAAAAGTATAACTGCAAACTATAAACAATGAGTATGAACAAACACACAGATTTGACATATTTTTTAACTTTATACTGATGAATAAAACATGATCTTCTGATAAATGTTAAAAAAAAACAAAAAGCCAGTTTACACTCTTTGTTACCCAACCCTTTGTTTTTAACCTGTAGCAAATTACAGCAAGTAAATACAATGCAGGTGAAAAAGCATAAAGACTCTACACCCATCAGTCATTTGTTATAGGATAATAGCAACACTTACTTCATTGGCTAATGAGACTGCATTGAGGGCATTCTCCTGCCATCCATCACATTCCCATTCCATATAACAGTTTGCTAGCAGACGTAATGTACGAGCCTTTTGTTTTTTAGTAAAATAATGAGCATAATGTATGAACAATGATGTCTCAAAATTATACATGAAAAGCTCAGAAAGTATAAACATCAGGATATTAAACTGCTAGCATAAAGAAAATGCAACCACCAGAGTGAAGAACCATTTCTGGGGTGGACATATATGAGCTTTGGAACAGCAAGATAGAATGGCATAGACTGCAGCCTAGTAGTTACCATGCTCCAGTCAACTCAACAATAAAAAAGGGGAACCAGACATACTAGGCTTCAGGAAAATTACTTTGAATAGGAGAATGTCATCCTACAAGGCAGTTCACTAATCATACAACTTTCAGAATGTGTTTATGAACAAATCATTCTTATACTGTATATGTATGTTCCTGCAAGTACTGCCTCACTGCACTCAGCTTTACCAAACCTCTGACAGTAAATATGTATGTTACGTATTGTACAAATCAAAATTAACTGCATGGTGTTTTGTTATACATGGTCTGACAATTAAGTAATGAGACTAATTCTCTAAAAAATAAAATAAACAACAGTTGAAGATATAACCTGTATTTTACTCAAAGTAAGCCCCTTGTGCATTGATACAGTGAGTGGTATGATCTAACAAACACTGGAACGACCTCCACAGTTCTTCTGTTGGTATGGCCCTTAAACTCGATGTTATGATCCTTTGCATGTCATCAGTACTGTCAAAGAAGTGTCCTTTCAATGGTAACTTTAATTTTGGGAATAGAAAATAACTGCAGGGAGATAAATCTGGGGAAAAGGGTGGATGGTTGAGAACGCACACTTATTTTTGGTTGTACTCGGAGAATCCTTTTCAATATGCATTTTAAAATACTTAAATAAACTTTGGCAATGACAGTCTGTCCCTCTGGAATAAATTCTTTGTGAATAACTACTTTGCTGTCATAGAAGCACACCAAAACTGTCTTCATTTTTGACGACAAATTTTTTTTGCCTTTTGGTAATGATGATGACTTCCACTGAGCACGCTGCCGTTTAGTTGTGGGATCATAGCAGAAAATCCATATTTCATCCTCTGCAACAATCAAATTTAAGAAATGTTTATTTCTGTGATGTGTTTTGATGTCTTCTGCATACTCAACACGATGATGTTTTTGGTCATCAGACAACACATGTGGTACAAACTGGCAAGCAACATTTTTCTTGCTCAAATCTTCCACTAAAATTTTACGAATGGTCTCTCAGTTAACACCAAATTCATCTGCCATTATCCTCACAGTCAAACAACAATATTCTTGTATCCGTTCTCTGACTTCTGCAGAGTTCGTAACTATGAACAGAAATTGGGCGTCCATGTCTGGTTGCATTTGTAAGTGTTTCCACACCACTTCTGAATCATGAATACCACCTGAATATCTGTGCACGAGATAAACAATTATCCCCATAAACTTGTCTCATCAATTCAACTGTCTCAATGGCAGTTTCCTGAGTTTTAAACAGAATTTAATGTTAGCTTTTTGCTCCATGCTGATTACGTGACAATGCACCTCTAACCAGGTCAATAAAATGGTGGCTAGTTTGTTGCCTGCTTATCGGGTGGTGATGAAAAGTTGCCAGATCATAGATGAAGGTTGCCTCTTTGGATTCCATGCTTTGATTCATAGATAGCATTTTTGTCTTGGCCATAATAAAATCAGTCTCATTACTTAATTGTCGGACCTTGTAGACATTTTACAACTTAACAGAAGATGTTGAAAGGGGTGCCAGAGCTCAAGGTAGATGAATGAAAGAAAAAAGCCTCTATCTTTCCTGAAGTTATACAAAAATAAAAAGATAAATTCTTTTTTATCCTACATTTGCTGCGAAGCAAACACAAGGAAAATTTATAATCTGTTTCCAAATTAATGTTCAATGTATATCTGGTAAATTTTCATGATATATTTCTTTAATTGATCCACCATATTTCTGATTTCCCTTTGCTAACACCTTTCTTGTTCTAGCTCCAATGATCACACATAGGAGGGGTGATTGATAAGTTCACGGCCTAAGGTACAAATACTTGAAACACACAGTTGATATTATGTGCATTTGTAGATCAGGTTAGTGTAAGATTAAATACCAAGTTTCAAGAAATTAACTGCAACCAATTTTTTTAACAGGCTACTGAAGTGGTATGGGATGCCAGAAATTGAGAAAATAGATAACATTTCTCATTGAGCAGTCATATGCTACCTCTGCATCAAGGGCTTATCACTGAAGGAGATCCATGAGGATATAGTAGAGACTCTAGGGGAGATTGTCCCTTCTTACAGTTCAATTCAAACATGGAAGGGAGAGTCTGGAAGATGATCCCCGTCCAGGAAGATCAAGAACGGTAACCACCGATGAAACCACTAAATCCATGACATGACAATGAAGGATCGACGACTAATTGAGCGGTACACTGCTACTGAGTTGGGCATGTCCCAGGAACATGTTCATGCCATTATTCACAATGATCTTCAAATGACAAAGGTCTCTGGTCGATGGGTTCTGAAACTTCCTGGAGCTGATCACAAACGACAACATCTCAACATGTCAAGAAACAATCTTGACTATTTTTCTGCAGATCTTGAAAAGTTTCTTTAGCAGTTTGTGACTATGGATGAGACTTGGGTTCGTCATTTTCAACCAGAAACCAAAGAACAGCTAAAGCAGTGGAAACATTGTGGTTCTGTCTGCAGCCAAAGTGATGGCTTCCATCTTTTGGGATTCAGGTGTGTTATTGGTAGACTATCTTAAAAAGGGCAGAATGGTCACCATGGCCTACTACACTAATCTTGTGAAGCAACTGCGGGTCAAACTGAAAGAAAAGCATCGAGGGAAATTGACGAGAGGAGTCATCTTTAAGCAAGACAATGCTCTAGTTCATAAGTCGGCAGTGGTAATGGCTGCCATTCATGAATGCGGCTTCCAGCTTCTTGAACATCCTCTTTATTCCCCAGATTTGGCCCCTTCGGACTATTACCTGTTTACGAAACTCAAAAAGGAGCTCAGTGGTCGCAAATTTGCTTCAGATGATGATGTCATTCATCCTGTAGACCACTTTCTACTGGCACAAGATGTTGACTTTTACAAAGAAGAGATCCATATGCTCCAGGATCGCTGGACTAAGTGCATAAACCTGCAAGGGGACTATGTTGAAAAATAACCCAAAAAAGTTGTCCACAAATAATCCATTGTACCTTAGGCCGAGAACTTATCAATCACCCCTTGTACATCTTTCTAAAGGATATACTGGTTTCATCAATATAATGTGCTGAAGCCAAGAAATCCTCTGCTGCTGCATATGTTCCTTCAACACTATTATCAGTGCTATATTTCTAAACTCTTCATGGCAATATAAGATATGCATTAATTATAAAACAATGAAACACCTTGACCTCTGTCTAAAACAAATGATTGTAATGAAGACAAACTTGAAGTGAATGCAATGATAAGCATTGTAACCTGTGTTTTGTGGTTGATCTCCAAGCTATCCTTGCCCAAATTATAGCTCTCTCTCAGCCACACAATACCATGATCAAAGTGCTTCTCTTTATAGCAGTCTACTCCAAAGTTGTAGCACAGCATGGTTAGATAGGAAGACTGAAAAAAAAATTAGCTGTGATTTATTTTAGAAGACAAGATGGCTGTATGCTTTTCAGAACCAGTAAAGTAGTGAAGATAGCTGTGCTAGTAAGGCAGTGAAGATAGCTGTGCTAGTGCATTGGAATGGCTACTGAACCAGACGGCCAAGACCCTGTCCCAGTTCTTCTGCTGGTGGTTTCAGTCCAACTAAAGGTCAGGGTTCACCATTCTCCCCATGGTGGTGGAGTCTTCTAAGAAGTTTGTTTTGTGGGTTCACTTGGGGTATTCAAATTAGCTATCATAACCCACTTAGAATCTGATTCAATACTTGCATTTCCATACTTTCACTTTGGCAGCTTGCAGTTCTAGGGAGACAGAACAACAATAAGAACAGGACCAGCAAACCCAAGTTAAAAACAAGACCCTGTCCCTGTATAACTCTTGAAAACAGGCTGTGTTACTACAACAAAATCAGTGGATGGGAATGAAATGTCACTACAACTAAATCATAGGATGGGTATTACATGTTACTACAACAAACTCATAGGATGGGGATGACATGTTACTACAACAAATCATAGGTTGGGGATGACATGTTACTACAGCCAGATCATGGGATGGGGATTGCATGTTACTATAGCCAGATCATGGGACTGGGATGACATGTTACTACAACTCATAGGATGGGGGTGACATACTACTACAACAAAATCATAGGATGGGGATGGCATGTTGCTACAACAAAATCATAGGATGGGGATGACATGTTACTACAGCCAGATCATGGGATGGGGATGGCATGTTCCCCATAGCTGATTATGCATCCTGAAAAGCCAACCCACAGCAATACATTTGTAACCAATGTGATGGCTTTATTCTAAGACTAATTCATGGTCTTAAAGAACACATGGATAAAGGATACAAAAGAACACATGGATGAAGGATAAAATGAGGGTTCTAAAAGCAGAGGAAATGAAATGGATTGACTTGGAAAACAAAGCCGAAAGCAGAAATGACTGGAAAGCCTTTGTCTATGGCTTATGCTCCAGAAGTGGGGTTACAAGCACAGACTGAATGATATACTGAATTTCAGATCTTAACTGGCAACTTCTACATAATAGCATTTGGTTATTTCTCTCTCTCTCTCTGAATCTTAAGTGCCCAGGGCACATGGGGCTTCTGCGAGAGTTTTATTTGGTTATTTAATGCATAAATAATTATTCACGTCACAACAGATGAATATTACATGTATGCATACAGAAACAAATGATGCAAAGTTTGATGTCTTGATAAAATTCACTCATAAATGGATCTTTTGTATAACAATCTCAAGGAAATTCATCTAATGACATAGTGAATACTCAACCATGAAAAATATGAAAACACTGCAACAAAAGTTATTATTACCTCATGTGGAAATCTGGACAACATTTCTTTAGCCCTGTTAACAGCCACTACTGCCTCACTGTACTCAGATTTACCAAACCTCTGACAGTAAATTAGTTAATACATAAAAACAGGTCTTCAAAATAAAACAACAATCTAATGCTGCTTTGCTAACAGATATTCTGTAACATAGTAACAGTGATAAAATCAGTATGAGCTTAGAATAGAGACAGCTGAACAATGAAGGCACAAAGATGCCTTGAACAGCCACAAGGGCATACACAGAATGGGTGGAAGGCAAAAGTGACAAAATCTTTACCTTCAGTCATCCCTTATAACTTTCTCTCACTCATATCTAGATATGTCAGACTTTTCAATGTCTGATTTGACCTCATTTTTTTGTTTTTTTTTTGTGTTGCACTTTTTTTGTGTGCATAAGTGACTAATGCTTCTAACTTATAAAGCAAAGAATAATTCAATGCGTTTTTAACATTTATAGTTTGCATTATCAGTTCCCTCAACACAGAAAAACTTTTGAAAATACTGTTATGGCAATATTTACCAAATAATATAAAAAACATAACAGAAATGAGGTTTATTAGAAGAATGTTGCGAATTTCCTGGACAGCAAAAACAACTAATGGAGAATGTTTGAGAAGAGCTGGAGATAGAAAAAATACTGTCAAAAAAAAATAAGAGAGAGAGACAATGTACTTTCATAGGACATGCAATGAGAAGAGGGGGCATTGAAAATATGATAACAACAGGAAAAATAGAGGGAAGAAGAGCCAGGGGAAGACCAAGAAAAATTATACTGGACAGTCTGACGAGATGGTGTGAGAGGAGATCACCAATTGAGTTAATGGCCTGCATGAAGGATTGTGTACTCTGGAGAAGTATAACAGCCAATGCCAGTCGGCACAGCACCTGATGATGATGATGATAAAAAAAACATGGTAAGCAAACACTAAATAACGGTGTGATTAGGGCCTTAAGTTCCATATCATTAATACAAAAAATAAAAATCCATTTCAGTAGAAAAAAAAACATGGGTTGAATACTGAATTAATAAAAAACAAAACATTTTAGCTTTACTTTTTACTTATAAGGTTACATACTACATTTCAACATAGTCTAATCAAACTTCAGTCCATATCTGTCAATTTTCCACTAACTTGTGGTACCTGTCACAGTACAGAAAAATTAGGTTTTATTTTCAATCTACTGGCATAAGTAAAAAAAAAAAAGCAGCAAATGGATACCAGGGGAAAATAGGGTAAAACTTGACTTCACTTCCTCACATTTCATATGTTTGCTCTTCAGCTTTGGAGAAACAGCAGCAATCGCTTGGAGAACAAAGTCATTTGCATGAAGGATATGGTAGCAATGAAAAAACTGTGGGTCTGCTAGTGTGAGGCTTAACATCATCTTAACATGCAGTCATTTTAACCTACACTGAGTAAGAACTGTATGGAGCTGCATCTCCCTACCAAATGTTGGAGGGCAGATTTCCTACAACTGCCCAGGGCCAGTATTGACTGTATAAATCCATTTTTACTCAGAATATTTCAGAAGAGGCAAATCTTTGCATGGTCCAGATAATTAACATTCAAGACATAAAAAAAATTTTTTTTACCACTTCAGCCTTCAGACACAAAACACGGAACAAGTCCAGATCAAGTTCTCCTTTCTCCTTCTCCAGTACATGTGGCATAAGTGACACATTTTTCTTTTCAACAAACAAGAACTGTAGCCTCTGCAGCGTCTGCTTAATGTACAGATGCATAAAAATTGAACATATGATAAACTGACAAGTGAGTGATACAGCATTTCCTTTTCTTCCTTCAGCATCTCACATTATTTTAAATATTTTTCTTAATAACCTTCCTTTAAATCATCTCAGCATTCATTCACTCATTCACTTGCATGTCCCTTGTGGAACTTTGCCTTCCTAACAGTTCTCTTGAAGGCATCTTGGTTGTATGTGAGATGTCCTGCTGCTGATGCATTCTTTTGCAGATCATCAATAATGTTTTGTTGCCATCTTCACCTTGGTCTTCCTCTTTCTTTTTTCTCAATATGTATCCTTCCAAGAATATCTTTTCCAAACTCTCATGACGTTTAATATGTCCAAAATATGAAAGTTTTCTCTGTTTACTCTTCTTTACTAATAAATCTTCTTCACTATTACATTCTTGTAGTACATACAGAGTATATATATATATATATAAGTGTATATAAGTGTCCATACTTTTCTATAGCCATACTTTTCTACAGCAATTACATTCAAAGGCACTTATGTGTTTCTCAGCTGTTTTGTTAAGTGTCCAGGTCTTACAAGCATATGCTGCGATGAGAAAGATGCATGCCCTTAAAAATCTTATTTTTGACCCTTCCTCTCTGCAGGTTCTTTAGTGGCTTTAGCTTCTGAAGAGCAACTGATGTCCTCCTTTTAAACTCCCTCACTGTATCTCCATTCTTACATCTTACATCCTTCCCATGCCATTAAACATCACATAGGGCTCACATAGTTGTTTGCCAAGTTTTCTTGTTCTCTGCGAGTTTTTCAACTTCATGTTATGTCCACTAAACTGGCTTCTCTTAACAATGTCCTCTTTAGAGTTTCATGTGGTCGACCTCTTTTTCTTTGGCCTGTTGTGCTCCATTTGATACCTTGTTTTGGTCTTCTTTTCCTGATCATTCATGAGACAGGTTGTTGTTTACTCATATGTCTTATCTCTGTGTTGTTCTTAAATTTATTCTACTTTATACCAAGTATTTTCCTTAGGCATTTATTTTCAAAAGAGTCTAATTTATTGTTTATTTCTTTAGTTGATTTCCAGCTTTTGCATGCATAAATGAGGGGTGATATCACATTTGAATTGAATAATCTTAACTTGGTTTTTGTGCTTATAACTTTTGAATTATGCTGCTTTTGCAATTCTAATTCTAACTTCCATCCTGGTCTTTTTGCTGCCAAGGTATGCAGAATGGTTTACTTCATCCAACAGCTGTTCCTTCTAAGTATACTTTTCCTTCTTGATTAATGAGAAGTTTCATTATTTTTGTTTTGTCTTTGTTAATTTCAAGACCTATTTTGTTAGCCAAGGAAGACAAGGAATCTGTTTTTTTCCTGTATCGATTTCACACTGTCATTGATAAGAGTTATGTCATCTGCAAAATCAAGATCTTCTATTTGGGTCCCATGTACCCAATCAATGCCTGTTTTACCAGTACACCATCTTTTCATTATAAAGTCTATAGCAATTCCAAAATAGCAAGGGAGATAATATACATCCTTGTTACACACTTGTTTCAATCTGAAACAATTTGCTCATTCCTTCTTCAGTCTTGACTGCACAAACATATCCAGTGTAGAGATCACTAATGATGTTGACAGTTTTAGATGGTATTCTATATTGTCTTAAAATTCTCCACAATGAATCTCTGTGTATGCTAACAAATGCTTTTTTAAAGTCTATGAAGTTCAGGATAAACTGTTTTTGCTTTTCAATATGTTCTTCAAGTATTATTCTTAGAGTAAAGATCTAGTCGAGAGAGCTTCTCCCTTTTCGAAATCCTGCCTGTTTTTCTCTCATTGCAATATCCACTACATCCTTAACTCTATTTAGAATCACTTTACAAAACACCTTTGACACAACTGATAGTAAGGTTACACCTCTCCAGTTATTGCAGTCACTGAGATTGGCTTTTTTTGGGTATTTTAACAATGATTCCTTTTTTTTCATTTAGAAGGTACCTTTTCAGTTGATTTTATTAAACATTCTCTGTAGCTGGCTCCATTATTTGTTAGTTAAACTCTCCCTCTCTTCCAATTTCTCTTTCACTTATATATATATTTCAGTTGCAATATTTGTCTTGGCAGTTGTCATCAATTTAGTTTTCTTAGCATTAAGATAAAGATTTTGCTCTTCACTATTTTTATGGACTGATATAATTAGTTTTTCCATTCCTTTTTGTGTTGTAGCCAGTAACACTGTATCATCAGCATATCTAATCTCTAGTATTTCATAACCTCCAATTTTTATGATGTCGCAATATTCTTAGTATTTTCTCTGACATTTCTCATTATATTTTCAGTATATAATACTATACACCCTTGACCTTTCAGAATGTTTTCCATTTTATTATCAGATATCAATTTACTGTTCCTTATTGACAAACTTTTATAATGCATTATAGTTCAGCTTCAAGACTAGAGATTACACATGTAACTTTCACATGCATACTTCATCTACAAATTATTTTGAAAGAATAATAAATGTCATAGATAAACTGTGCATCTCGGCAACTGTCAAACTTTTTTCTACAACCTTGTCATACATACACTCTGTACCTCAGAAACCGCCATCTTTTTCTACCTCATGCAACACTGGACAAAGCAAAAAAATTGCCATTGCACAACATAAGTTTTTAATAGCAGATTTTATAACTTAAAACCAAGCGAAATTTTTTTTCTTTTAAACCCTCCCTGAAACTTTCTTGATACAGCTGTGGATCCTTTGCAACACACACTTGTTAACTTGTTAGTAATCATTGTTATATTTTAATTATGCATGGTATAGTAAAGAAGATTAAAGAGAGAACGCGTAAATATTTTGGACACATTAAACATCATGATAATCTAGAGAAAACTGTCTTGGAAGGGTACATAATGGGAAAAAGAAAGAGAGGAAGATCACAGCAAAGATGGCTGCAAGACATCACTGATGATCTGGAAATGGATGCATCAGCAGCAGGCCATCTTGCTCACAACCAAGAGGCCTAAAGGAGTGCTGTTAGGGAGGCAAAGTAGTGCTGTTAGGGAGGCAAAGTTCTGCAAGGGACATGCAAATGAATGAATGAATGAATGGTATAAATAGGCAGAGAGAACTAGAATCAAAGGTATTTATAAAAATCCTTATGGCTTTTGCTGAATCTTAAATGATGTTTCATTTTAGATTCAGATGTTACAGATGAAAGGAACTTGGCACACAAATTGATCTGATTTCAATCTGAGGAAATTATCATAATACAAATAAAATATTGTCATATCCAATTGTACTCATGTACTGATTCTCATAGGAAAGTATCCTAAACACACTCATCATTTCTGTTTTTAACATAATGTTCTATACATTTCAGACACAAAAGCTAAAATTCATATCTGAGCACTCAATCCAGAACATTCTGAATGAGATTTTTCACAGTGCATTCTTTTCTTCAGTTATAAAGTAAACTTTCTAAAATCAAACCCGAGTCAAAACTTTGAGTTCTTCATCTGCATATTCAAACTCTTTGCAATCTGAAAAAAAAAAAAAAAATTCCACACCACATATTTGCTTGATTTAGGATTTTCAGAAAACTTGCAAAATTTTGTTGCACAAACCATCTCAGCAAGTGAGCGCTAGAACATGTTTAACCTAGGACCCTGCCCTTAGTGTGAAATGTGTAGTTCTCTCAAGTTTTCTATGATTGCAAGTGATAGTCCCTGCCCTACATTCAAACTTCGTTTTGATGCTTAGATCTAAATATACAAGACTGTATATGCAGCGAGGTCACTCATAAATGAGGTTTACCATAATATATGTACAAAAATTCTCAATTATTATTTTCAGCAAATTTTAACTACCATTTCTTGCAAACCAGCTGGCATATGATTGTTAATTCCAATCCCTATTCCTGCATGGAAGTTAAAACAAAAGGCAAAAGCTGGTATACAGCTGAAAACAAATATTAAAATTTCAAAAGTTGTGGTGATTTATAGGGCAAAAAAAACCTTTTATTTCTATATATAAGAACATGTTTTGATGCAGATGACTGATGCAAGTACAAAATTTCATGCACACTGGATCCATAATGGAAAATTGGCGTATTTTTAAAATATAAAATAGAAATAAACAAGAGAAAAGAAATGACTAACGGAGACATTTAATTGATTGAAACAAATCTTACTCTCTATTAAATTCAACAGTTATATATAAACAATAAAATGTATAAACTAGGAAAAAAAGTAGGAGTAGGAGCAGCTGTATTACATAACGATTACACAGTTGTGATGTTTTGGCGTGAGCCTTAATCATACAAAAACATACAGGATGAAGAAATAAAGAGAGGAGATAAAGTATAGATTCACATGAATGCTATAAAAAAAATTAATAATGAATAGAGCACTTAGCTGTAACTGTAAGAAGATGTAGCTTGTCCGATGCTGTGTCAGAAATGAGCATGATAGGGCTATAGAGACTGTTTAAATGGAAATATGTGATGTGTGGTCGGTAAGTCGTAACTGGGGGTGGTGGGTGGGGAAATCATGGACGGGAGAGAGAGTGGTACAATGTTAACTTACCCAGGTTAAACTTCACATAGGGTTCATATAGTTGTTTGCCAAGTTTTCTTGTTGTCGGTGAGTCTTTCAACTTCATCAAGGGATGTTATGCCCACTAAACTGGCTTCTCTTAACAATGTCCTCTTTAGAGTTTCACATGGTCGACCTCTTTTTCTTTGGCCTGTTGTGCTTCACTTGATAGCTTATTTTGGTATTTTCTGATTGTTTCTTCTCATCACATAGCTTACATATGTCCACCTTCTTTTTCTGATCACCCATGAGACAGGTTGGTGTCTGCTCATATGTCTTAATTCTGCATTGTTCTTGAATTTGTTCCACTTTATACCAAGTATTTTCCTTAGACATTTGTTTTCAAAAGAGTCTAATTTCTTGTTTATTTCTTTAGTTGATTTCCACCTTTCACATAACATAAATGAGGGTGGATATCACATATGATCTGAATAATCTTAACTTGGTTTTTGTGCTTATAACTTTTGAATACTATATGTTCTCAAGATTTTTGAAGGATAATGCTGCTTTTGCAATTCTAATTCTAACTTCTTTCCATATGTCATCATCCTTGTCTATGTAGCTGCTAAGATATGCAAATTGGTTTACTTCATCAACAACTGTTCCTTCTACGTATATTTTTCTTTCTTGATTAATGAGAAGTTTCATTATTTTTGTTTTGTCTTTGTTAATTTCAAGACCTATTTTGCTAGCCAAGGAAGACAAGGAATCTGTTTTTTCCTGCATCGACTTCACATTGTCACTGATAAGAGTTATGTCATCTGCAAAATCAAGATCTTCTATTTGGGTCCCATGTACCCAATCAACACTGGTTTTACCTGTACATAATCTTCTCATTATAAAGTCTATGGCAATTCCAAAAAGTAAAAAGTTCAGCTAGAAGAGATACAAGAGAATACATAGACAATATGGCAAAAGAGGTAGAGAAAGCAGCAAAAACAGGAGACATCAAAACTTTACATAACATACAAAAGAGACTAACAGGTACTATTACATCTAAAGAAAGACCAACCCTTAGCAAAACTGGAACCCTATTAACCTCAAGTAAAGACTAAAAGCAAAGATGGGCTAAACACTTCCAAGAAATACTTAATCGACCACACCCAAAAGAATTATTAACCCTTGAAACCGACTTACCAGCACCACAACTAAATGTCAACCTAGATGAAATTACATTGCATGATATTGAAACATCAGTGAATTTAATGGCTAACAACAAAGCTGTAGGTGAAGATGAAATAACACCCAAAATGTTAAGCTATCAATAGTGACAACATGAGACAACTACAGAGAATGTTTAATAAGATTTGGAAAGAAGAAAAAGTTCCTTCTAAATGAAAAAAAGGAATCATTGTTAAAATACCCAAAAAAAAGGCAACCTTAGTGACTGTAACAATTGGAGAGGAGTAACCTTAATAACAGTTGTGTCAAAAGTATTTTGCAAAGTCATTTTGAATAGACTTAAAGATGTAGTGGATACCACAAAGAGAGAAGATCAAGCAGGATTTCTAAAAGGGAGAAGCTGTCTCGACCAGATCTTTACTCTAAGAATAATACTTGAAGAATATATTGAAAAGCAAAAACAATTTATCCTGAACTTCATAGACTTTAAAAAGGCATTTGACAGCATACACAGAGATTCATTGTGGAGAATTTTAAGTCTATATGGAATACCATCTAAAACTGTCAACATCATTAAGGATCTCTACAATGGATATGTCTGTGCAGTCAAAACAGAAGAAGGGATGAGTGAATGGTTCCAGACTGAAACAGGCGTGAAACAAGGATGTATACTGTCTCCTTTGCTTTATGTAATTACAACAGACTTCATAATGAAAAAATGCTGCACAGGTAACACAGGTATTGACTAGGTACATGGGACCCAACTAGAAGATCTTGATTTTGCAGATCACATAACTCTTATCAGTAACAATGTGAATTACATGCAAGAAAAAACAGATAGCCTGTCTTCACTGGCTAGTAAAATGGAATTTGAAATTAACAAGGACAAAACAAAAATAATGAAACTTCCAATTAATCAAAATGGAAAAATATACGTAGAAGGGACAGATATTGAAGAAGTCAATCAATCTGTATACCTTGGCAGCTACATAGACCAGGATGGTGACACCAGAACGGAAGTTAGAATTAGAATTGCAAAAGCAGCATCGATCTTCAAGAATCTTGAGAACATGTGGCATTCAAAAGTTATAAGCACAAAAACCAAGTTAAGACTATTCAATTCAAATGTAATATCCACTCGCATTTATGCATATGAAAGCTGGAAACAACTAAAGAAACAGAAAAGAAATTAGACTCTTTTGAAAACAAATGCCTAAGGAAAATACTCTGCATCAAGTGGAATGAATTCAAGAACAATGCAGAGATAAGACAGATGACTGAACAACAACCAGTCTCATGGGTAATCAGAAAAAGGAGATGGACATAAGTTGGTCACGTGATGAGAAGAAACAGTCAGAGAATCTCAAAATAAGCTATCAAGTGGAACAGAACAGGCAAAAGAAAAGGAGACAGACCATGTGAAACTCTAAAGAGGACACTATTGAGAGAGGCCAAATTAATAGGTATAAAATCCCTTGATGAGGTTGAAAGGCTCCCCAAAGACAGAAAAATTAGCGAACTACCTTGAGAGCCCTAGGTGATGTTTAACGGCATGGGAAGGATATAAGATATAAGATAAGAATTCCAAAAAGCAAGGGAGATAATATAATCCTTGTTTCACACCTGTTTCAATCTGAAACCATTTGCTCATTCCTTCTTCTGTCTTGACTGCACAAACATATCCATAGTAGAGATCTCTAATGATGTTAACAATTTTAGATGGCATTCTATATAGTCTTAAAAATCTCCACAATGAATCTTTGTGCATGCTATCAAATGCCTTTTTAAAGTCTATAAAGTTCAGGATTAATGGTTTCTGCTTCTCAATTTTTTCTTCAAAGTGTTATTCTTAGAGTAAAAATCTGGTCGAGACAGCTTTTCCCTTTTCGAAATCCTACCTGTTCTTCTCTTATTGCAGTATCTACTACATCCTGAATTCTATTCAGAATCACTTTACAAAACATTTTTGACACAACTGATAGTAAAGTTACACCCCTTCAGTTATTGCAGTCACTGAGGTTGCCTTTTTTTTGGGTATTTTAACAATGATTCCTTTTTTCCATTTAGAAGGGACTTTTTCTTCTTTCCAAATTTTATTAAACATTCTTTGTAGTTGGCTCATGTTGTTACTGTTAATAGTTTTTAACATTTTGGGTGTTATTTCATCTTCACCTGCAGATTTGTTGTTAGCCATTAGATTCACTGTGTTTCAATTTTATTTAGTGTAACTTTGTCTAAGTTGACATTTAGTTGTGGGATTGGTAAATTGGTTACAAGATTTATTAATTCATTTTGGTGTGGTAGATTAAGTATTTTTTGGAAGTTTTCGACCAGTTTTTTGCTTTTGGGCCTTGCTTGATGTTAGTATTTTTTGCTAAAGACTGGTCTTTCTCTGGAGGTAATAGCACCTGTTAGCTTTTTCCATATGTTATACAGTTTTGCTGTATCCTGTTTTTGCTGGATTTTCTGTTTCCGTTGCCATATTGTCCTTATATTTTCTTTAGTCTCTTCCAGCTGAACTTTTTACTCTATTTTCTATTTCTTTGTATGTTGTTTTTGCTAAAACTTTTCCAAGATCTGTCTTTACATTCAACATGGCTAATTTGGCTGCTCTTCTTTCATTTATGTATTTCCATGTGTTATCTGATATCCATGCACACTGTTTGCACATTCAATTCAAATGTGATATCACCCATCATTTATGCATGCGAAAGTTGGAAATCAACTAAAGAAATAGACAATAAATTGAAAACATATTGACACCAGTCAAGCACTTGCTTTTGCTGCTGATTATGGCTGTGCTGTATGAATTCCATAATTCATCTGTATCTGTTTCGTCTACCTCGCTGAGTACTGTGAAATGTTTGATAAGTCCCAGATTGAAATCACAATTGGTATTTTCTTTTTGTAGGCTATGACTGTTTATCCTTCGGAGCACTGATTTCTTGTGTTGGCTTTTCAGCTTAAGTCTTATCCTCCCTATACACAGGCTCTGATCACTGTTGAAATCTGCACCTCTATATGCTCTTACATCTATCAGAGATGTTCTGAATTGTTTTCTAATACAAAAATGATCTATCTGGTTTTTGGTTCTGTCATCTGGAGATATCCATGTTGTTTTATGAATTTCTTTGTGTGGAAATATTGTTCCTCCAATGACCATACCCTCTGTTACACATATTTCAATCAATCTTTATCCATTCTGATTTATTGTATTAATTAATTCTTTCCCCATTACTTCTTCAATGTCAGTGTTATCTTTTCCTACCTTGGCGTTGAAGTCTCCCATGACAATTAAGATGTTGTGTTTAAGTACTTTGTTGATAAGTTGTTGTAGTTGGTAATAGAAATCATCTTTTATTTCATCATCTGTATCATTTGTGGGTGCATAGCACTGTATGATTGTCATTCTTCCGTGCCTTATTTTGTATCGTGCTCTTATCATACGACTATAGTAAAGTCTAGAGATGGACAAAAACCAAACTGTCCAGATGTGTTGTCAAGGCAAGTGGATATGTCAACTGTTGATGCACTGCAGAACCAATGTGGTGACTTAGCAGGGTGATACCATGCTTTACTACCAGAAAAAAGGGAGACTGAAACAGGCAAGTCTACTGATATGGGATCTTGAAACAGACAACTTTGTTTACAATATTATGCAATAACAGATCAAATGACACGTTTTTTCAACAAGACAAGACGAGGCAACAGCGTCACAATTTCTTATTTAAAAAAACTGCCATGGACACCAGTCATGAAGTACAGTAAGCAAGCATTTGCTTGTAAGCTCTAACCAAGAGGGATGAAACAAATTAACAAATAAACTGGAAAAATATTAGGAAACAAGACCACATCTACATAGGTCATGCAGATAACTTCCAATTTTGTCACAGCATCATTTCTACAAGAGAGTAATAGAACTTACAAAAATACTGACAAAGAAAATATTTCTAATATCCTCTATGGAAGACCTGAGCCAAGAATAAGAATTTATCTTCAAGTTAACTTTAAAAAAGATTTTTAAAAAACTATCACAAACATTGTCTATATAACACAAAACAAAGCCTAACATCATGGACAGCCAAGGTCAGTAACCACTAAAAAATCTGAGCTTTCATCTAATGAAAAGAACAAAAAGAAAAACTATACTAAGTAGCTCTATATCAGCATGCAAATGTGTATATTATGTTATATAATGGGAGCATGGTAGTTTTAATGTTTTCACTTGATATAAAGATGGTCTTAAGTTTAAATTCTAGTCAAACAACTTTCCTGCCTCACTTATTATCAACTTTGAAAGAAGATTATACAATCACATATTAATTAACTGATCTTAAGCAAGCAATGAAGGAACTTAAAATGTCAGCACTCACCAATCCAAGCTCTAGTTGCCTTTATCCCCATCTAGAAGAAGAATGGAAAAAAATACCTAAAAATATTTGCTTAAAAAAAGCAAAGATTATTATCATTATTAATGTCTCTGCACAGAATCATAATCAGAATAAGCTAACATCTCTTCTTACTTGCATTTATTACTGTGTGAATTAGAAGATGACTGGGGTGGTATATATACTAAGGAATTTTTATACTTATTGAACTGAATAATGTATAAGGAAAACTATAGGAAAGAGCAGGATCTGTAGAAACCAAAAGAAATGCAGACACAGAAACATGTTGGAACTAATAGTAATAGTAATAATATATGCAGATAACCATAATAAATGTTAAATGTCACTGACTGTAATGTATGAAGAAAAAAATCCAGTGTGAAAAATAAAAAATGAAGAAACTGAAATATGAAAAAGAGAGAATTCTAAAAACAAACAGTCATGTGACTAATTATAAGGATAATTTGTGAATATGGTACCATGAGACACAGGTAAAATTAGACCTGGCTACAGAAAACCAGATCATACCAGGTATAAAATACTGGCTATGGCTCACAGAACAAAGCTATGGCTCACATCATCAGAAAAAAAAACAATGAAAATTTCCTGATAACAGTAAAAAGAAATAAAATTGTTGCTTCCAAAATCATCTCTACAGCCAAACAGATTGGCCTGGTGGAAGCAGAAGAGTGAAGTATCAACATAAAACTATAAACAGATAATATCTTTGAATGGCATTTAAAAAAAACTGAACAGATTATTAGGATCCCACTAGTCAGATCCAATTAGTGACAAATATTCGACTTTTACTACAGAAAGCTATGTTTCAGTAACTGATAATGATGGTACTGATTAAACTGTTAATCAAGCAGTGAAAATATTTTGCATACACACTATCATAAATATAAGAGAACCAATTAACAATCTAAAGGTAAAATCACATATACAGAAAAAAGTCAGAACTTACAAGTGTTTGTTTCTTCAGAGCTCTTTCATTACTGACTGACTCATTAAAGAAGGCATCAACTTGAAATGAAATATGGCGCACTAAAAATAGCAGAAAAAAATACAGATTATTTTTTTTGTGAACACCAAACTTCATCCAAATCTTGTAAATTGAAAAATGTAAAAAAAAGGAACAGTTATGTTATGCATATAAACAAGAAACAGGACTAACAGTAAATTAAGCAAAGTAATGTGCAACAACAGTAATGGTAAAGTAAAAGTAATGTTAAGTGAGTTAACATGTAACACAGAAAACATAATTTTCAATAAGTTGCAATAATAATATTAATAATACACAATAAACTAACATCAAAGAAGATCTGCAGTAATATTCTGCAAATTAGCATGTAATAAGACCGACAGTAAGAGGATAATGAAGATGCACTCGTATGGCTATAAAGCTTTTGATAATTCTATGGAAAAGAATGTACTGCCATATCTTAATCTTTTACCAAATCTGATATTACGTTTGAACTCCACTCAATGTTTTTTTCTACATTTAATACTGACATTTCCATGAAATATTTCTCTACCACATCTATGTAAGTCTTGATATTATCCAAATATGTGAATGTACAAAATGACTCTGGCATCATTGCATCCAGAACAGCCCCATATATGCTCTTCCATATGCCACAACATCCATCCAAGTGTCTGCAAATAGTTTCTATCAAGTGTTTATTGTTTATGATGTGTTTTCTGCCACACAGTTCAGATTTTCTGCTAGAACCATTAACTTGTCCTCACTCCAACAATCTCTTCATAACTACATTGCTCTTCCTTTCCCACTCTTCATTTTCCTACATTTTTTCCACTACAGCTTTAGCAATGTCACTCAAGTCCATCTGTCACTTCACTGCCATGTACTCCATGTACAAATATGTGAATGTCTGCATGGGAAAGAGCATGTTTAAATGTTATTTATTTAACATGAAACCTACATTTAGCATAGGCATATTGCTGCAAATTTCCTCTGCTTTTAAGAACAGAGGTCTTGTTCCACAAATCAACTGTGAGTTTTTCCAGCTGCAAAATAAGTAATCGGTGAAATATAAGTTTTACATGAAAGATGTGAGGATAAAATGAGACATCAATAATCATGCCAGATGGAGAATTTTTGTCTCTGTCTTATATGACTTTGGACTGATGATCATAAATTATGAGTTATACATTTTTCTCCAATATACGAAAGTGTTTAGCAAGATTACATATATATACTGTTCAAAAAGGAAACGCAACACTACTGTGGTCATAACTGACACCAAATTTCAAACTTGTATCAAAATTTTATTTTATGGAATTAATGTTTCAATCTTGGCATGAAGAAACTTTAAGACTCTAACAGTGAAATGATGTTCATTAAATTTGGTTTGGACTTTTATTTTTTGCGACTGAGGCCTCCATTTCAGAAGGTGTATGAGCTCCTCTGGCCTGTATCAAAGAATGACATCTCCTTGACATAAATCTGATTAGCCATTGGATCTTTTGTTGTGGGATGGCTGCCCACTCTTCCCGCAGTGCAAGAGACAAATGTCAGAGATTGGTTGGCACCACGTCTCGCTGGTGGACTTGTCTACTGAGTTCATCTCATAAGTGCTCTATTGGGTTCATGTCTGATGACATGGATAGCCACAGAATGGTCTGGTCACTGTTGTCAGCGAGGAGCTGGGTGGTGAGCTGTGCCACATGAAGTCAAGCGCTACCTTGCTGAAAAATCGATCCTGGTGCAGCCAGAAGGGAAAGGACGTGAGGACGAAGAATTTCAGCGATGTATCGTTGGGCATTAAGGCATCCTTAAATTTCACCAGGTCACTTCCTCCCATGAAGCTGATCATTCCCCACACCAATAAACCTCCACCATCATGTGGAGAAGCCTCATCCACGCAGTTCTGAGCATAGCACTCATGGACTCTGCGATAAAACTTTTCTCTGTCTATTGTGTCACTGGAGCAGAAAGAATGATTCATCACTAAACCAAACCCTTCTCCAATCATTCGCAACAGTCCATTGACGATGCTGGTTCGCCCACTGCAGTCGGTTCTGACGATGCTGGTTCGCCCACTGCAGTCGGTTCTGGCGATGCTGGTCCGTAAGAACAGGACCTCTGTAGGGTCTTCTAGCCCAAATACCAGCGTCGTGCAGCCAGTTCCTGACCATTTAATCTGAAATTCGAGAAGCTGCTGTCATTGACTGGACTGTTGAGGATGCAGATGCAAAACGATTCCTGAGGTGACACAGTTGTATGAAGCGGTCTTCGGCAGGAGTTGTGACTATGGGTCTTCCACTGCGCACCTGGTCTGCAACTGAGCCAGTTTCTTGAAATCGTCTCCAAAGGCGACTAATGGTGCTTCTAACCACATTAAATTGTGTGGCCACTACACTTTGTGACTGTTCAGTCTGTAAATGTCCAATGATGATGAGTCGTTGTTCTGCAGTGAGATTGCTCACATGCTGAACCAAAGTCAAACCTGGCTGATTCTATTTCATGCAAATTGAGCATCATCAGCCTACTGGCTCAATTATGTGGCTACTGATTTTACCAGGTTTTTGATAACATAAATCAGTAATGATAACCAATGACCTCCAAATCTTCAGTTTTCTCTCTTTTTTTAAAAATCTTTAATTGCCGGTTGGCCAGCTTAGTGAGAATAACATCCCTTTATGATGTTGAAAAGCTCGCCGAAAACAGGAAATCTTGGCAATCTACCATGCGAGCCCTATGTGACATTTAACTGCACGGGAAGGATGTAAGATGTAATATAATAACTGCTGGTTAATGTGATCACTGATATTTTGTTGTGTGTGCTCATATCTCAAGTCTAGGTCATATGACCTTTAATGGATTCCTGACATGCTCAATGGACACAAGTCTTTTGTCATAAGTGATGTATGATATTTTTATAACACATTCACATGCTCTTACCACTGGTCCTTCTTTTGAGTCCATACAAAGACTATGTGTAAGGGAATCAGTCAGGGAAAATGCAGTGTCTATTTGAGACTGCCATTCTGGCAACTCTTCACTTCCCTCATTGCAAATCTGTCTCAGGATACCTATCACAGAAACAAAAAACATCATAAGCCACTGTCAGAAACTTTGAAGAAACCGTCATTAGATTTTTAAATAAATGTTGTTACAAATGTTTCATTATAAAAATTTGATGAACTCCTTATGCCGAGTAAAGACTCTGAGATTGATTTGAAAAATAAGGAATTATAAAAATACATTTGGTGCTGTAATTATTCAACATCTTACATCTTTCCCATGCTGTTAAGCATCACATAGGGCTCACACAGTTGCTTGCCAAGTTTTCCTATTTTCAGCAAGTCTTAACAATGTCCTCTTTACAGTTTCACATGGTCGACCTCTTTTTCTTCGGCCTGTTGTGTTCCAATTGATAGCTTATTGTGGTATTCTCTGATTGTTTCTTCTCATCACATGGCCTATATATATCCATCTTCTTTTTTCTGATCACCCATAAGACAGGTTGTTGTTTGTTCATATGTCTTATCTCTGTGTTGTTCTTGAATTTGTTCCACTTTATACCAAATTTTTTCCTTAGGCATTTGTTTTCAAAAGAGTCTAATTTACTGTCTATTTCTTTAGTTGATTTCCACCTTTCACATGCATAAATGAGGGTGGATATCACATTTGCTTTGAATAATCTTAAATTGGTTTTTTGTGCTTATAGCTTTTGAATGCTATATGTTCTCAAGATTTTTGAAGGATAATGCTTCTTTTGCAATTCTAACTTCCCTCCTGGTATCACCATCCTGATCTTTTTGCTGCCAAGGTATGCAAATAGGTTTACTTCATCAACAGCTGTTCCTTCTAAGTATATTTTTCCTTCTTGATTAATGAAAAGTTTCATTACATTTGTTTTGTCTTTGTTAATTTCAAGACCTATGGCTGCCGGGCGCCGCCGCTGTGAAAAGATGATATAAGGGATACAGTGAAGTTTAATCGGTATATCCAGTAGTCTCGTGATGAGAGCTACTCATATGACGGCACCTCTGCTCTAGAGACTGGCTACATCCAATATACACCCATACTGGTGAAATATACCTAAACCGGCTTAACCCAGGGGTGAAACTTGATGACTACTCATGTCATGGTACCTCCGCTCTAGAGGTAGGTCACGTCCTAAACACGTCCATACTGGGATAATACGCCTAAACCGGCTCAACCCAGGGATGAAACCTCCTAGTGGTGAGGATTCGTACTCCTGGACAAAAGCTCCATCCTGGTCACAAATAGGAAGGGTAGCGGCCACGATCACAAAATGATGAAGTCAGAGACATTGGACCAGTGCAGTCTAGATAGGCAAACACCTCTCACCTGACTGGGATGTATGCATAATCACGCTGAGGTTTTCCGGTGAGAAAGTCCAACGCTGGACTGGATGGGTAACCACCTCTCACCCAGTGAGGATACACAGATATCCCAAAACACGTCGAGGTTTTCCAGTGAGAAAGTCCAACTCTAGGTTAAACTGGAGCAACAAAAACCACGGTGTCATGCAATCCTGCTTCTGCGACCCACCAATATAGGCCCAAGCCCCGCGATACTCTGAATCTCTTGTAGTCCTCTCAGGGATTTCGTGTGATCCTCTTGGGACCACGGGACCTATCGAGGACCGCAGGAGTAAATTCAGTAGGATCGCGGGGTGGTCTTGGTGGTAGAAGCGAACGAAGAAGAAGAAGATCTAAACTGACATTTATTTGTGGGATTGGTAAATCGGCTTCAGGATTTATTAATTCATCTGGGTGTGGTTGATTGTGTATTTCTTGGAAGAGTTCAGCCCATCGTTGCTTTTGGTCCTTACCTGATGTTAATAGGGTGCATGTTTTGCTAAAGACTGGTCTTTCTCTGGAGGCTATATCACCTGTTAGCTTCTTCTGTATATTGTATAGAGTTTTGCTGTCTCCTGTTTTTGCTGCATTTTCTGCTTCTTATGCCATTTTGTCCATATATTCTCTTTTGTTTTTTCTAGCTGATCTTTTTACTTTACTGTCTAGTTCTTTGTACGTTGCTTTTGCTAAAACTTTTCCAAGATCCGTCTTTACATTCAACATTTGGATAATTTGGCTTCTCATCTTTCATGTATGTATTTTCATGTATTATCTGATATCTATGCTTTTCTACTTGTTGACTGCAGTCCAACATTTGCTTTTGCTGCCGTGATTATGGCTGTGCTGTATGAATTCCATAATTCATCTATATTTGTTTCGTCTACCTCACTGAGTGTTGTGAAATGATTGGTAAGTTCCAGATTGAAATTACTGTTGGTATTTTCTTCATGAAGGCTATGACTGTTTATCCTTCTGAGTACTGCTTTCTTGTGCTGGCTTTTCAGTTTAAGTCTTATCCTCCCTATACACAGGCTCTGATCACTGTTGAAATCTGCACCTCTATATGCTCTTACATCTATCAGAGATGTTCTGAATTGTTTTCTAATACAAAAATGATATATCTGTTTTTATCATCTGGAGATATCCATGTTGTTTTATGAATTTCTTTGTGTGGAAATATTGTTCCTCCAATGACCATACCCTCTGTTAGACATATTTCAATTAATCTTTCTCCATTCTGATTTATTGTATCAATTCCTTCTTTCCCCATTACTTTTTCAACATCGGTGTTATCTTTTCCTACCTTGGCGTTGAAGTCTCCTATGACAATTAAGATGTCATGTTTAGGTACTTTGTTGATGAGTTGTTGTAGTTGGTAATAGAAATCATCTTTTATTTCATCATCTGCATCATTTGTGGGTGCATAGCATTGTATGATTGTCATTCTTCCGCGCCTTATTTTGTATTGTGCTCTTATCACACAACTGTTCACTGATTCCCATTTTGTAAGGCTCTTTGCTGCCGCAGATGACATAATTATACAACCAGTCTCATGGGTGATCAGGAAAAGGAGATGGACATATGTTGGTCACGTGATGAGAAGAAACGATCAGAGAATCCCAAAATAAGCCATCAAGTGGAACACAACAGGCAGAAGAAAAAATGCAGACCACATTAAACTCTAAAAAGGACGTTGTTAAGAAAGGCCAAATTAATAGGCATAAAATCCCTTGATGAAGTTGAAAAGCTCGCCGAAAACAGAAAAAATCAATGAATTACCTTGCAAGCCCTATGTGACGTTTAACTGGCATGGGAAGGATACAAGATATAAGATCAGAAGATATTACTGTAATTATTCAATAGTCAACCACAAATCTATAATATATCCCAGGTTGTCTGTTTACTCTATCACAACAGTTATATTGGTATCAATGTCGCAGATATCTGTAAATCGTCACATTTCAAACTCTGCTGATGTATAATTTTCTGCTTTAAATCCTTAGCAATTTTATGCATCCGCTTAGACATAAAAAGCAGTCTAATTGGCATCAAATCCCCTGATGAGATTGAGAGGCCTGCTGGGAACAGAGTGTCATGGTGAGACATTCTGTGAGCCCTATTTGATGCATGACAGCATGGGAAGGATGTAAGGAGAAGTAAGATAAAAACCAATCCAAGTTAACTATTGCAAATTTAAGTCTTGTACTTCCTTAAAAATACTGATATTAATGATCTCGTCTTGTCTTGTGCTATCCCCCTGTAACTGCGAGCTGGTGTTCTTTGCAGCCAATGCTGTAGAGGTATTGAGTTACAGCATCATATTGGTGTGGTAGTGGGTTATGGCAGCTACTTTTTTCAGTCCCATAGTACAGCTAAAAAGCAGGGGGCATGCAGCGCATCTTTAGCAGACTCCATCACCATGGGGACTATGGCGATCCCTGCCCCGTTAGCCAGGCTATTTCCATTTCTGGAGGTACCAACAGACAGGTGAGACAGCTATGGTTTGCTAACCCTGACACTAGCTTATCAGCTATGGCTTTGGCTAATCGGACAGCATTTTTACCCCTTTAAATTAATGACAAAAATCATCTCTAGAATTCATCAGGCATTTGCTCATCCCACAAGTTTCCAGAGTCCATGTCACTGTCATTCTCCTACCTTTTTCTTCTCATTTCTACAAGTGCTTTGTCTACCATCTTTTCAAAGCTAATCATATATACTTTGCTCTAACACTTTACTCAAGCAGTGATAGAGTATTTTAAGTCATCATTCTTTGACACATTAATGGGATTTTTAACTTTAGTAAACCCTACAGTTTTAATTTAAAAACTCATAGTTTCTTTTTTTTCCCTGTTTGAGCAAAAGTGCATCAGGATGCAGTTTGTATTACCATATTTTCAATGTTTAAAACTTCAATTTGAAAATGAATTAGATGTGTTGAATTTTCTCATAGGCAGTATTCTTTTTAATTTATTTCATGTTCGGAAAGAATTGGAAGGAGCAGTTCATATTAGGCACCTGCATGAGCACTCCCTCTCCCTCCTTTTTTTTTTTTGTTAAGTCTTGTAGAGCTTAAATCAGAAGAAACAATCTGAGAATCACAAAGCAAGCCATCAGATGGAACACATCAGCAAAATAAAAAAAAAAAGGTAAACCTTGAGATATCCTAAAAAGAACACTGACAAGAGAAGCTAAAATGATTGGCATCAAATCCCTTGATAAAATTGAGAAGCTCGCCGAGAGCAGAAACTCATGACAAGACACACTGCAAGCCTACGTGAAGTCTGATGACATGGGAACGATGTAGGAACTTAAAATGTCTTAGTGCAGCAAAATGTATGTCAATTTTTCAGAGAATTAACAGTTTATCCTGTTAAAATCATATTCTTACTTGTGCTGATGTGATACAACAAACTTTAGTACAATCCATATATATATATATAAACATATATATATACATATATATATACACATACATATATATATACACACATATACATACATATACACACACATATATATATATACACATACATATATACATATTATATATACATGGCTTGTTTTGCGATTCTCTGATTGTTTCTTCTGAAGTTCTACAAGATTTAAAGGGAGGAAAAGAGGGGAGAGTTAGTGCTACTGTTTAATATAAACTGCTCCTTCCAACTCTTTCCGAGCATGATATAACACTCACACACCATCTGTTCCTCCAATGAAGTCCTGTACCTGCTACATCATTTTTTTAATTAATGCGCGAGAAGAATGTCCACGACTGAGGTAGAAACTTATTGATCAACATTATAAAGTTTAAATTCTACAATGACTCACCAACAAGTTTTGCACAATTGTCACTGATCAATGGGGCATCCATTTCTTTCTCTTTATAAATGCTGCAGAAAAAAATATGAAGAAAATATTACAAGAACTAGCGTGACGTCTTTTCACGTTCTCACCAGATTAGCTAGCAGACGACAGAATGGTATGCCGCAGATACAATGACGTCTGATGTCAAACATGAGCTTGCCCCCGTCTTTGACTTGGCCATCTTACATATTTATTCATTAACTAACAAACACTGATCTTTGATAATAAATGTTTATAAGTCTTTGCTACTTTTCTAATATAGAATAATATTATATTATCGTCTCAAAAAAGATTTATTGAACATCTATATTTTGAGTTGAGAGGACCAATCTGGCAAGACATGAACCCGCCTATGAAACAAACAGCAGACGTGAGATTTGGTTTGTGAGAGAGAAAATGACCAATAAAAAGTCCAAGGGAATTCAATGGTTGTTAAATAAAATCCAGTATGTTATCTTCTAAATTCTAGAAATAAGATATATCGAATTTCTAAGACAAATGTTATTTCTATATATTTTTGTTGTTGTAAATGTCATTATGCGATAACAGTCGGGCATTGTAATTTATGAATTGTTGCTATAAGGAATCATGTATTCTTACAAGGCACCCTTCTTTTCATAAATAATTGGTTCATATGAACATGTAGGAACAATCAGCGATCCACAGCTGCATCAGGGCTGACGAACCGTGGCTGACCAAGACACTGTCCTACCTCTTAGCTGCCCCCCCCCCCCCCCAGTAACAGACAGCCAGACTAACGGGGCAGGGATCGCCATAGTCCCCATGGCGGTAGAGTCAGCTGAAGAAACATTGCACACCCCATGCTTTATAACCCCACCCAGGGAATAAAAAAGAATAGCAGCTTTAACCCGCTGTGCCGTTACATCTTCGCCACATTAGCGGCAAAGAACACCAGCTCGCAGTTCTAGGGAGATAAGAGGAAATACATACAACAAATGAAATGTAGAATATTTTCTAACTTTTACATGCCGTTCAGCAGTTATGTCACATATATTAAGTCTTCATTTCTGAATTAATTTTCATGCTCTGCCAGAATAAATTTTGATAGAAGGAAACTGGAAGGAAGTTACTCTGTAATTTAAAAATACGGGTTGGGTCAGAAATGTGTTTCTTTTCATGTTATTTAGCTTTTGCCTAAATGTTGCTCTGAGCATTGATTCTCAAAGATGTGCAGAATCTATCAACACTATCAATGTTATTTTGGAGTGAAAGAGTTAAAATCCACTTTGTGAAGTTATTCATTTTCTGACATTTTAATCTTTTAAGCTAATATTAATCCAAATTCATAGGACATGTCATGAGAGCAAGTGGATTGGGATATTTGGTAACAACAGGGATGATAGAGGGCAAAATAGACTGAGGCAGACAAATAGGGAAGATGATAGATGGACTGAGGAAGTGGCATGGAGAAAGAACACCAGTCCAGCTCATAATTAACACCTGGAATAGAGAATTCTGAAGAAGCATTACCACCAGTGCCTGTCAGCATGGAACTGGGTACAAGCTAATATTGACTGGTTTTTTTTTTTTCTGCATACACAATTCAGAAGTATGTCTTAACTAACCTTAACAGTTTTTACATGCAGGCAGCCAAAGTATTTTTTTGTTAACAAGTTTGGAAAGAAGATAGACATTTTAAGATCTGAAATTATCTATTACTCTCATAAAATAATTTGGTGTAGTTTTTAATTACTTGCTCTAAGAGGTTACCAGTGCTTCGTTTTGAACCTATCAAGCTGTCTTTCTTTTGCCTGAGTTCTAGAATTAGTCTTCTTTGTCCAAGTATTTTTGATCATAATAAAATTCTATAAACTTGAGTTCTTTGAAGAATTAATGTCATTTTTTACAAGTGGATCTATCATCTGTGATACTTGTTCTATAGCTGGGGGGGGGGGGGCACAAGGATAGTTGTATTGGAGAAATGCCACACTTACCAGTACCAAATTTATTTTTATTTCAAAGCTGAGGGAGTGAACATACTGTCTTATCTGGCATTTAGTGACCCAGAGCTGACATGCTAGCATCAGTATTTGTGAATCATAGCTGATCAAGACTCTATCCCATCTCTCCACTGATATACCCGGTAAAAGGTTTAACCTGGCTAATTGGGCAGAGATCATCATAGTCTCTCATGATGATGAAGTCTGCTAAGAAGTGTTGCAGACCCATTGCTTTTTTTTTTTTTACTTCCGCTCAGAGGCTGAAAAAGTAACTGCCATAACCCACATCCATGCTGACACAATGCTGTGTCTCAACATCTTCACAACCTCAGATGCAGAGAACACTAGCTCACAGTTCCAGAGAGATTGGAGGAGAGGAGGAAGATTTCAGAACTGAACAACTACAAAAGATCACCAAGTTCTTCACCAAGACGTCAGCCGTATCAAGAACTGTTAGCTCACACTATGAGGAGATCCAGCACAATCAGTATCAGTAAACCAGAGCTGACAAAGACCTTATCCCACTTCTGACAGAGCTCACAGAAATAAGATGTCTTGCTTTAGTTGGCAGGATCTAGAGACTGATGTTAGCCCCTCTTAATTATTGTAGAGCCTGGCAAGATGCTAGCTTTGAGTCTGCTTTGAAAATAAAAATCCAGTGTAGTCCACTAACCATCTGACTTGGTGCCTGTTTCAGTTTATTTTTTTTAACTTCATACCAGCTACAGAGATGTCTAAAGTTTGTAATTATGGGGGAGACCATTATCAGTATATTTTAAACATCTTATTTTCTTTTTTAAAAACCATTCCTTGACTGCATTATCATTACGTATGCTTATCCTGCATTGCATATATATCATGAGTTCTCTCCTTCCCAACAGAAAAGAATGATCCATTGAGCATGGCATCAAAGTGAACAACTTGTAATAGTTTCAATAACAGCATTTGCAAATATGCTTCCTCCAAAGGAAAGTCCATCACAGAGGAGAGATCATAGAGCAATGAACATGACTAATGTAAGGAATAAATGAGTCATACTGATATAATTAATTTTGTCAGATTGTGTGAGACTTAGACAATTAATAAATGAATAAAACAAACTGGAAGAGAGATGATTTTTTTGTGAAAAATGCAAAATATATCCTAGACAGTCATAAAAAGCAAATGAGAACTCAGTGACATTTCAGAGGATTGAATACTTGTTAAAACTATGAGGAAAAGACATTGAAGTTATTTGAGCATCAGTGAAAAAAATAAGTTATAGAACCTAATAATCACTGTTAACTCAACCTAATAATCACTGTAAACTCAAGGGAAAAAAAAGAAATAGAAGGCTTCCAAGAGAAATATTACTCAGTGGGCTGACAAAGTGACAAAAGGTAATAAATGTGATTAGAGATGTCAAGGACCATGCAGTAGAGAACCATGATTACCTGTGACTGTTGGAACAGCATCTAATGAATGAATGCATGCAATATCATCACTTCATTCACCTATGAAAATTGTGAAAAATATATGCCTTCCTCTAACCTCCCACCCCTCAAATCACAAAAAATACATCCAGTGCATGATTCATAGCTAGCCAATTTTTCTCTGCTTTAAATTTCTTAAAAAGTGTAACCTTGTCATGTCCAGTGTTCCCTCTACAGAATGATTCAGCATGAGCAAAAATATGTTTACGTAAGCAGTAATTTATGTAATCCAACAAAGTGTTAGCAGAATAATTTTAAAAGTAATATAAATGAAAGCAAAAGAATGAGCAACATTAAAAATTTATGAACAACACACACAAAAAAAAAACTCTATGAGCGTTCACTCACATGCTCAGCTTAGAGGGAACATTGATCATGTCACTGAGGCATCTGGGGATATGGTGTTTGTACCCAACAGAGAGATGTTGTCAGCATCATGTCTGATTCCCTTCCAATCCCATCTACAGATAGAGCCAGGTACTAATTTCTATAATCACTGTGACTGGGGCACCTTCGGCTGGACTTGAACCATCAATTTCATCATGAGAGACGAGCACTTTCCACTGTGCCACTCAGGCACTTTAAATTTGTCAGATGGTCCCCAAATATATATCTCAGAGAAGCTTCAAATTTACACGCTGATACTAAGCTAGGATTAGTTTCTGTAGCTGTTTTAGCTAAAATTCAGATTGATTTTTAAATTTCAGTGTATGAAGTAATTTTAAATGAAAATTTGTTAAAGAGAATTCCTGGAAGTTTACTTTGTTTTATACTTAAAACATGTTAACAAGCAGTTTTGATGTTTATTATAATATGTCAACATTTTATAAGTGTTCTGTTATTCAGAAAGACATACTCGATCTGGTAGATGGTGGTAGCACAGAAGATGTATCTGCAGCCCATGAGGAAGCTGCAGGGGAAAGCATGATTAGCACCTGTAGTGACATGGGATATAAAAGCCAAGATGACATCTACCTGTTTGATAGCTACACTGATGTTTTTGAACGTATAACTCAGCCCTTGTCCATGGAGCAGAATTCATCAAATACTGACACCATTTTTGATGTGGATGTTAGCTCAGACAGAGCAGATGATACTGAGAACTATGGTTCTATTCTCACTCAGTTTGGTAAGTAAGTGTATTTTATAATACACTTAACAGTCTTATGACTAATTTAGTGTTATATTTTTAATGTATACATAGGGAAGCAAAAAAATGTTTCTTGGTACAATAACATCAGATGGTAGGTGTACCACAGAAGTCAAAAACAGAAAGATAGCATTTCAGAAAATGAAAACTATTTTTTTCAGTCCATTTTTGTCAATAGATACTAGGAAAAAAAGAACAAATATATCCATACTACAAGAACTTAATATTGAAGAAGGCTGGCTATTAAAGAGGATTAAAGAGAGAAAACTTAAATATTTTGGACACATTAAAAGTCATGATAATGTAGAGAAGATTGTCTTGCAAGGGTACATAATGGGAAAAAGAAAGAGGAAAACCAAGGCAAAGATCGTTATAAGACATCGTTGATGATCTGCAAATGGATGCATCAGCAGCAGGGCATCTTGCTTACAACTGAGAAGCCTACAGGAGTGCTGTTAGGGAGGCAAAATTCTGCGAGGGATGTGCAAATGGCTGACTGATACTAGGAAAAGAGTCTTGAAATCTGTATGGAGCCAGTATTACTTTATGGGAACAAATGGTCATTAACAAAAACAACAATGTGAGCATTAGTGGCAACTGAAATGAACCATTTTAAGAATACCATGGACAGCTTAAATAACAAATGAAGAATGCCTAAGAAAAGCCAATGAGAAATGAACTTTAATGGACACACAAGGGAGAAGACAGTCTATGTTCATTGGTAATATAATAAGAAGATGATGAATCGAAAATATGATAGCAGGGAAAAAGGGAGGTAGACCAAGAGAGAAAATCTTAGATGGCTTGACAAAATGGCATGGGATAGGCACAACAATAGAACTGATGGGAAACCTGAAAGATTGGAAACTGGAAAGACACGGTGGCTGATGCCTCCAGGCATGGCACATGATGATGATAGGGAACCAGAGAAATGGCTCTTCCCAGGATCAGTGATATGGAGTTGGGTCAAGAACCTGTATTGTCTTCCTTCTGTGCTCCTCTCTTCCCTGGCTTGTAGGGCAAGAATTGACATGTTCCCCTCACAGTTCTGAAGCATGCTTCAGAAAGTAAGGATAACATTTGTCTTCAAAATCTCTTCCATAAATCATCATGTGTGTATATTCTGAACTAATGATTTTTCTACTTCAACTTTGGGAAATAAAGGTGACTATTAGAAAAAAAATGTTCCGTACAAATATTTCAACAGTAATAAAACTGTTGGTGCTTAACTGATTTTGTTCACAACTTAAATTTTTTTCTCATTTGTTGAAAAGTTCTCTAACTTCTGCTGTCGATTTTTTTCTCTCCACCTTTTCCGTAGATACATTCTTTCGAAGCAAGCTGAATGCTGAGCTGCAAGCATTTCAAGAGAGCATGCATGCTTTGTTAACAGAACAGCAGATCCACATACAGCGTATAATTAGTTCATCCATAGAGCCATCTCTTTCTGAGGTATGTTTCAAAGCTGAAAAAACATTGACAGTGCAAAGATTCAGGCAGAATTTAGAGTAAAGTTAAATAATTTCTCAGATGTGTGAGTAAAAATAACAGAAAATTTAAGACATACTAGAATGTAGGAGAGAGAAATTAAGTGATTTTACAAGCAGGCATTGACCTGTCATTGAAGAAATTCAAAGAATAAGAACATTTATTTGGGCTTTAATTTAAGAAATTTTCCATGTCAGCTACAATTTTGATGCTTGTGGAAATTTTGCAGATGTGATATGTATCCTTTGAGTGCTGTAATGCATATGTCATTTTGTTAACTGATCACAGGACAGTTGTCATTCTTCTTCTGTTTCCCTGGAACTGTGAGCTGGTATTGTTCGCAGCCATTGCAGTGAAGATGTTGAGGCACAGCATCATATTGGATTGGGAGCAACTTATGGCAGCTGTCTTTTGTTCAGTCCCACTTTGGAGCTAAAAAGCAGGGGTTGTGCAGTACTAATTAAGCAGACTACACTGCCATGGAGACTGTGGCGATGCTCGCCCCATTAGTCAAACTGGGCCTGTTATACAGCAGAGAGGTGGGACAGGGTCTTGGTGGCTATGGTTCCCAACCCTGATGCAGGCATATTGGCTATGGTTCCCAACCCTGATGCAGGCATGTTGGCTATGGTTCCCAACCCTGATGCAGACATATTGGCTGTGGGTCACTAACTACCAAGCCAGACAGCTTCTTTGCCCCCATTATATTAACAGAACTAAAATATGTATATAGGCATCCAGTCTCAGATTTTTAATTAAAATAGTATTGATAGCATATACAGTATTGCCCCCAGAATCCAAACACCCCCAGAATTTG
This sequence comes from Achatina immaculata, assembly GCA_009760885.1. Classification (NCBI taxonomy): domain Eukaryota; kingdom Metazoa; phylum Mollusca; class Gastropoda; order Stylommatophora; family Achatinidae; genus Lissachatina; species Lissachatina immaculata. Next base: position 28,021,488 of record CM019692.1, on the reverse strand, counting down.
GAACAACTTAGAATCCGAATGAAAAATTCAAGCAAATTTTGCCCCAGAATCTGAATGCTGCTTTGGAATCCGAACAGCCAGTACCAGGCCTTAAGCCAGTGAGAGACCACCTTACTCTCTTGCTGTGTGGTAATGCTAGTGGAGACTGCAAGATCAAACCTCTCCTCATGTACCATTCAGAGAATCCAGGTGACTTTAAGAAGAAAAACATCATTAAGAGCAAACTTAATGTTATGTGGAGATTGAATGTGAAAGCATGGGTTACCAGGCACTTCTTCATGAGGAGTTTGCCCCTTTAGTAAAGGCTTATCTGCAGGAGAAAAATCTCCCGATGAAGCCTCTTCTTGTCCTAGACAGTGCTCCTGTGCATCCTCCAGGCTTAGAAGATGATTTGGTGGGTGAATATAGCTTCAAGATAAAATATTTGCCCCCCCAATACCACTCCTCTTATCCAGCCCATGGACCAGCAGGTGATCCCAAACTTCAAAAAATTGTACACCAAGGCTATGTTCCAGAGATGTTTTGAAGCTACAGATGAAATGGAGCTGATCTTCTGGGAGTTTTGGAAAGACCACTACAATATCCTCCATTGCCTAAGAATCATTGAAAAAAGCATGAAGGGAAGTGTCTTTGAGGACAATGAATTCTGCCTGGAAAAATCTCTGGCCTCAATGTGTTGCTGCAAAGGGCTTCGAAGGCTTTGAGGAACCACCTGTTGTTCCTGACATGTATCTCTGGGCAACTCCATGGGTTTGGAAGAGGATGTCAATGAGTTAGTGGACAATCACATGACTGATCTGACAACGGAAGAGCTTCAGCACCTCAACCAGCAGCAGCAGAAAGAATTCGCAGAAGAAATTTCTTAGGGAAGGAAGAGGGAGATGCTGGATGCATTCCCAGTGCTGAAATCAAGGATCTTCTCAGCACGTGGTCAAAAACCCAGGCAGAGGGTTGAGAAGTGGCACCCCAATTGTTAACAGGCGTGTTAACTTGTTCAGTGGTAACATCATTGAACATTTTAGAAAAGTTCAGAAAGGTTGCCAAAATCAGACCAGTGTGGAACGCTGGTTCTCAAAAGACACCATGATCAGTGACCTCAAGCCCTCTACAAGTGGTACCTTAGCAAAGGACATGAGAAGGCAAAGAATGCAGACACCAGAAACACAGTTACCTGATGTTATCATGAAAGGTGACTCACCTTCCAAGCAATAAACTCTCTCTTCCTCCTCCTCCTCCTCCTCCTCTTCCTCCAGCTTCCACATCATTAAGGTAAAGACAGGTTTTTATATTTTTAATTTTATTAATTTACATTTTTATTCAAATATTATTATTATTTATTAATAGTTTGCCTTAAAATCCAGTGTATTTACTGTTAAAATCATTTTGAAAATTCAAGTTCATGGGACCCAGAAACGGATTAATCCAGTTTCTATTATTTTAAAAGGGAAAAATTGTCTTGGAACTCAAATAGGGTTCTGGAACGGATTAAGTTTGGATTCCAAGGTATCACTGTAATTCATTTAAAAATAATCTAATTATGTCTTATAATCTTTTTTTTCCCGTATATCTTACTGATATTATATGTTTTTCATTTTACTTAGGGTTTCATCCAAGAAGCAGATGCAGGTAATATTACAGTAAAGAAAAATTTGGCTGTGCATGTGTAATCAGTCATTAACAATTTTATACACATAAAAACATATTAAAAAATAAAAACTCAGTCCAGGTTATAGTTTAAAATACAGTCAAACCCATTCACTGTCACATCGTCGGGACCATCAAAATGTGATGACAATAAGCGGAGTTGACATAAACAGGAGTCCATTAAAAAAGATTTAATTGGGCCAGTCCCCAATTTGCTACATTAAACACATAACAAACAACCAAAGCTATCATCATCGGACACAGTATGTACTAAGCACAAAATATATTACTCAGAAAATACATTAAGTCTTAGTCTTACACTATAGAAAACACTATAATTAAGCAGCATCTGACTTGTCACCAGTAGTACTAAAAAAATGCCTGATTTTGCGTTGTGCAGTGATAACTGGTCCATTATTAAAAAAGTCATTTAAACACGATAGAGCTCTAAAAATGTCCTACGTCACGTCAGGCATACTGTAAATGAACAAACACACAGTCTCGAATGTTCATACAGACTGAGCATAAGAAACAGTTTTGGTGAGCGTCTGGTCCGTGGACTCACTGATGTCATCACCACTATCCTCGGCATCACTGTCTACCTTGCTTTTACTGCAGCTAGCGATGATCTCTTCAGCTGAATACATTTCCTTTGATAGCAAGCTGTCATCAGCTGAAATGAACTGATCAAACGTGACACTTCCATCAAAAATTGCTGCCCACTCTTCATCTGTGATCAGGTCCTGGGGAATGTCACAAATATTGCCAGCATTTGTACTGATCACTGGCTCGGGCAAGAAAGTAAACTGCGATTTACGAAAGCAGTTCACAATCTTTGACTGACTGACGCTATTCCATGCTGCATGCATAAAATTAATTACTATCTTGATGTCGATCTCGGCGACACACTTTTGTTCCACAGCATACAGCACATGATGCACTATTCACTTTCTGTACTATTGCTTGAAGGCATAAATGATACCTTGGTCGCAAGGCTGTAGCATGCTGGTTGTATTAGGTGGCAGGAAAATAACCTTTGTAGCCATCAGATTGGTGACATCAGTGTGTGCTGGACAATTGTCAATGAACAACAAAACTTTTCTGTTCATTTGGTTCATTTTGTTGTCAAAAGAATTGACCCAGTCCTCAAACAGTTCACTTGTCAGCAAAGCTTGCTGGTTGGCCTTGTAAGTGACGGGCAGGCTCTTTACATTCTTGAAGCACCGTGGATTTTGTGACTTTCTGATAACAAGGAGTGGAGTCTTCTCAGTGCCAGACATGTTATAGCACACGACAGCTGTTAAGCGATCTTTAGAACATTTGCCACCATGGCACTTCTCGTCATGAAAGCACAAAATTCCATTCAGTAGCAGTTTATAAAACACGCCTGTTTCATCCATGTTAAAAATGTCATCTGGGCTGTACGCATCCAGAAATTTTGGCAAGCAAGAAATCCAGTCATTAAGGACATCAGTGTTAACTTGGGTTGCTTCACCTGAAGTGACCTTAAATGTTATGTTGTGGCATTTCTTAAAGCGCTCAAGAAAGCCATTCAAACACTTCCAGTCACGCATATCAATTTCTTTCACAAAACGTTCTACGATTTCTGCCAGCATAGGACCACACATAGACAACTGTGCAGAACGTGTCTGTTTGAACAATTTCAGCAGAGCACACTCAGTATCCATGTAGGAACTCACATGCTTTCACTTAAAGTTTGACCTAACTAAAGATGAGTGAAAGTATCACTCAATTTTGTCTCGATTTCAAACAAGTTTCGACTCAGTTGAAATGTCAATTTCAAATTTATCCACTGTGTACTTTCTTGTAACTTTTTCATCAACTTGCTTCAGAATATCCATTTTACTGTTCAAATCCAGATCAACACATTTGCGTTTAGCAGCCATTATCTATTACAAGAACCAGAGAGAGGTTCCTGGCTATACGATTCACAGTACACTATTTGAAGGTGACTAACTATCACCTCACGTTGCCAGTTTAACACTGCCCCTGCCCATGTATTTATAAAGAAGCCAATGACTGAAAAAAGCCAGATTTTAACTCTTTGTATACTGGGGGTTTTCCCCTCAAAATACAAAGGGGAGTAAATTTCACAGTATGGAGTGGGATGATTGTAACATTTAAAAGAATGACAAAGGAATAATCTGATTTGTAGTATGATATATTATACATTAGTTTAAACAAGAAAAAATGTATTTTGTTTTTCTAATAAAATTGTTAGTATGTTATTAGTATACAACAGAAAAAAAGCTAAGAACTGAGAAGAAAGAATGGGAAATGAAGAAGTTGGAACGTTTTTTTCACTTACCCTTCAAGTTAATTCACTGTAGTTGGTCCAATATATCCAAAATGAATCAAAATGTACACAAACACTTTTTCTTCACATATCCTTCAAAATTTACGTGAAAACATACACTGATTATGCATTTACAGTAAACTAAAAACACCAAGTGGATAGGTAATATTTACATGAAAACAAGTGGGTGGGCGGCGACCAATATTTACCAGAAAACAAGCCATTGTTTTTTGGTTTTTTTTAATTTGAAGCATTCTACATTTAATTTTTTAAATTACACAATCTCCAGCATTACATACTGTGATATTGCAGCTAGTACTAGCAAAAAGCTGAGAAGTAGTATAACCAGCTAACCTCATCCTTTGAATCAGCACCACGTGGGTCCGAAAGTTCAAAATCTCTACTACTGCATTCTCTTCACCGCAGCCTAAGCATTTTTTAATTAACTTTTGAGCTTGTAATGCAGAAATACACTGCTCTGGATAAAATAAACTACCACTGGAAGCCATATTTGTTAATAAACAAAAAACTAGCAATGATAAATTTTGACATAAACTCATTAAATTAACACACAACTGCTCTGTATTCAGCTGAAACACACTCCTCGTGTCGACAAATGGATTCCAGAAGGAAGTCCAACTGCTGGTTTTAAGTATGCTTTGATTATCTTCAAAATTAGAGATCTACAAACTATCATGCACTGCGGGGAGAATGGGGTTCTGGGGGGTAAAAAAATCACGCAGGATGCGTCACAAAGCATACAAAGAGTTAATCATGAAAGGGTGGCCATGGTAAGCCTTTCATTCACACCACGTGAGTTTTGATGCTTGATGTGGCAATTACTCAGTGATCAAACAGCCGTCTCCTTCTTTGATGAATCGTGAAGCTGATAGTGCTTTGTGCGATGTTTGTAACTTGTACTCACCCAGTCTCTGATACAAAGTGGGGTCTTTAGCTCCTCCAGGTGCAAAAATACCATGACATTAACTGATTTGTGCCAGTAAGTGGGGTGATATTAACAGGAGTAAATCCTGTTAATTACTTATGGGAGTTGACTGGGGATACAAATTTATGTGACAATATCCAGGTGGTGACATAAAGCGATGTGATATTAAGTGGGTTTGACTATATATGTACTTAATGTTTTGAAATAACAACTTTACTGTAAGATTTATTGGAGAAAACAATCTTGGGCATGTGTATGTAGTTGTGATTGTTTTCTGCAACAAACACTGGTGTGAAGATTAGCCAGTCATATTTGGTCCAGACCATACTTCAGATCTATGCAGTGCCACTGGTAAACCAGTTGTTTTGATCATGGCTGTGGGGTCTGTATGACAGATCTTTGACTTCTCAGGTTTTTTATATTATCTGACTCAATATTCTGACTCCCCAGTTTTTATATTATCTGACTGAAGATTCTGACTCTGACACCATCTGAAATTACTTGAGACCATGGCTTCTCTGCGTTCTTTATTGTGTAACTCTTACTATTTCATAAATATTTCAATGAGCCTGGCTAGCTGAGTGGTTAGGTGCTTGGTTTACTAATCCAGTGATATTGGGTTCAAATCTCAGTAGTGGGGTTTTTTTCTGATACCACTACACCAAAAAGACCGCAGAGTCCACTCACCCTCTAAAAATGGGTACCAGAGAAATCTGAGAAGCAAAATGCAGTCAGGTGTGATACTGACCACATCACACTTTTATGTGCCGATGGTCTTGGAAATATGGGCCTAACACTGTATCCCCAATATGCCTCAATGCCATGAAACGGATTTTGACTTAACTCTTACTAACATCACACTTTCATGTGCCGAAGGTCATGGAAAATACCAGCCTAACACTGTGTTCCCCAATATGCCTTAATGGCATGGAAATGGGAATTTTATCTTTTACCTTTTTTACTCTTACTGACAAGTGGAACAAAACAGGCTGAAAAAAAAAGATGTCAACCACGTGAAACTCTAAAGAGGACATTGTTAAGAGAGACCAAATTAGTAGGCATAAAATCCCTTGATGAGGTTGAAAAACTCACAGAAAACAGGAAAACTTGGTGAGTTACCATTATAGCCATATGTGAAGTTTAATAGCATGGGAAGGATGTAAGATGTAACTCTTATTATTTCATATATTGTAAATTTCTATCAGCTTGATCAAAAATTGTTTAAGACTATATTTTTGTATTATGATACTACAATGCACAATCAAGATAGGGATCAGTGTGTTCCATAAAGTAGTGGAGCGTGCTTAAAAGTTTGCTGTAAGAAGTTTAAAAAAAAAGACCCAGTGCTTGAATTCCTCATTTGATGTAATGTCATTTTACAGTCTCTTCATCATAGTATCAGCTGCCAAGAGTTTAAAGTTAGAAGTTGTAGGAAAACATAACAACAGCAACCCTTGTCATTATTTATTATGTTTATTTTGGCATTATATATGGAAAGTTAAGATTTAGATAATCCAGTTTTTTTTTTCCCAATGTATATTTCTTATTTCATATAGGATCTGCTGAATCATGTGAAGACAGCCAAAATGCCAGTAATGCTAAGTAAATACTTTTTATTATCTGTTGTAACATTCTAAGAATATTATCAGTGAGGAAAAATTGGAAGAGGTGGAGAGTTTTGAATATCCTGGATTATTACTAATTAATAATGGAGATACAATGAGGGAAATTAAAAGGAGGACATCTATCGTTCTTCAAAAAGTAAAACAACTAAAGAAGCTGTGGAGAGAACCAGACAGCTACAAAAATAAGATTTTTAAGGGCGTTCATCTTTCCTATTGCAGCATATGCCTGTGAGACCAGGACACTTAACAAAACAGCTGAGAAACACATGCATGCCTTTGAATGTAAATGCTACAGAAGAGTTCTTCAAATATCATGGATACAGAAAAGAGCAAATTTATCCATACTACAAGAACTTAATGTTGAGGAAGGTTGGCTAGTAAAGAGGATTAAACAGAGAAAACGTAAATATTTTGGACACATTAAACGTCATGATAATTTAGGGAAGACTGTCTTGGAAGGGTACATAATGGGAAAAAGAAAGAGAGGAAGACCAAGACAAAGATGGCTGCAAGACATCGTTGATAATCTGCAAACAGATGCATCAGCAGCAGGGCATTTTGTTTACGACCGAGAGGCCTACAGGAGAGCTGTTTGGGAGGCAAAGTTCCGCAAGGGACATGCAAATGAGTGAATGATTGAATGGGAAAGAGCAAATGCAGAAATAGCAGTGTAGCATTCTTGTCAGCAGTTTTCCTGTCGGGGTCAGTAGACCAGTGCTAATCAAGACCCTATCCAACTTGTACACACAGCACATGGTAAAGATGCTCTTATGATATCACAGCCTTGGCAGTGCATTTTTCTTAGTGATGGTAGAGCCAGGTGAAAATCAGGATAGTTTGTGAAATAAGTTAATCAGCCATAACATTCTCAGCTACTAGTATCTTCATATTACACTTGTATGGAAACCCTACGATAGCAGCATAATTTGTGTTAGACACAAAACATAAAAATATAAAATTAAGTGCTATTTCCATAAATGATTTGTACATGAAACTAAGTGCTATTTAACTGTGGTTTGAAAAGCTTGAGTACGTACAATTAAGTGCTACTTCAGTAAATGATTTGAAAGGCATGATTATGTAAAACTAGGTGCTGTTTCACCAACTGATTTGAAAGGCTTGAGCGTGTAAAAATAAGTGCTGTTTTCTAAGTAATTTGATTTATATGATATAAATGTTTTTCATGAACTGTAATTTGTAATTTAAAGCTTCTTCACAAGCACAACTTTTGGTTTGTGTGCATTAAATGCAGTATTGATTGATACATTTATTGCACATTGTGAAGTATGACAATAGAGTTAGAATTTTTTTTTCTTATGGATCATAAGCACTCCAGTCACCCAGTTGTAAAAATGGATACTTGTCTTCTTTTGAGGTTGAGACAGGCAAGGTGGCCAGGCTGACTACATCACACTCTAGTATGCCAAGAGGCTATGAAAAATATGAACTCTAACATGAAATAAATTGGTCGTGACTGGAAAGATAAATGGCAAAAGACAGATGGGGCAGAGAAGACAGAAATACCTGGATGGCCTAACTGCATGGTTTGTCAGGAAAACGGCAAACTTGAATTGGGGGACATGGAGGATCGGGCGAGATGGCGAGAAATTACCACCTACACCTATTGATGTGGCATTATCTAATCTGATCACCATATCCTCTAGGTCACCCATAAATTGGCTACATCTGCCTTTACCTTTTATCACATGGCAGTTGACTTAAGGTACAAGTGACAGAATCAAAAGTAATGTAGCTTCTGTAACTAAAGGCACCAGCTCTGTTCTTTCTTTCCTCCTTGTCATAAGGATTCATACTAGTGCTATGGAGTACATGCGCATATACTGAGATTCCCTTACCCTATGGACCTGTCCAGAGTGAAGTGATAATAATCCTTAAGCATTTGAACTTTTTTTTTGTTCGGTCAGTAATTTAACAAGTATATATGTTTCAGGTGTATGTGTCCAGACTCTGAAAACAGAGCCAAGATGGCATTGATAATGGAGCTGCTCTCATTGAGTTGTCAAGTGACAGCATTACTAAATTTACCCAAATTTTCCTCCTGAAGTAATGAGTGACTATAAGGTAAATGAGAAACATCGGAGGAAATAATGGAGTTGAATTTAATTTGAAGGTGAATTTAATTGTCCATAGATTACAACATGTGACATTTTTCTCTTAAGTTGGAAAAAAAGAATCATTCCCTACAGTTTGCATAATCCTTTATTCTCATTTCTGTGGAGTTTAAAAACATTTTGAATATGTTTGTCAAGGAAGATGATTAAACATACTAAACAAGACCAGAATGATAATGATATCTAAGTGAAAATATGTGCTGTGTTCACTCACATGAAAAGGTATTGAGATAAGTTGTCATGGAACAACAGTAGCAGTGGGTGGTTCAGTTGAATAAAAGTCAGGAACAGAAAAAGTCAAAAGTAGTGTGTTTTTTTTTTTATTGTTGTCGTGACATAGAGATCATTACAAATAAAAGAATCTCTATAATGACAAGAGGAATGTTATGATTCTGTATAGAACCTGTACTGGATATCATCATCGCCTTTCACTCCCCTGAGAGCATCTTACATCTTTCCCGTGCCACTAAACATCACATAGGGCCCCCATGGTAGTTCACCAAGATTTCCTGTCTTCAGCGAGTTTTTCAATCTCATCAAGGGATGTTATGCCCACTGAACTGGCCTCTCTTAACAATGTCCTCTTTAGAGTTTCACGTGGTCGACCTCTTTTTCTTTGACTTGTTGTATTCCACTTGCTAGCTTGTTTGGGGATCCTCTGATCGTTTCTTCTTATCTGATGACTGACATATGTTCTTCTTTTTCTGTTCACCTATGAGACAGGTTGTTGTTTGCTCATCTGTCTTATCTCTGTGTTGTTCTTGAATTTGTTCCACTTTATACTGAGAATTTGCCTTGGGCATTTGTTTTCGAAAGAATCTAATTTCTTGTCTATTTCTTTAGTTTTTTCCAGCTTTCATATGCATAAATGAGGGTGGATATCACATTTGAGTTGAATAATCTTAACTTGGTTTTTGTGCTTGAGACTGTAGGCCGCAGATAAAGGCTCTCCAGTCATCCCTGTTCTTAGAATTATTCTCTGCTTCCTTCCATGTGTATGCCTTGTCTCTGAGCACTCATAATTTCTCTTCTCCAAGTAAGTCTAGGTCTTCCTCGTTTTCTGTTTCCTTGAGGATTCCATGTCAGTGCCTGTCTTGCAGTTCCTGTCTTGCTATGCCGGTCCAGCTTTCCTCAGAGTGTGGCCAGTCCACCTCCATTTCTGTTTTATAGGCCAACGACCTGTTCCCTGTAAAAAAACTGGAGTGTTACAGAAACACGGTACTGAGCATAGGACTGACAGAATCATTAGACATTTGGTCTTTCAGTCAGTCTCAGATTTTGAGCATAGGATGGAATCCCACCCACCACCATGTCCACTTCATCAGGGTTCTCACCAGTACTGTTTGCCAAGATCCTCCTTCACAGGATATCAGAGTGCTTATGTCCAACACACAGTGATGATAACCCTTTATCTTACGAAGTGAATGTGAATGAATACAAAAAGAACAAATGAGAAAGAGATTACAGGCATTATGGTTTTTTTTTTTATTTTAAGAAATGCAGGCTTTTGTAAAGCATTTTTTAGTTAAAAAAAACACTAATAAAGATATTCTCTAAGAAACAGCAAAACAGTCACAAACAATTAAAACTTGAAGGTAAAGAAAACATTTTTTGGATGAGAAGACAGAATTTGATGCAGTCCACTGATAGTTCTAGGGAAGAGAGAGAGATAATGAAATAGAAGAGATCGTCACATTGTACACTAAAAAAAAGGAAACAGAATGACAAAACTTCTAATTAGAGATCATTCAGAACTACACAGAGTAACGAAGTGTGATTGCCCATACAGTACACGATAATGATGTCTGTGTAGATATTTGATATTGTGGAGAAAGTAGTGATATGCTACTGTCATTTTCAGTGAGGGGGAAAGTACAATGTTTTCAAAACTTATTTTTTTCAAAATTTTGTGTTATGGCCCTTCTGCACTTGTTGAATTTTCGGCTGGTTTTTTTTTTAAAATTATTTGAAAGCGTCAGTTGGTGTTGTTTCTGTTACATGATATTGCTACTAGTTTGATCTTTAACAGTGAAACTGTCTCTTGTAACTTTCTGTCTTTGAACGATGTATATGACATGTCTCCCTTGTGGTGTACCTTTAGTCAACATGAAATCTTCGTCAACCTAAATCGAGCCTCAAGGAAGTTTTCATTCTATCTGCGCAGTGTGCATCTGCGCGGATGCGCGCGCCAGCCACACGCAAATCCATGCAAATCACCAGTGACAACACTCTACGTCACTGGTTCTCTCACCGCTGGTTGTAGTTTACGAGGGTTCGCAGATTTGGTAACTGGGTCTGTGTGGAGGGCAGCAGAAGAGATAAACCACACATCATCAGGGTTACGATCTTTATGCATGTGTTTCTTCTAGGTCGGATATTTGAAACTGTTTTAAGCTGGAAGTAGTGAATATTTTTACGTAATTTGTTCATTCACTCGCAGTCGAGGGGATAGAAAGTCGCGGACACAGCGAAATACCGAAGATGGATGCAGCTGACATAGAACTTGACTTCGACGCGAATTTTGAACCACAGATAAGAGCTCGGTCAAATACATGGCCGCTGAGGCCCTCGAGACAGCTAGACCCTCAGAACAGTCCTGTTGCTGGAGACGACTCGTCTAACGGAGGTGATCAACAGAACGGTGCTAAGGATCCTCTTGGTTTAACAGGCAAAAAGAGCGGGTCTCGCAGAAATGCATGGGGGAATTTATCATACGCTGATCTCATTACTAAAGCGATACAAAACTCTCCGGAGAAACGTTTAACTTTGTCGCAGATTTATGACTGGATGGTGCAAAATGTACCATATTTCAAGGATAAAGGGGATAGCACAAGTTCTGCAGGCTGGAAGGTTGGTCTTGTTTTGTCTTATGTCCATTAGGTTGTTACATTTTGTATCGTTTGGTAACTTTCCACCTCACACTCGTTATTCCCAGTTTACGTTAAAAATCTCAGCTGAGAGATGTGACATTTATCGTGTCCTGAGTCCGAGCTAAGTCCATTCTGCAGCATTTGCTGTGATCACCTCTTTGAAATGACATGCATTCGTATTTCTCTTGAAGCGTGTACGATATTTAATTCCCCAGAGTCATTTCCTGCCCCCTCCCCCCCCCCTTTTTTTTTGGTCAACCCAACCTCCAAATCTCAAGTCGTTACTACGTTTTAAAATATTCCACGAAACATTATCCTGGTATTATGTTGCGTTCACAGACTGTAGTTTATGCAAAAGGGAGGATACAAAATAGTTCAAATGAATACGAAGGAAAATTCAACTAACAGAAATAATTTTGTAAGGTGGGGGGGGGGGGGCTTGTGTAGGAGAATTCTTTGCGTTCAAGTGTTGCGTTATTCAAAATCTGGCGTCCCTTTTCGCTACAGTTTGGTTAAGTTTTATTCAGTATAAACCAGCAGTTCTGTGGTATTCGCCTCTTAGTGGGCCTCTTTCATACTGGGTTGCATAGTTCTTCCAAAGTCAAAATGTAAATGTGGCTAAATAATCCACAATCCATCCAAAACATGAACATTAATAACTTTGATAGCTTGAGTGTCTGTACAGTAGCAATGACCAGTTTTGAGCAACACAACATTAGTCCATTCATTATCTCTGTAGCTGGTGATTTGAGTCAGGTTCATATCTTTTCACCACAGCAGTCTGTACTGATTGTAAGTGATGGGCAAAGTAGCCGAGCATAAGTGAAGATTACATTGTACCTTACCAAAAACTGAGACACTTCACTGACTGGACCATCTCACAGTTTGAATCTGAGAGTGGAACCATGCTGTTAAAAATAATATAGAAACATAGTAACAAGCATTATCTTTTAATAAGTCAGTGAACTAGAGCCCATTTACTCTCTTTTTATAATCCACTAATTTTTATTTCTAGGTTTTAGTCTCCCAAATCATATAGAAATAGTTTGATCACAGCATTAAACATACATTTTACATTCATTCCATTTTATTTCAGTTTTATTCCACATTGTCAGATGTGTGTTTTCTAAACTAGGAGAGCTGCCAAACTCTGGGAAATTAAACAAAACAAAAACAAACATACAAAAAAGTTTTTAAAATGCTAATATTACATAGTTATAGATCAAAATGAAGAAGGTAGTCAAAAGTTGAGAAAGTAGATATTGGTGAAATATACATTTTGTTATATTGTCCACACTTAAAGGTAGTCATTATTTCATATAATTTTATAAACAGATTAGAATTCTTGAATATGTAGACAGTATTAATCTGATGAAGTGAATTGAAACTTGTGTAACTGAAACTGCCAAAAAATGTAATCATATCACCTATAATTACTAGACACCTTAACTCTAGGAATTTCATGGCAAGATTCAATGCTAAGTCATTTATTAAACCATTCACCTTTCAAATTTCTCATATCTTGACTCACTTTATCTTTTCAGTTTTTTTTTCTATTTTTGTATTGTTTAATGAAGACATAAGACAAAATGTCAAATTATTATGTTAATGTTATATACAGCTTGCCTCAGTATCCTTTAGAAAATAGAGAATATGTAATAAATGAGTCATTTAGCACATTTACTGGTGCAGGGTGGCACAGTGTTATGTTCTTAGTTTGTCATATTCTTGTGTCATGATGGCAGGCACTTTCAGCCTAACTATATCTAACAATTAATTGCCTGTTTTAAAATTTTCACTGAGTTGACAGGGGCATTATGGGAGCTGGTCTATGACCTATTTGTTTGACATGAAAATTTAACCTCCATACTCATGTAACAATGCTGAGAGAATAAGATAATAATATCTTAATTTTTGCTGCATATAAACAACTCAAAATGTGTATTCTATTTGATAATATCAGAGCAGATTGCAAATAACCAAGGAGCAGGGACATGGGAACATTTTTATAAAGTATAAATCCATCATGATATAAATGCTAACAGCAGTCATGGTAGAAAGTTGCAGAAGTTGAGAAAGAATGACTGCAGTAAGATGTGGAAGGCACCATATAACAGAATGCCAAACTCCGCACATAAATTAAAACAAGAATGTCATTTAATGAAAGCATATTAAATGGAAGTGATTATGAAATGCACTAATGTTCACGTGCAGAATCTCCAGAGCATGTGTACCTATTGGAATGTGGCAAATTTACATATGTATTTTAGTTAGAGATGTACACAAGTCAGTGGAAAGGCAGACAGGGTGTACTTGACCTCTTCTTATTCTTCTGTGTTCAGTTTCATACGCTCAGCTGTCAAGACAAGGAGACAGGTTGCCTTCATGAATCCCACAATCAGTAGGAGTTCTTCATGTATTCCCCCACATCCTCGTTGTTTCCTAGGGTCTGGTTTGGGTTCTTAGATTTATGTAGATCATGCAGGTTTTCAGGATGTGCTCTGAGGTGTTTTAGCATGTATGGTATGGAGTTTGAGTGACCTTTAGTTGGCACAGATAGGTTTGTAGTCTGCAGTGTCCTGTTTGAGTGACCTTTAGTTGGCACAGATGGGTTTGTAGTCTGCAGTGTCCTGTTTGAGTGACCTTTAGTTAGTACAGATGGGTTTGTAGTCTGCAGTGTCCTGTTTGAGTGACCTTTAGTTAGTACAGATAGGTTTGTAGTCTGCAGTGTCCTGTGTGAAGCCTGAAAATTGTGGTTTGTATGCATTCTGTTTCTTCACCTCAAGAAGCTGAATTCAGTAAGAATGAATCCTCCCATTCAACACCAAAAGTTATAATTTTAAAATAAGCTGCAAATTAAGACCTGTTTTATGTTGACAGTAATAAATTGGCTGACATGATAAACTTTACCTGTGAATTTCCATTGCATAAGATAACTGTCTGTATACAAGGAGCTTAAGCTGAGCTTTACTTCAGATGATAGATCATAAGGTGTGTGGTTTGATTTTAGTCATGGTCATTCTCTTACCATTTTGTTTTTTCTTTCTCTCACATTTGAAGTACTTTGTCTACTGTTTTTCAAGGCTAGTCATACACACATCAACTTTACTGCGTGCAGGCTTCATTGTTTTTTTATATGAAAATTTATTAAAATAAAATAAATTCAAGCATAACAGCAGGGCCCATTGATTACTCAGTAGCAGCTGTCATGTTGCAAGTTTTTTAATATGCTAAACTTATGATGAATAAAAAGGGACTGATACATTTAATATTGTTAGCTTTCAGGGAGTCAGGTGTATTTGGTGTTGAAAGCAACAGGTGGTAATGAAGGTGCTCACTTAGTGATAGCATGGTCCAGAAAGAAGAAACATGATACTGTTGTATATATATGTCCCATAGCATTTGCATGCTGTAGGGATGTGAAATGTTGATCCTTCACATTTTGCATGCTGTAGGGATGTGAAATGTTGGTCCTTCACATTTAAAGGCCATTACACCATTTAAGGTAGGGATGTCAGCACCTGGCATTGCTGCCTTTGTTTTCCTGGGGAAACCCCAGGTACCTATTTTTTTTTTTTTTTGAGCATGGGTTGTGGTCAATCTAAAAAAAAAATCAGCCCAAATGCAAAATCAAACTAAGGACCTTCTGCTTGGCAAGCAAGCACATTAACCATTACACCACCACAGCACAATTGTTGTTTAGCATTTTGCCATTTTTTTTTCATATAGCCAATCCTTCAAGTGCATCCTCAACCATTTTTCTTGTTTTGCAGACCATAACTTTGAGAATTTATCATGTCTTCTAGCAGAAGTTGAAATCAAGATGTTCTTTTTTAGAGTTCGGTTAATATATCCTCTAGTATTGTTTTTTTTTTTTCATCCTTAAAAAAAATTATGAGGACCATCACTTTTTAAAGAATCACAAGATATGTGATGTATCAGCTTGCAATAAAGTTTTATGGTACTTGTAAGTGCTTTGATGTTTGATAACTTGTACTTGTACAAACTCCCTGTAACTGCAAGCTGTTGTTCTTTGCAGCAGATGCTGTAGAGATGTCAAGGCACAACATCATATCGGCATGGGAGCAGGTTATGGTGGCTACTTTTTCAGTCCAGGAGTATAGCTAAAAAGCATGGGGTGTGCAAATCTTCTTTAGCAGACTCCACCACCATGAGGACTACGGCGATCCCTGCCCCATTAGCCAGGCTAGGTCTGTTACTGGGGGGTACCACGGAGAGGTGGGACAGGGTCTTGGTCACCTATGGGTCACTAACCCTGACGCTGGCATATCAGCTATGGGTCGCTGATTGCCTCATCGTGTGTCTTCACCCCCTGATGTTTGATAAAGCAAATGTTTAGTTTAAACATTCTTAAGAAATAATTGAACTTGAAAGATTTTTCTCGAAGTTACAAGTTTTGTTTAAAAAAAAAACAATGGCACATGACATGTTGCTATCTGATAAAATAGAGCGTAATATTAGAATAAAGTGACAATAATAGTTTAATAGGAGGGTATAGTGAAAGTAGATCACCAAATTCTAAAGATAAGCATTAAAAAAAGAAAAACAAAGCAACCAAAGTCCAGAATCCAGTTGTACGACTGATTATTTAATATTTTCTGTTAATTCGTAATGGGTTTTTTCTTGTTTTCAAATTTCAGAATTCTATACGCACAACCTTTCACTGCACAGTCGTTTCATGCGTATTCAGAATGAGGGCACAGGAAAGAGTTCATGGTGGGTCCTCAACCCTGATGCCAAGCCAGGAAAAACTCCCAGGAGACGTGCAGGAAGCATGGAAACAAAGAGTTATGAAAAGAAGAGAGGGAGAATCAGGAAGAAAGTGGAAGCTTTGCGTGCAGGCTTGGAAAATGGAACATTGTCACCGGGTGGCAGTGATGATTACTTAGATGGTCTTAATTTTGGTGACTTCAGACCCAGAGCAAGTTCCGACTGCAGTCGGCTGTCTCCTATTAGTGCTGTGGCAGAGCCAGATCTCACTTCCAGCGATATCCAGTCCATGTCTTCAATCCCATGGGGTTCTGATGTGAGCAACTCCCCTACCGTCTACACCGATAATGTTTATTCAGATCTGGTAGAATCCTTGGTGGAAGGAATGAAATTGTCAAGCCAAGATGGATTGAAAATGGACATGGTCACTGGTATGAATGGCTCGTACATTTCTGATGTCTCGAATGACTATAACAGCCAGCAGTCCTCTTATGGTAGTGTTAATCAGTCATCTCCTGGATTAGACAATCAATACAACTCCCATCCAGCCCAGCCATCATATCCTAAACAACAACAACCACAGCAACAAATGAATGGCCTTGAGTTCCGCACACAAAATTTTAACAGTGCATTGCAAATTCAGATTGGGCAAAGTCCAGTGAATAATGGGTCTACTCTCTCGCCTACAAATCTGTATAATGATGATTTCAGTGATTCTATTTTGGGCATAAAACAGGAGATAGAGAATTTATCTCCAGTTCACATGGCCACACCAAGCAGCATGACTGGTCTTACACATCAGCCTGCATGTCAAGAGCAGGCGAGCCCAAGCTCTGGACCGTTCACTCCACATCACAGTCCTCGACCACAGGCAGGACTTGGAAATGGGCTGAACCCACATGGCTGTCAGATGTCTCCACAGCAAAACAGGCACCTTATTCAGCAGCAGACAATTGCAGCAGCTACATTGCAGCAGCAGGCACTCCAACAAGCCACACGAGATTCTATATTGCGTGAGGCTCTTACCAGGGGCCCTTCCACTTACAGGCCCCACACAGCTGCTAACACCCCTTCACCTAATTTCTCACCTGTACTGAACCACGCACCTTTGGCATGTGCTGCCGTAGCCACCACCATCAGCAATGGCTTAAATGGTTTTGGTTTGGCCATGAGGCCTAACTCAAGTCCACATCATCAAGTCCTGACCACCAATCAGCTTCACAACATGGGCGAACGTTTCACAGACAATCACATCGTCACTGGGAATAATATTGTATGTGGAAACGGCGGCAACCTTGGAGTTCCCCTGGATATTGATGTGGATCTCATGGGTATTTCAGCTCTTGACTATGACATGGAACAGGTCATTAAACAAGAGCTAACCCTTGAAGGAAATTTGGACTTTAATTTTGATGCAGGACCTGTTACATCTGTAAGCCGGAAAGTAGTTCACTAACATATCAACATTCAGAATGTAACAATTAGGAAAGTGCTTTATGTGCATTCATGTGTTTTTTTTTTTTTGCCAAGGTTTGTTAAAAGTAATTACTCGTATGTCTGTTGCTCAGATGTACTTTGCTATTGAGAGGAGGAAAAAACTTGCTGAAAAATAAAACCATTTCTTTGATGACATTCATTCATGAAACGGATCACAAGTGACAGTGACAAAATACATCATGTATGAGGACACTTTGTCATTTTTATTGTTTGACATGGGGAGAGAGTGTGAGCTGAGGGAGGTTGTGCATTCACAGGTCACTGAATATATGGATTAATATTGTATTGTCACTGTTTGGTCTTCATTGTTCATTCTCATTATTGTATATTTCTTAAGGTGAGAACTTGTAAAAATTCTTATAAACCCATGTTTACTTACACTATCAGTTTTATTTCTTTATATTGTCAGTGAAGTCTGACAAAAAAATTTGTGATTCTTCTGTGGTAACCAGTCCTGACATGGATGGATTATGACTGTAATTTACACCCCGGTTTTTCAGCAAGGGTTTTTAAAATAGGAATATATATTTATATATAAATATATATGTACAGGGTGTTCCAGAAGTCTTAAAGGAGCTCATTTGAAGTGCAGTTACATGCATGTCACCAAATGTGTTAACTTTAGTGCATCTTTGAGTGGTTGAGATGCATTCATATAACGTTTGGAAAGAAGTGGCAGTCATGTTGGGGAATGTTTTGTAACTAAGGATACAGTTTTCTTTGTGTGGGAGCTTTTGTGGGCAGCCTGTATGTTAACATTGGGTTAGAAGTAAAAGTTACAAGACATCTTCAGTCTGGTTTACCAGAACTGACTTGTCACATCTACCTGGTGGTGCTTTTGTGATGCTACCATCAGGATCAGTGTGTTCATGTAGTCATAGACTCTTCTTATTTTAGGTACTTTCTCATTGGGTAGGTAGCTAGGTAGGAGCCAACCACAGTCCATGCCTTATTTGATTTCATAATGCCTTTATGTGAAATTTTGCACTTTAACATGAGCTGCCAAAAGCATCTAATTCAGGCCTGCAGGAAGATCTTTCATTTTAATAGAAACATTTAGAACATGTATTTCTTATTTCCTAGGATTAGATGTTGTACAGTCATTTTATTCTGCTGTTGTTAAATTGATTTACATAGTTGTTGTTCTTGACAGATGTTTATTAATTGTTATGTGCTGTATATTGCCAAGTCACATGTGTAATACTTGATGAGTGTATGAACCACAGGTTAAGAAAGGGAGCTTTGCTAAAGTTGCTGCCAAGCCAAGAGAAATATTTGCTCAAGTTGCTAATCTCATTTTTCATATTTTTGACAGACAGTTATGCTCATTTATAAGGCATCACTCTTTATAAATCTTTTCTAGCATGTAGTTATGTTTCCGGTATTTTTGCTCACATTAGTTTTGTTTTGTTTTTTTTTTTTGATGTTCTTTTTAAGTGCATAATTTTATCACTTTCTATGATAGTCTTTGGAAAAAAAAATTTAACACAAGGATAGTGCATCTAAGAGTGAGCTGGATTTTAACATGAAAGGTTTTGTTTTTCATTAGCCTCTATCATTTTCCATTCAACCAGTTTTGTAAAAATAAAGGTTACCTTAATCTGCCTCAGAAACTTACGAATATTGATCTGTAAGTTGGGTACACTGTAAACATTATTGTCAGTTTGTTAAGCAAAAGATGGGCATCACATAAAAATCATATGCTTTTGTGCTTTTCCCAAGTTGAAGATGGGTGACTAAACAAATATACGAGTTCTAGGTCCAACAGTATAGTGTTAAAGTTCAGTTTTCTTTCTTATTTATATATACTTGTAGCAACAAGTTGTATAAATCCTTTTTATCATTTTCTAAAACCAAGAGAAAAACCACATCATAGTGCTATCTGTTAAAAACATCTGATTTATGTGTTGGCAACATGATATACCAGTAGTAAGATATATGAGAATATACTTAAACTGTTTGCTTAATCTAGCTTTTGTGACCAGTCATAAATAAATAACAAATCAACTCCAATATTTTGTTTAATCTTAAAAATAGGCAAGACATTAACAGGAGGCTGTTGCCTGTCATAACATTGTGAATGAGCAACAAACTAGAAAGAAAAAAAAATATATATATATATTGCTTTACTTCACGTATGTGCCATTAATGTTCATAGTATAGAATAAATGACTCAGTGAGGGTGGAGAGGAGGTATATAGAGATAACAGTTTATTGGGAGCTTGGATGGTTCATTGTTTTCCTAATGACCAGAGGCATCCTGGATCAGTCCCCAACAGGCAGCTAGGATTTTCTTGTCTCAGGCCCAAGATTTCTTTAGTCATTTCATGCCTATCTCATATCTTGTACATGAATGATGTGGTGAACATGAAAAACTGAAAATGCACCCCGGCATGGAAACACATCTTAATGCTTAGTACACGTGGCTGTCAGTGTATTAAAACAAGAAAGATTTTCACATAATACTTCAGTCCAGTAGAAGAGCCTGATCTCATAGCACATGAACCAAAAGGAAAATACATTTTAAAAAAAATTTTTTTAAGTGTTGTTTTGTAGCAAAGATAAAAGTATTGAAATATTTCAAAGCATTTATAAAGTATGTTGATAAATAAGTACTTATGGCATGCAAGGTAAGAATGATGATTGTTGCCAGTGCTAAGTTGTTTTGAAAAGAAACACATCAATTTGTACCTGCAGAAATGCTGGTATGTCGTTCTGGTGGTTAAAAAATATCTACTACAAAATTTGAGGTGCAAGTATGAGCTTTCATTGTCTTCTTGTAAGATTTTGTATTCATGCTGGTTTTAATTTTCATCTATAAAGACTGGCCCACCTGAGTTTCTTGTTGCTATGTTGATAACTGCATAAAGTTATTTCACATGTTTCTGTTATCTTTCACAGTTTTTAACAAAAAATATTGTGACCTTTATATATTGTGATATGAAGAAGAAAGACTCTTTGGTGTGTTTTTATCCCTTATAGAATCTACAAGATTGTTGTTAAAAAGAAGTGTCTTGTTGCGGATTGTGATAAAAGAATTATTTATTTTATCATCTATTGTTGCTTGATGTTGTTATTCTGTGTTTGAATGATAATGTGGTTGTTGGAAGGTGGGTAAGAATTATACACAGAACAGAATTATAAAGTGATAGCCATTCATTTGGGGGAAGTGAGTGTTTTAAGTCTTGAAATATTTACTAAAGATTTGTCTTGCTTTTTGAAATGCCACAGGAATGGAATATTAGCTGTACTGCTATA
Organism: Achatina immaculata; assembly: GCA_009760885.1. Classification (NCBI taxonomy): domain Eukaryota; kingdom Metazoa; phylum Mollusca; class Gastropoda; order Stylommatophora; family Achatinidae; genus Lissachatina; species Lissachatina immaculata. The sequence continues at coordinate 28,000,468 of CM019692.1, read as the reverse complement.
CTGAATTTACAACACAGGCTGTCAATCCAAATCCTAGTCTTATAAAAATTGGTTAACATTTACACTGTTCAGAATTTGGTGAGGACTTACTGGTTACAGAATTACTATTTCTTTTTTTTTTCCATAGTGCCACTTCTCCTCGAACTCTTGTCCTTTTTGATATTGCAGATTTGTGGGTTGACTGAAAGAAAAAAAACAACAATTTATTGGTTCAGGATTTCATATAAGGAGAGAAAAATAAAAATTTATAAAATGAAGTCAACAAGAGAATAGACATTCAGAGTACAACCTTCATAACTGGGAGTAAATCATTAGGGCCAGGTCAGATAACATAGATACCTACAGTGAGAATTGTCAGCTGCAGTTATGCTTTTTTTCTTTTTTAATTGCTTGACACTTGAAGTCACACAATGTTGAAGCCCTGTTGTTTTGTCCTCACCTGACTTTTGTTCTATGTTGTATATGACAAGACCATACCAGTTTTGAGTATCTTTTGCTATGGTATTTTTCTGCGTCAGAGACAGGGTTTTTTTTTTTTTTTAATAAATTGAGATCAGTACTTTCAACTCATTTTTAAAAGGATGATTTTCATGCAAATAGCTGTTTTATTTTATGCTGGCCAAAAATGTGTACATGTTGAAGGAAATTAAACACAGTAGATTTTTATGGTTTTGTGCAGTAAATATAAGGAGAGAGCCTTTGTATGGTGATTTGTTCATGTTAATGTGGAGAGAGCCTTTGTGTGGTGACTTGTTCTATGTTGATGTAGGGAGAGCCTTTGTGTGGTGACTTGTTTCATGTTAAAATGGAGAGAGCCTTTGTGTGGTGACTTGTTCCATGGTAAAGTTTTTGGTGTTATATAGTGTTATAGGGTAACTGGGCAGTAGTTTTAGTAGCAGGCTACAGGAAGAGTGACATTTAAGAGCATGGTTTACATGTTCAGACTCCTTACATGTCGCAGATCTTGTCTTCTTCAGTCTCTCTGGAACTGCAAGTAGACGTTCTTTGCAGCTGAGATAATTTTCAGTCCCGAAGTGCAGCTAAAAAGCAAGGGGGTGCAATACTTCTTTAGCGGACTCCACCACCAGGGGGACTGTGGTGTTCCCTGCTCTATTAGTCAGGCTAGGCCTGTTACTAGAAAGTACCAACAGAGAGGTGAGACACGGTCTTGGTCAGCTATTGGTCACTGACTACCAAAACAGCACACAGATAGTGTGAAACAGTGATAATTTGCTGCAGTCCTTCCTCTCCTTCAGAGAACTCTTTATGTTGTAGATCATTGAACAGAAAATTTCACAGTTCAGGAAAAATAACTCTCATCTTCTCATGAGTAGACACCAGTTAAAAATCACATGTTCTGTCAGTTTTATTAATTGCTGCTACTTAATCTCTGGGTGGATCAAAAGTAAACCAAGCTTAAGTAAAAATGTGTGACTAATTATCTTGTGCTCAGTGCTGCTTTTATTTCTTAGGTAATGACCAAAGCATCAACAGGTCATTCCTGCTGTGCATTTGGAGCAGGGAGTATGTGCATTTACTTAAAAGAGTTTGGATTTGATGATGTAAAATAATGTGAATTTGTTTTTTTTTTTCATCTTAACAAGTGCTGTTGCAACGTGTGCATAAAGTTCTGATTAGACATTAACCTTTAAGTGCTTTACCAGTGAAATGTGCTTTAATGTGGCCATACTGTGCTGATGCTGCCTTATTAACTTTACTTGTTCTTTATTTGTAGGAAATTGGAACACCTTGAGCAAGGTGTTGACATGTTCATTTTTTTCCCTGTGTCAAACACTAGGAAGGTATCTCTAATGGTTTTTATATTATAGATGCTGATTTCTGTTCTGTGAGTAATTTAAGAATTAAACTGCTAGCTTCTTCCAATGCTGTTTTAACCCAGTTAACATATCTCCCACTAGCTCCCACTTTTCTATCTCCTTCTCTCTCTCTTTTACCTCTTCCCCTATTGCTTCCTCCCCCCCCCCCAACTCTCTTTCTCTTCTTCTGTCTCTCCTCCTTCGCCCACAAATAAATTAGTGAATCACATGTGACCAGTTCAGATGTTGATGTATTTCTGCCCATGTAGCATATAATTTGTCATGAACCTGCTTGGTGTAGGTGATGTTTTCCTTTCAGTTCACATCAGTCTGTGATACTTTACATTGTTCTAAGTTCACAAACTTGTGCCTTGTTTGAACTTTTTGGCTGTTGCAAGTGTCTGATTCTTTATATTTTTTGTTGTAGAACTATGACTAAGATGAATTGCAAAGATTTGTGTGAGAGAAATTAGTAGGAAACTCCAGTTTTTAAGAAACTGATCTTACACATTAGTTTATCTGTGTCATTATTTCAGCACAAAAAAGTAATGTTTGTGTTGTAACCAGCATCAGCAGTGAAGAAAAACAATTTTTAAAAAAATACACTTTTTTCATTCTGTGCCATCTTCTCTAAGAAGACTGATTACAGTAGATCTCCAATTTGATCAGTTTCATAGCTTTACAGTGCATCTTTCCAAACTGCTTCACTACCATCTCTTGATGTTTTTTTTTTTTTGACCCATGTGTTATCTAAACTTTTGCCTTCAATTTTTTTTCACTTTGATGTAGTTCTCAGACTACTTTTGTGCCCCATTCATATGCGTAAGATTAACATAATGAAATGTTGTCATGTTTACCCAGGAACTCACAATGCCCAAGCTTGTTGAGATGGGACAGTATCACATAATACACAGTCTTGCTAATCTGTTACTTTGTTGCATCAGTTCTTATGACTAGAACACAGAGGGGTGCTAATGAAAAAAAAAAAGTTATCATTTCTTTTCTGCTTGCATATTTTTTTTTCTTATCAGACAGCTAACTTTCAGTTTTGTCATATTGTTTAGTACTGTACATAAATTCCGAAATGTTTATAGAATGTTTTAATAATTACATTTTTAGGTTCGTTGCTTTTTTAAAAAAAAAATTTCCTTTCATTATGTAATTTATTTCTGCCATCATTGTATAAGATGTCAGAAATGTTCATCTATATGTGATTTTATGTTGATAAAAATGTTCATGATTTCTCGACATTTCAACAACAGTAATAATTCAATGAATGTGACATTTTATTTACATATGTTGCCTTCAGTCACAGTTTCATTCATTTGTTTTGGTGCCATTTTTTTGCTTTTTATCTTGGATTCTAAGAAATAATTCAGTGTTCATATCTGTCATGTGTCACCAACATCAGTATCATGATATTTCTTTACTGGAAGGCTAAGTATGGCATATGGATGGTCAGCCGCATCATGGAAGTGTCCAAAAAATAAAAAAAAAGTGGTCAAGATGTATATATAAACTGAAGGAAATTAAAGAAGTGTTTTGTTAAGCTTGTAGATTTTTGTTTTTGTTGTTACATTAACTGTAATAGTGGTGAAAGATTCCTTTGTAGTAGCTTGTTTGTTTGAGACTGAAAGATGTCATATGACTGAAGTGCATCAAAGTGTCTAGGGGGTTAAACTAACATCATGAAAGTGCGGCTTATATGAGTTAATACAAAAAAGGTTGGAGATAATACACAAGATAATATATCCAAAATGCAAGGGATAATGAGATGTAGTGAGGAAAGTATCCAAGAAATAAGGAATAATGTTATGAAAAATAAACTATAATATCCAAGAAATAAGGAATAATGTTTAAAAAAAATAAATAATATTAAAAAGTAATGATAAAAAAATAAACCATAATATCCAAGGAATAAAGAATAATGTTTAAAAATAAACCATAATATGCAAGAAATAAGAAGTATCAAAACTTCTTGAGAAATATCAAAGAAGTCATGTATGATATGGGGAAAAAAAGGATGCTTTTTAGAGTTCTTTTTGAACATACATATCAACCACGTTTATAAACACTTTTTTTTTTTCAATGTCTGTCCTGAAAGAGTCCGGTATACCCGAGTCATGTTTTTATGATACATTACTTCTACCATGTAATACGCCCACAGCTCGTGCCCAGTGCACTCAGGTGTGTCTGTCTTCGCCAGGCTGTTTTTCTGTTTTCATAAAATCTTGCATCTGATGTCACCACACAGTGTATGGGATGACAGGACAGGCTTATGGAAAATTCCTAACGCTAATGGAATATTTTGCTTTTTGTAAAAAAAAAACTATATATATAATATCAGATAACACTGACTTTCAGAAAAACGTATGAAAATAATATGTGAGAAGAGATATTATTCCGTCTTAGAGTGTAAGCGATTAAATGTAACTTAATGCACTGTCTAACAAGGCACATCATGTGTGGCATATGTATATGTGTGAGTGTGAAAGACCAATACAGAGTTCGTCACATCATGTTCACCCAGGCCCCTCCCTCCCTCCCTCCCCCACCCACACACACACACATACAGTTCGGCATATTGATGAATATTAATGAATAAGTAAATAATTAATTAATTAATCCTAATGCACTCCACATTCTGCTTTATGCAGTTACGTGAAATAAACTTTATTACATTTTCATTATAAACTCACACATTTTTGGAACAGTAATATAATATATACAACAATCATGTCATACTTTAGATTAAACTAATTTAGGTTGTGATAGAAGTAATAGATAAAAAGTGGACCTGCTCAGTCCAAGTCAGCATTCCAGAAAATGAGAAACATCTTGTGCAACAGATCCATATCAGTGGAAACAAGATTCCGAGTACTTCAATCGAGCCAATTTTGTTTTATGGATGTGAAGCATGGTCCATGAATAAGAGAGTACAGCGAGAAATGGAGGCCATGGAAATGTGGTTCATAAAAAGGATGCTGAAGGTACCAAGAACAGCTAAGAAAACCAACGAAGAAGTCTTAAGAGAGGCTGGAGTTAAAAGGCAAATTACAGCAAATATCAGAGATAGATAAGCGAGATTAGTAGAACATTTTCTGAGAAGAGGAAAGTTGGAACACATTGTGGCAACTGGAAAAAATTGAGGGAAGAAGAGACAGGAAGACAGAGAGAGAAGTTACTAGATGGGCTGTCAGTGTGGCTAGGAAGAAAGTCTCCGGCAGATCTCATAATCAAGTGTAAAGACAGGGAATTGTGGAGAGAAATGATTGCCTACGCCACACGGCACGGCACTTGATTGAGTAGTAGTTCCACACTTTGATAGACCAACGTAGAGTTCGGCACCTTACGTGTGTGTGTGTATATATATATATATATATACGTGTATAAAATAATGTTTCAAAGGATGAAAATATTTTATGTAATCAATCACTAACACTGAAAGTCAGGAAAAGAGGGCTTCCGCGTTATAGTCAACTAGTCCTGTTTTATCGATGTGAAAATGGACAGCCACAGAGAAATACAGCTCCACCTGGAGGCCGTGGAAATGTTGTTCCTTAGAAGAATGCTAAAGAAACCGTGGAAAGCGAAGAGAACAAACTAAGAGGTCATGAAAGAGGTAGAAGAAGAGAGACAAGCAATAATAAAATTCAGCAGGAGACAATCCACACTCATGAGACACGTCATGAGAGTGGGCGGGTTGGAATATTTGATAACAACAAGGATGGTATAAGACACAACAGACCGAGGCAGACGAAGATGATAGATGGACTGATGAAGTGGCATGGAAAGAACACCAGGTCCAGCTTGTAACTGACACATGGAACAGAGAACACTGGAAAAGCACTACCGCCAACTTCTGTCTGCACTGCGCTGGATTGACAGTTCTTACATCAGAAACTAAACGAGAGCAGAAAATTTACAGAGCGTTTAAAGGGAAAGATCCACGTCAAGCTACCATCCGCCCTTAGAAACTGGCAATAATCTGCTTCGTAGGGAAGATGCTACCCGATGAGGCATTCAGCGAGCCATAGCTGATATGCTAGTGTCAGGGTTAGCGAACCATAGCTGACCAAGACCTTGTCCCACATCTCCACGGTACCCCCATGGTGGTGGAGTCTGCTAAAGAAGCACTGCACACACCCTGCTTTTTTAGCAGCACTCCGGGACTGAAAAAAATAACTGCTATAACCCGCTTCCCAGCTGATACGATGCTGTGCGTCAACACCTGCACAGCATCGGCTGCAAAGAACACCAGCTCTCAGTTACAGGGAGTTCGTACAAGCACAAGATCTGCTTCGTGTAGAAAAAAATATTTATACACACACACACGCACTCGCACGCACAACCGCACAGAACGAACAGACTTTATTTTCGAAGAGTTAAGAATTTGGCGCGCAGGCCCTTCTACCATTCTGCCCTTCATTAATACAACTTTCATTCAGTCGCAGATATTCAGCATTTGTTATTGAACATAATATGCACGAAAAAGTAAAAACAAAAATGGATAAGTAAATAATTAATTAATAAACCTTTTCTTTCCATGCACTCAACATTCTGCTTTGTGCAGCTACGTGAAATAAACTTTATTACATTCTCACATTCATTATCAACTCACACATTTTTGGAACAGCAATATAACAGATACAACAATCAAGTCATACTTTAGATTAAACTAATTTAGACTTTGATAGTACATATATCTTTACTTTTCATAAAGCAAATACATGCCGATTCATTTATTCACACACGCATACCACATATTTATAAACACATCCATACGTGTACATATACACACATACATTCACATGTATACGAATAGACATGTGCATACACACATGTATATATGTACACATAAAGACATGTGCACATACATACCCACACGTATGTACAAACACACACATATATACACACATACATACATACATACCTATATACATACACACATACCGATATACGTATACACATACACACTTGCACATATATCTTATCTTATATCCTTCCCGTGCCGTTAAACGTCACATACGGCTCGCAAGGTAGTTCGCCACTTTTCCCTGTCTTCGGCGAGTCTTTCAACATCATCAAGGGATTTTATGCATGTTAATTTGACCTCTCTTAACGTCCTCTTCAGAGTTTCACGCGGTCTGCCTCTTTTTCTTTGTCCTGTTATGTTCCACTTGATAGCTTGTTTTGGGATTCTCTGATCATTTCTTCTCATCACGTGACCAACATATGTCCATCTCCTTTTCTTGATCACCCATGAGACTGGTTGTTGTTCAGTCATCTGTCTTATCTCTGCATTGTTCTTGAATTCATTCCACTTGATGCCGAGTATTTTCCTTAGGCATTTGTTTTCAAAAGATTCTAATTTCTTTTCTCTTTCTTTAGTTGTTTCCCAGCTTTCGCATGCATAAATGAGGATGGATACTACACTTGAATTGAACAGTCTTAACTTGGGTTTTGTGCTTATAACTTTTGAATTCCATATGTTCTCAAGATTCTTGAAGATCAATGCTGCTTTTTGCAATTCCTTAGCAATTCCTTTCTGGTGCCACCATATATATATATATATATATATATATATATATATATATATATATATACATACACGCACACACATATAAATACCTATACTTATTCATGCGTGTATATAAAGTATGCACAAACACAGATATATATATATATATAATATATATAATATATATATATTATATATATATATAAAGGAGGAAGTTAGTCCATATGGAGGCATACTAGCGGGGGTGGGGGGAGGAGGTGTGGGGAGAGAAAGGAGAAGAAGAAGAATAATCCTCTTTACACATTCGTACATGTTCAATAGTTTTTCATGTTTTCAGCCTAGATCTAATTCTGTCATGCTATGTTCTGGGGCCTTGGGACGAGCTGACTTGTTGACACGGCTGACTGATCTGTTATTGTGCTATTTTTACAATCAAGAGATGTTTTCCTTTCGTTCCACACTGCTGCTTTTAAGAGCACTTCACATTATGTGGTTCTGGTTAAATGGACACAGCCATGGTTAAAGCAATACGAGGGGGTATTTACCTAACAAAAAAAAAAAAGGTTGCAATAACAGAATGTAATGAATGATGAATTAATATCCGTTTCAATCAAGATGACACTAGTCAATACATTGATATCGTGGGTGTGGCTGGCTGCATACTTTCGAAAATGATGGAATGAGGCAGGGAGGTTTAATCCTACTTTTCTTTGAGCGTGATGAACATCTCAAATTCCTTAATACACAGTAATTAGTGTATGAGTATATAACTGTACACGGGGCCACTGATGTAAAGCTGTAATACCTAAATGTATAAACTAGGAAAAAAGTAGGAACAGCTTTATTACTTTACATAGTTGTGACGTTTCGGCGAGAGCCTTAATCATACAAAAATATACAGGACGAAGAAATGGAGAGAGAGGAGATAAAATATAAATTCACATGTTAAGTAATAAAGCTGTTCCTGTTTTTCTCCTATTTTATACATCTCAAATTTCTGTTCTTTTGGTTCAAAATTTGATGGAATGTCCGAATTTTAATACAGCTGGTTCTGAAGTTGATGAACAGGGATTAGAGGAGAGGTAGGGCAGTTTATGTGCAAAAAATGGTGCATCTAAAATAGCAAAACTGCAAGTGAAAATGCATATAAACTAAATTCACCAGGGTGTGAAGTAATAACAATAATAATGACACGTTTTGTCTTAGAAGAGGGTTTTGGAGTAGATAGATATTACCTGTCGTGGGTTTCCATGAGCATGATTTTGCTGAAAAGCCTCTCTCATTTATGAATGTAGGACTGATTCTGTAAATGGCCGCAGCAAAAGCAAGTAATGTTTGTGTTGCATGGTTTAGTCGTCCTTGAGCCTGCCTCTTTTCTCTTCAGATTTCTCCCACGTTTCTTCCTCAAATTATCATGAGCACTTAGGCAGAGTTGCTGTCCACGCGACTCGGGTCTTTCATCAGTTATTTCCAGACTTAATGGCTAATATACAAATCTTGACTTACAAATACATTTGTATTTGAATTTTGATCTAGCACATGGCTTTCTCCTCTCAATAAGTTTTGCCATATAAAATTTGTTTGGGAATACGACTATCAGTGAAATGAACAGGTTATTTAAATCCCAACGACTTATAAACGTTTTGAAAGTGAACAGATTACGGTGACAAGGCCACGTTGAAAGAATGGAAGAGAGGAAATGAAAATTATATATGTACAATAGATGAGGGAAACAAGACCAAGGGGGATATAACACTTTCAAGTTCTGAACTATTATAATATTGATGAAGAAGAAGCTCAAACTGATAATGTCTTTTAATTCTATATCTTGAACGATTTGATGCTTGATGGAATCACTGCTCGTCTCTATATTTCATACGACGAATGGTTGTTGTGGGCGCGGCAACATTTCTGTCAATTTCACTATAAGTTGATGTCATTCATAGCTTAACATCACTCGAATGAACATTAGTACAAGCTATTTTCACACACATCATGAATGATCCCACAGATATTACGAGTTTCAATAAATCAAGTCGTTTCACAAGTTGCAGATTCCATTTAATTCAGTTTAATAATGGTTCAGATACAACAGCTGGTAACATCACTTGAACTAGAAAATGCATCTCTTTGGTTCTTCACGGAATCAGCTGAACAATGTTTCACATCAAATCTACCACATTCTAGATGAAGCACTTCATCAATGTTCTCAACTTCCAAGAACTTTTCACGTGATACGAAAACAATTCTAAACTCTCTGCTATATTAGATCAACAACACGTGACCAATTCCTCATTTGAATCACTTTACACAAACTTTCAAAAGCATCAAATCTTCATAATCACTTGAAACACATCTTCGGTCTGTCCCAAAACTACTTCCCGTCCTATTTTTTTTCTTTCTTGTTCTCCTACTTCTACGTCTTGTCCTCATGTTCCGGTCTTCTACTTCTTCTTCCGTGTGCCATGTTCCTTCTTTGTCTCTCCTAAAACTGCATGCCGGACTTATATGTCGTAAGTCAATTGTCCAATAGGACACACCCCTAGGCCTTTCCATTGGTCAGCTGGTCAAGTCGCCCCACTCCCTTTTTTTTCAAAACGTGTGTCCAAATTGCGTCATAAAATTAGCAAATATGCGTCCCGTGTCAGTCTGTTGCATCAGATGCGTTTATACAGTTTTCTCATGAAGTATCAGGTGTTTGCGATGCAAGGAAAGGAGAGAGAGAGAGAGAGAGAGAGAGTCCAGATCTGTTTACGCAGTGTCCGTCTATCTCCATATTGTTGATGTAACCATTCAGTTTAGTCGTGTCAGGACTATTATAATCTGGGTGTATCTCTTTTAACCTGCCTTTATTATCGGCGTCCATCTCGTCATTGTCATAAAATTGCTACTAATACCGTGGGAGTGTTTCTCTCAAATTTTTCCATCGTTTTGGACCTATTTTCTACTTGTCAGTAATAGTAAAGTATAATAAATATGCCAATAGTAATGATAATAATAACAATATTAATGCTAATAATTACAATACTATCATAATTTACAAGGGACTATGCTGCAGTAAAACAAGACAGAGATGGAAAGTGTACTGGACAGAGAAGATAGGAATAGCGAATGAAGGCAAACTTTATCTGCAGCAATGATCCTTAATTGCTAGGAAAGAAGTACATGCGGAAGAAGAATGAATGAATGAATGAATGAATGAATGATCTTTATTTTTACAGGGTAAAGAATTGAGCACGCAGGCCCGTCTTACATTCTGCCCTTCATCACTCCATCTTTCATTCTTCTCACACATTGGATTTAATACAAGTATGCAAATTAAATTAGGAACAAAAAAAAAACATGTCAAAAGAGTGTAAGATTAAACTATTACACTCAAAGTAAAAGAGCAGAAGAAGTAATTAACCTAATAAAGTAGCTCTCATACACATACACGCACACACAGACATATTCATAAACAAAAACACATTTTCAGTACAGATCTTCTAACATATGTTTTTTAACAGACATTAAAATAATTTCTAACAATATCTAACAAAGGTACTTTCCGAACTATGTCATTTTAATATTTGATGGCTGGCGAGTCATGGGTTGAGAGAGTGCTGGTTAGTCTATGGAGGCATATAATTGAATATAATATACAAGTGAATAATGAGAAGAAGAAGAAGAAGAAGAAGAAGCGGGAATTAAATATTTGTATTAAATTTGTAGTCAATCCATTTACTGGTCCGTGGACTCATAAAAATCCTTTTCGTGGACACTCTCGGAGGTCCATGGAACCCTAGGTCAAGAAACAGTGAACTAGAAAGATAGAACTAGAAACATTGAACTAGAAACACTGAACTAGAAACATTGAACTAGAAACACTGGGCTAGAAACACTGGACTAGAAACATTGAACTAGAAACATTGAACTAGAAACATTGAACTAGAAACACTGGGCTAGAAACATTGAACTAGAAACACTGAACTAGAAATATTGAACTAGAAATACTGAACTAGAAACATTGAACAAGAAACACTGAACTAGAAACATTGAACTAGAAACATTGGACTAGAAACATTGAACTAGAAACATTGAACAAGAAACATTGAACTAGAAACATTGAACAAGAAACATTGGACTAGAAACATTGAACTAGAAACACGTTTCTGGTGTCACAGACTGGGTGTAGACAGGTGTGTGAGTGTGATAGTTTGTGAAGATTTTTGTGAAGATTGATTAGACATGGTTTGTGAAGATAAAAGATAGATTAGACAAAAACAAAGGGACAGAAAGATAAATGAACATAAAAATATAGCCAGAAAGAGGAATGTACGGAGCAGAGATTCATGAGCGACTGGATGGATGGACTCATTTGATTTTGTTTTCTGGAAGGATGGATGGACGGATATCTTGAACTCACAAGAGGGGCCTCCAAGAGATATTTTGCGACCCAGTTGAACCCTCCTCCATTCCGCTCCATGTTTTCATCTAATACTGACCCCCCCCCCCCCCAAAGACCTCAGGGCCCACCCTTAAAACAGGGAAAACATTCGGTCCAGAGGAATGCATAGGCTGGATCCCCCAACACCTCCCCCCCCCCCCCAAAAAAAAAAAACAAACGAAATAGGAGCTGCTGACAAGACAAATTTATATTGGTAGTTAATTAGGTAAATATTGCACATAGTAAGAACAAAAATGTAATGGCTTAAAAAAAAAGACTTCGAACGAATGTAAAATTCCCAATCGCAAGAAAAATATGTCCACACATGAAAATAGCGAAAAGTGGGGCCGAAATGTATTACACAACACTGAGAAATCAGTCAGTAGCTATTACAAAATGTAATTTCAGTTTTAATTTTAGAACTTAATTTTAATTTATTGTGGTTAAAATGAAAATTTCAAAAGCTGATTTTGAAACTCAAGTCCATCTAATTATGGGTAAAGTTATTTGGAATATGAAAACGCCCGCGCGCGCGCACACACACACACACACGCACACACAAACGCATACGCACACAGAGTAGATTCGACGCTGATGAAACCATTATGGGGCATTGATTTTATGTTTGTGGAAAATGAGTAGCCCCTGTTTACCTGAATGTAGGTGAAGGTATAATAAGCCACACGGAGAGTGAGTGGACATTTACAGCAACGACAGGGCATTATTTGCATGTTTTTCATTTGCTCATTTTTTACCTCCGACAATAACGTCTTACTGTGATTAATATTATAAATCAGATGTGTGATTTATTCTGTCTGACGGCAGCTGTTATTAAGTGACATGTGATGTATCCTGTCTGACGGCAGCTGTTATAAAGAGACGTGATTTATTCTGTCTGGCGGAAGTGTTATAAAGAGACGTATGATTTATTGTTTGATAGCAATTGTTATAAAGAGATATGTGGTTTATTCTCTGTGACAGCACCTGCTATAAAGGCGGATTCTTGGACAAGGCACAGAAACGCTAATTTAACTTTGAACAGAGATTATCTTGAATTAATGTAAATGCTCAGTTACCCTTGACCTAATTTAAGCCACTCTGGCTGAAGATACCGACGAACAGATATAAACGACCGTTCCTATATTTAGCAAACTAAAGAAAAGGCCACAGGTCTGGAAGAGATTAGGCCCTAAGACAAATGTTAATACCAAGCTTGCTTTCTGTGAACCATCTTAATTTGTCCTGTCAACAAACAAATAAGTGGATCTGAAGGAGGCGAAGAGGCTGTTCGCTGCTGCGACCAACAACTGCTTGTGTCAGGGCTGGTGAACCACAACTGACCAAGACCTTCTTTCACCTCTCTCACTCCCCACAAGGCTTATTTATATTCATCCAGTGCGCCCCCTCCCCCTCCCCTACCCTCCTAAAGCCCTCCAGGATCACTCTTAAAATAGAGAAAAATCCTCCAGGACTGAAAACGATGCAATGGCTGAATTCTCTCTGTTATGGCCTGCACCAGTAACAGGCCCAGCCTGGCTACCAGGGATCGATATAGCCCCCCCCCCCCATGGTGGTGGAGCCTGTTAAAGAAGCATTGAACACTACTCGCTTTTTAGCTCCACTCAGATTCTGAGAAAAAAAAAAGAAAGCTGCCGTAACCCATTTCCAACTAGACACCAAGCCGTGCCCCACCACCTTCACTGCATCGGCAGCAAAGAACATCATGCTCGCAGTTTCAGAGAGATGATACAACAACAACAGCAACAACAAAAGCAGGTGGATCAGAAATGTGGGCAAATTTTGAGATATTGAGATGAAAACTCTTCTCCGGCTTTGCAAAACAGTGAGCGTCAAGTGATCGGACAAAGTGAGCGTCAAGTGATCGGACAAAGTGAACGTCAAGTTTGACGATCGCACAAAGTAAGCAAACTCTGATATGCTGCAGTTAGCTAAGCTTCCACACGTGATGACAACACTCAGTGATAAAGAGTTAATATGGCTAGGTTATCGTGTGAGAACTGATGACCAGTCCATAAGTCCCCAGAGCTTCACATGTGAAGAAAGATCTCAGAGCATCACACGTACTCCCAAAGCAACAACAAGAAAAATAACGAATGGAAGCGGTCGCGACAGAATACGCCAAGCTCAGTACAAGAAGGATAACAGTTTGGACATTCCTACTATACAGGGTTGTTGAAACACATGAGATGACAGACGTACGACCAATCCAGGTTCCCCAAAACACGTTCCACCCTTGCCTTAGCGTTCAGTGTCCAATGAGAGATAACAAGAGTTAATCATTATTTATGATCTTTGAAATAATAAAACTGTTTGCTTACTTTCCCTGATGTGATTAGCACAAACCCATTAACAAGTTTCGGCCAACCACGGAAGTTCGAGATAAACATTGCCTTGAAATTGTTGTGAATTATTTTTTATTCAATTTTTGCCGAGACACGTTCCACTCAACCTTGACTTGTATGGTTACAAAGGGTATTAATAGGAGCGGACGTGTCCGCTATGACAACCAAAAATTGCAACGGCGTTTCCTTATCAGAGGCGGTGAAAACAGACTATGCCGTGGTAGTTTGATGGACGAGGTAGGCATTCGTATAGGATCGGTTGTGGCTGAGCTCACTGAAGAGTCTGGAACTGCAATTCACTGGGAGGACATCGTCTCATTTTACTGTGTTCTCCGCTGGACAATGGTGTAACAATATTCCGAGATGGGTTCTTACTGTTTGTTTCTGTATAGGCTGTAATAAGCAACTCACACCAGCCAGTACTCTTGCACATCCAGTGAGCGAGTGAGAACGGGGAAGCCCGAATACGCCTGGGTCTTGGGTGAGTAGAGATCAGAGCAGGGAAATCCAGAATACGCCTTGGTGTTGCGTGAGTAGAGACCAGAGCAGGGAAAGCCAGAATACCCCTGGGTCTTGCGTGAGTAGAACAAGGGGAAAAAAGGGAAAATAAATAGTCATAGGGACGGGGGATGATGGTGTCTGGGATAAAAGATATAAAGTTTGTCATGTTCTTGAAGTTGAAGATCATTTTGCCTTGGGTGATCTGCCTTGCACTTATTGTATTATGGCTGAATTGCTGAGTAAAGCTGATTAATTTGAATCATTACATGGTATGACCAAGTTGTCCTTCTGCCAGCCCTCATCCATTGCTACATTAAACGTCATGTTATCTGTTTAGACTTCCGTTATAGGTTTAGACGTGTCTATTATTGCTACACGTCATCGCAGAGGGTTTACTTGGATCCTGAGTCAGGATCCCTGGATTTGATCTCGTCTGTTCTTTCTCTGTTGTGCGCTGTACGCGGACTCCATGAGAATGAATGATAGCAGTTATATTCTGTCATGGCGTACCAATCAGTTACACATGAGGAAACAGAACAAACACACACACACACACACAGTAGAGTAGTGCTACAGATATTATGAAAAAAAGAGATGACAGCCAGCTTCAAGCGTCGTTTGTCTCCGCCGTTACTATCACTAGAGAGACGAGCAAATGTATCAGTAATGTAGCTTGAAAAACCAACTGGGGCGTACCATGTAATGGTCTAGTCCTAGTATGAAGCGACGAAACAAGTCTAATGTTAAAGATTTTTTTACATGGGATTTAGCATGTATAAAGGTTCAAAAATCTATTGCTGAAGTCACTGATTCATGACCGAGGGAGATTTTATTACTGTGTTAAAAATCCCGGCTTTTCGTCATTTACAACATTCACTCATCGCCTCGCAGCAACCAACCGAATTTCCTGCTGCCTCCACAACTTTACCTAAACTTTATGGCCTGGTGTTTCTGGTCAAAGGGACCGACCGACCATTCAGAAGTATTATTTAGATTCATCGTTAGTCTGAACGCTCACCCCCACCTCCCCCATCCCCCAAACCACATACACAAAAGTGTAGTGAGGCTTAGCACGAGATCAAAAGGAATCAATAGGTATTTGATTAAAATCCTGCTACCAGTCCGACTACCGAATTCAAGAGTCCACTTTCACCGATCCATCCCCAGGCAATGTTACGGATGAATCTCCAGCTTTGATCTTAACGAAACAACCTTCACCGATCCATCTCACAAGCAATGTTACAAATGAATCGCCAGCTTTGATCTTAACGAAGCAACCTTCACCGATCCATCTCACAAACAATGTTACAAATGAATCTTCAGCTTTGATCTTGACGAGGCAACATTCACCGATTCATCTCACAAGCAGTGTTACAAATGAATCTCCAGCTTTGATCTTAACGAAGCAGCTTTCACTGATCCATCTCACAAGCAATGTTACAAATGAATCTCCAGCTTTGATTTTGAAGAGGCATTTAATCAAGCTAGTATCGTCCCTTGCTTTGCTCGATGTCCCTTTGTTCCGGACTTCTCCCCATTTGTTACGTTTTGCAATGTATTACCGTATCCTAAAATACTTCAGCTACCTTGATCTAATATTCCTTCACTGTTTTTCTTTTCACCTTCAGCTGTTTCGGTTTGTCTATGTTTGTCCACATTTTTGTCCCTGAAGCAGGCTCTGATTCTTTTACGTATCCGTACAGTAGAAGAATGTGGAGCATAAAGACAGCAGGATGTTATTTTAAGTGACAGAATACCCCATATAATGAAGCCCAGTTTTCCACCTCTGCTTTCCTTTGTTTGCTCTGCTTCTAGAAGTACATTGCCTACGCTAAACGTGTTATTCAGGCTGTTAAATATCGCCTGCAAAGCGTTAACAAAAAAAAAAAGGAAGGGGGCCCCACAATGTTTACACGACAAATAGCGATCTGAACTAGACCTAGATTTATTTAAAGTCTTACTGTGCCTGACCTCCTAGATTTCACGTGACCTTCAAAAAAATTGAACAACACCTGGAAGAGCCAGGAGCAAGGTGATGTTTCTCAACTTTTCCTCCACAAAACAATCCTAGAATAATTTTTGAAAAGGGACAGAACACCATAAAAAAACTACAGAGGATAAAACTACCACTGGCACTAAATAAAGATAAAAATTAATTTAAACGAAACGATGAGGTTAAGATTAACACAGAAAGTACCAAAATTATCCAAATTCAAACATTTATCTATTTTTCGATTTCTCGAATAAAACGAATTTCTGAAGTTATTTAAAATGTATTTTCATGAAATATATGGCACGCACACTGACTGAGAGAGAACTGTACTGGAGGTTATGGAACGACCGAAGAGACTTGTACGCCCAGGTTATCACGGAAACTCTAAACACCACACTCACTGATTTTAACTATACAGTGACACATGTTCAGGCTGACTGAAGAGAATTGCTAAGATCAGGCCATATTAATAATCAAATTTTATACATACCCAACACTGCTCTGTGACCCGGTAGCAGATTTTTTACAAATAAATGGAAAAAAGAAGACATTTTAAAAAAATAAACAAGGGAATATTTTGTGGACATGAAGGCAAATAACAAAATACAGGAATAACTAACATTGAAAATAAGAAAAAAATCATTAGAATCAATGACATTAGGATGAACAACGTTATCTATAAATTTGCACCATTTCTAAAAATCCAGATAGCTCCATTGAGAGAGAGAGAGAAAGAGAGAGAGAGAGAGAATGAATTAATGACTTTTATTTTTAAAGGGTAAAGAATTGGGCACGCAGTCCCGTCTTACATTCTGCCCTTCATCACTCCATCTTTCATTTTTCCCACACAATAGATTTAATACGAGTATACAAATTACATTAGGAAAAACATATCAAAAGAGTGTAAGATAAAACTATTACATACAAGAGAAGAAGTAATTAACCTAATAAAATAGCTCTCACACGTGCACGCACATACACACACACACTCTCTCTCTCTCTCTCTCTCTCTCTCTCTCTCTCTCTTTCTCTCAAACAATTTTCACTCTGATTCTGTTCTGTCAATCCCAGACATGGACACTCACCAAATGCCACGAGAGAAAGATAACGATATGCGAGATGAAATGCTTAAGAAAAATGTCAGACAAGACAATAAAGGAATCAAGTGCGAGATGAAATAGTTTGGCAATTGGTGGGAACAACAGCTGTCACGGACTACATCGACAATCAGAGAGTTAATGTGGTTTGGGAATTTGATTTGCATGAATCCAGAGCAACTAGCGCCACGTGCATTACAACGGAAAAACATCTGGACACAGGGGGACGAGGAGAACTACGGAAAAAAAAGTGGATAGATGAAGTGAAAGAGACACTGAGGAAACTTAACATGACAGCTATCCAGGCCGTTCACCGTGCTCTAGAACAGTGTTTCCGAACCTTTTTTTTTTTTGGATCATGCCTCACCTCACTGCCTCAAAGATTTTGAATCCCCCCCCCCCCCCCCCGGGGCTAGCATAACAGTAAACCAAGTTCTGAAAAAAGCATAACGTAAATAAATTCTAAATACCCCGCCCCCTCCCCTCAAAATATTCAAATTGCCCCCTCCCCCACCCCAAAAGTGGCGTACGTCCCACTTCTGGAAACACTGCTCTAGAGTCTAGACCGATATCTGAAACTCCTTGCGATGTTAATGGCATAAAGTAGGCAGATAAGAAAAATAAGAAGGAGAAGAAGTAGGTGACAAAGATGATCATTCTCCTGGCTATTATTTGAAAACTGTTCATGATGAGCGCTTAATCAAGGGACTCCTTGTAATGCTGACCTGAGATATGCTGACCTGATGCGGCGGTTCTCGAACTGCCCCGGCCTGCTGCCCCCAACCCACCCACTCAACTTCCCTCCCAGGCTACATCCCTATCGCCTCCCCCCCAATCCACCCACCCAACTTCCCTCCCAGGCTACATCCCTATCGCCTCCCCCCCCCCAATCCACCCACCCAACTTCCCTCCCAGGCTACATCCCTATCGCCTCCCCCCCCCCAATCTACCCACCCAACTTCCCTCCCAGGCTACATCCCTATCGCCTCCCCCCCCCCAATCCACCCACCCAACTTCCCTCCCAGGCTACATCCCTATCGCCTCCCCCCAGCTTTTCTCCGCACAGTTGATTTTAATAACCCTTGCTGCTCCTTTCCCTTCTCACTGCCTCCCTCCCTTTCCCTTCTGGTGAGGGGGGGGAGGGGGTACGCCCACTATGGAAATCACTGGCCTAATGCTTTACCTGTTCTCTGACCTGGAGTGCATCACGTCCATATGTCATGTTTTATATCTGGACTGAAAAGGATATCTTTATTGTGTTGAAAGATTCCTGCATATTCGCTGGCTGCTGCAAGTACGTTTAGAAGTATGAGCTGTGAAGGATTTATAAATGGCAACTGAAAGAAAACGAGGAAAGACTAATTAACTAAATGGTTTGTCTGTTATTTGGTTGTTTGGTTTATACGATTTTTTTATTTTACCTGTAATTGCGAAAACGAGGCCCCCCACCTGTTATTTGATCTTCATTTTGGTCATTCGCTTTCAAATGGCTAAACATGGCCGTACCAACTTCAAAAAGCACTGATGATGAGATAAAAAATTTTACAACAATCTGGACAGTGCAAACCACGGGAAGTAAACTTTGTGCTGGGTGATTTAAACACAAAAGTAGGGACTGAACAAGACAATGAAGCTACTGGCAAGTATGGACTAGGTATCAGAAATACAAGAGGAAGATGTTGATTGAGTGGGCAGAAAAGAATAAAATGATAATAGGAAATACTTGGTTTCAACAACACCCTAGGCGACTATGGACACGGAAAGCCCAAATAATAACATACGTAACCAGGTAGATTACATTATGATCAACAGGAGATTCAGAAACTCACTAAATTCCGTGAAAACAAGACCAAGCGCAGACTGCAACAGTGACCACATCCCAGTTGTAGGAAAAGTGAGAATCAGGCTAAAAAGGTTAAAGGTAGCAGCTTAAAACAAGGAACTAGATAGAGGGCTGTTACAGAAAGATAAGGCAATACAAGAACAATATAGGACCATAGTATATAATAGGTATAATGCTATAGAGAAGACTGAAACGATTGGTGAACAATGGAATATGCTTGAAGGCTCTTTTCAGCAAACATCTATCGAAATCCTACCTCCAAATAAAAGACACGCTAAACAGGGGTGGATGACAGAAGAAATTTTGCAACTAATGAATCGGAGAAGAAGTCTTAAGGAAGATAAAGATGAATGTGACAAAATAAATAAAGAAATAAGACACAAATGCACTAAAGCTAAAGAAGAGTGGGTAAATAAGAAATATAATGAAATAGAGACACACTATCATGGAAACACAAGAGATATGTACAAGCAAATGAGTTAACAAACAAAATGGCATACCACAAGACTGGTTGCCTGATGTCAAAGGAGGGGCATACAATAATGGACAGAGATGAAATAATGGCAAGATGGAGCGAATACATTAGAGAACTCTATGAGGACAATAGAGACGAAATAGATATACAAAATAATAATGAAGGGCCTCCCATATTAAAAGCAGAAGTGGAAGAAGCCTTCAAACACACGAAGAACAACAAAGCACCAGGACCAGATAAAATCAGCAAGGAAGAATTGGAAGCATTAGGAGAGCTTGGCATAGAAATAATTACCAGATTGCTGAATGACATCTATAACAGTAATTATGTCCCATCACACATTTTGCAGTCAGTTTTCATTGCCCTACCAAAGAAACAATATGCAGTTTAATGTGAAGACAATTGAACTATTAGTCTTATGAGTCATGTTACCAAAATCTGTTTCGTATTGTCATGAGAAGAGTCAGGGGTAAAATAAAACCAGAAATCACGAAAGAACAGTGTGGCTTCGTCGAAGGAAAAGACACAAGTAATGCCATATATATATATATATATATATATATATATATTGAGAACATTGATGGAAAGATCAATAGAAGTAAAGACGGACCTATACTTATGCTTCATAGATTACTGTAAAGCATTTGATAAAGTGGGACACACAGAAATTATAAGAATGCTGGAAGACATCAAATAGATGGGAAAGATCTGAAACTCATCAAAAACATATACTGGCAGCAATCAGCAGTAATGAAGTTTGAGAACCAAATAGGAGCATTCCAAGACATACAATTGGGAGTGAGACAAGAATGTGTTCTATCTCCTTACCTCTTCTCCTTGTACAGCGAAAACATAATGAGAAATATAGAGAACTTGCCAGGAATATCAACTGGCGGGTGCTCTTCTCTTCTGAGAAGAGCAAAATTGGAACACATTGTGGCAACTGGAAAAATTGAGGGAAGAAGAGACAGAGGAAGACAAAGAGAGAAGTTACCGGATGGGCTGTCAGTGTGGCTAGGAAGAAAGTCATCGGCGGATTTCAGCTCTACGTATTTTTGGGACTGGGTTCATCTTCCAACTGCGATCCCTATTCACTTGGCTAGACTACTGTCTGTTTCTAAGATTACCACTGCGAGATAAGAATAGGGTCTTGATTCGCCAGCCCGAAGGCAAACAGTCAGCTATGGGTCACTAAGTGCAGTCTCGTACAGTTGAGTCCTCATTTCATCTGTCATGCAGTCTTAAAGATCTTTCTCAGGTTTATAAATGTCTGCAACCTTGGCTGTGTTGTTTTTGTCATTTTCAATGTTTCTGAGCCATAGAGTAACAGAGATTTCACAGCTTTGTTATCCTTGTCACATTCAGTGTTTCTGAGCCATAGAATAATAGAGATTTCACAGCTTTGTTATCCTTGTCACTTTCGACGTTTCTGAGCCATGGAATAATAGAGATTTCACAGCTTTGTTATCCTTGTCACTTTCGATGTTTCTGAGCCATGGAATAATAGAGATTTCACAGCTTTGTTATCCTTGTCAACTTGGGTGCTTCTGAGCCATGGAATAATAGAGATTTCACAGCTTTGTTATCCTTGTCAACTTGGGTGCTTCTGAGCCATGGAATAATAGAGATTTCACAGCTTGTTATCCTTGTCACTTTCAGTGTTCTGAGCCATAGAATAATAGAGATTTCACAGCTTTGTTATCCTTGTCACTTTCGATGTTTCTGAGCCATGGAATAATAGAGATTTCACGGCTTTGTTATCCTTGTCACATTCAGTGTTTCCGAGCCATAGAATAATAGAGATTTCACAGCTTTGTTATCCTTGTCACTTTCGATGTTTCTGAGCCATAGAATAATAGAGATTTCACAGCTTTGTTATCCTTGTCACTTTCGATGTTTCTGAGCCATAGAATAATAGAGATTTCACAGCTTTGTTATCCTTTTCACTTTCAGTGTTTCTGAACCATGGAATAATAGAGATTTCACAGCTTTGTTATCCTTGTCACATTCAGTGTTTCTGAGCTATAGAATAATAGAGAGTTCACGGCTTTGTTATCCTTGTCACTTTCGATGTTTCTGAGCCATAGAATAACAGAGATTTCACAGCTTTGTTATCCTTGTCACATTCAGTGTTTCTGAGCCATAGAATAATAGAGATTTCACAGCTTTGTTATCCTTGTCACCTTGGGTGTTTCTGAGCCATAGGATAATAGAGATTTCACAGCTTTGTTATCCTTGTCACTTTCTGTGTTTCTGTGTTTATGATTTTACTGTGTGGATAAATTGCTGATTTGCAGCTAAATGCGATTTGGGTTAAAGAAAAAGTTAAAACTTCCGCCCTATTGTTTAATGGCACTTATATGGAAAGATTTTTTCTACAGAGTAATGTCTACTTCTCCTTTGGCCTCCATTTTGTTGCCTGCTACGTTTCTTTCTCTGTTATCCTTCATGCCTTTAAAAATCAAGGCACACCGAGAATACAATGTTAGGTCCTTATTTCCAAGACCTTCGGCACATGAAAGTCTGATGTGGTCAGTATCACGTCTGGCTGCATTTACCTTCCCAGTTTTCTCTGATACCCCATTTTTAGAGACTGCGTGGACCCCCGTAGTTTTTTTTTATGTATACCAGAAAAAAAAATTCCCCTGCTGGGACTGAACTCGGTACCACTGGATTAGTAAACCGAGTGCCTAACCACTCAGCTAACCAGGCCGCCCTGTTATGTTTAGACTTTGTTAATAGGCCTCATTTCAAGCTTAGCGGAAGGATATATTAATGCGCCCCCTGTTTGTTTTGTAGAATACGACCAAAGACTCTCTCTCTCTCTCTGAACCTTAAGTGCCCAGGGCACATGGGGCATCCGCAAGGGTTTTCCACAAATGCCTGTCCTTCGCCTTTTTTTCTGCTCTTGCCCAGGTGAGCCCTCTATTGCTCAACATCCTTTCTGTTGTTCTTCTCCATGTCTCTTTTGGTCTACCCTTACTTCTGCTCCCCTGTGGTGTCCATCTTAGACTAAAGGTTATCAAATATAGTTCTGGCACACTTCATTCCTCCTCTTTGAGTAGCTTTCCGTGCCATTTAAGTTCACTGCTGCAGACAAGACAATGTCTTCTTTTCCTCTTTGTTCTCTATCTTTTCTTGCCAACCGTCAATTCCAATAGCGCGTAGTCTTCTAGGTTTGTCTCGCCATCGCTGTCTAGGTCTGTCTATTATTGGGTCTGTCCTCTTTAATCACTTCTTATTTTCATGGTTCATAAAATATCTTTGTACTCATCTGGTTATACTTATCTTCCTTCGTAGTAATCTGGTTATCCTGGTTTTATCTTTCCTAGAACAGAATGAATGAGACATATTCCTGATAACTTTCATTGCTTCCTGTTGCATGTCAAATATCACTTTAGACACATTCTCCGGCCTTTTAATCTTGTGTGAATATTTTCGTGTTAACAATACATTTTAATATTAATTATAAACAGGTCAAGGAAAAACCTCATTCAGGAGTCTCCACTTCGTGTTTTAAATTATCTTTTTTTTTTAAATATAAATTTCATATAACAATCAGAAATGTACAGCGAAGAAAGTTATAAATTTCATATAACAATTAGAATGCAAAGAAAGTTACAAATTTCATATAACAATTAGAATGCAAAGAAAGTTACAAATTTCATATAACAATTGGAATGCAAAGAAAATTATACATTTCACACCGAAACCAGAATGAAAAAAAAACATCGTTAATTCCATATTCGACTACCCAGAATGTTATAAATTTTACACGGAAATCAGACTACAAAGACAGTTATAAATTTTACATAAAACTCAGAAAATAAGTGGAGATAAGATAGAAATGAAACCAAAGTAGACAAATAGAGATATAAACAAGCATTGTTCTAAAGCATGTCTTCATTAAGTAATAAAATGGGTTTCAAAGGGTTAAAAGCATTCATTAGAAGCAATTTCATTATCAGTTCAAGAACCCACAACCCCCACCCTTTTACTCTTGAAACTCTATCGCAGTATGGCTACGTACCCTATCCGTGAATTACCGTAATTGAACGAACGTGACACCTCTTTGAAGTGCTGATTGCGCTCTGATTTGTTTAAAATAGGCAGATATCTGGTTATTTCCGCATCAAAGCATGAAATGTAAACACAAATCATATCTGTACTCAGAGAACGGGAAGGGAGTACGTTGTTACTTTTTTTTTTTTTCAAATTCGTAGTTTTGAAGTTTTTTTAAAAAATTGCTTTCATCAAAAAAAAAAAAAGTCTTTGCACTTTTAAAACTGGTAACATGTACGCGTCGACTCAGTTGTGTGCGCTTTACGTGTAGAGGAAATGAGGTTATGCAATGTGTGAAAAATCTTTTGTGTGTGTGTGTGTGGAAAATTTTTGTGATGAAAGTGCTATTGTTGCATAGTAAAAGATGCACTTTAGCAATAAGCGTAGTTGCTGGCATGCTGGCAAACGTAGAACTAAGTACTGCTTGGAGCTCTATTTCATTCGCTCTTTGTTTTCGTGAAAGAAAACACGTGCAGATCTGAGCTTGTCTCGCAAGTCAGGCGTCCAATTTGATCTGCGGATTGCCAGCCGGGCGTATGTCCAAGGGCGTGCAGATGTTTCGCGGGAAAAATTCGGGAAAAAAAATGGAAAAGGATGTTTTGTTACTTCTGAAATGATAACAACTTCTCTTAAACGCTTATAGGATGTCTCGATAGGTCTTTCACACTCTTGAATACCCAGTGAGGTGGGAAAAGCTACTTAGTCGTTGATATAGATTGTCATGAAAGGCCTTGTCTTATCTTTCATCCTTCCTCTTGGGCCTTCCAGTGTTCAGGTGGGGAAAATTGACTTCTTGATGTGGCCTGGCGTAATGAAAGGCTGACTTGCAGTAGTAGCAGCAGCAGCAGTAGTAGTAGTAGTAATAGTAGTAGTAGTAGTAGTAGCAGTAGTAGTAGTAAGTTCTAGGCCAAAATGAACATTCTATAGGTCTTTTATTTTTCGACTTTCCAAGGGCAGGATTTTACAGCAATATTTTCATTTTCTGGACAAAAGCTTCAGTCATTTATCAAGAAATATATTCCAATGTAGCATTCTCTAAAAAAAAAACTTTTTAAAAAATTTACTTTTGTGTTCTTGTGGATAAGAGAGAGACAATGTACATTCATAGGACATGCAATGAGAAGAGGGGGCATTGAAAATATTATAACAACAGGAAAAATAGAAGGAAGAAGATCAAGAGGAAGACCAAGAGAAATGATACTGGACAGTCTGACGGGATGGTGTGAGAGGAGATCACCAACTGAACTGATGGCCTGCATGAAGGATCGGGTACTCTGGAGAAGCATAATAGCCAACGCCAGTCGGCACGGCACCTGATGATGATGATGATGTTCTTGTGGAGTGCTCTGCAATCTTGTGGTATGTTCAGCCAGATGTTTTAATAATAGTAGTCTGCTATCATTAGCTGTAGTAGTTGTTGAAGTAATAATAACAGTAGTAGTACCAGGAATAGAAATAGCATAACAGTAGCAGTTATAATATTAGTAGTAGTAACAGTAGCAGTAATGATATTAGTAATACCAGCAGTAGTTATAGTAGAAATAGTTATTGTGGTAATAGTAATAGTAATGATGGTGGCCGTGTTGATGCAAGTAGTGGTAGTCGTTGTAGTAGTAGCTGTGGCTGTAGTAGTAGTTAAAGATAAATGCAAAATTCCCGTTTCCATGCCATTAAGGCATATTGGGAATACGGTGTTAGGCCCGTATTTTCCATGACCTTCGGCACATGAAAGTGTGATGTAGTCAGTATCACGCCCGGCAGCTTTACCTTCTCAAACTTCTCTGGTACCCATTTTTAGAGGCTGGGTGAACCCCGTGGACTTTTTCCGTGTGTATCAGAAAAGTAGTAGTAATAGTAGTAGTAGTAGTAGTAATAGTAGTAGTAGTAGTAATAGTAGTAATAGTAGTAGTAGTAGTAATCAGTTCAAGAACCCACAACCCCCACCCTTTTACTCTTGAAACTCTATCGCAGTATGGCTACGTACCCTATCCGTGAATTACCGTAATTGAACGAACGTGACACCTCTTTGAAGTGCTGATTGCGCTCTGATTTGTTTAAAATAGGCAGATATCTGGTTATTTCCGCATCAAAGCATGAAATGTAAACACAAATCATATCTGTACTCAGAGAACGGGAAGGGAGTACGTTGTTACTTTTTTTTTTTTTCAAATTCGTAGTTTTGAAGTTTTTTTAAAAAATGCTTTCATCAAAAAAAAAAAAAGTCTTTGCACTTTTAAAACTGGTAACATGTACGCGTCGACTCAGTTGTGTGCGCTTTACGTGTAGAGGAAATGAGGTTATGCAATGTGTGAAAAATCTTTTGTGTGTGTGTGTGTGGAAAATTTTTGTGATGAAAGTGCTATTGTTGCATAGTAAAAGATGCACTTTAGCAATAAGCGTAGTTGCTGGCATGCTGGCAAACGTAGAACTAAGTACTGCTTGGAGCTCTATTTCATTCGCTCTTTGTTTTCGTGAAAGAAAACACGTGCAGATCTGAGCTTGTCTCGCAAGTCAGGCGTCCAATTTGATCTGCGGATTGCCAGCCGGGCGTATGTCCAAGGGCGTGCAGATGTTTCGCGGGAAAAATTCGGGAAAAAAAATGGAAAAGGATGTTTTGTTACTTCTGAAATGATAACAACTTCTCTTAAACGCTTATAGGATGTCTCGATAGGTCTTTCACACTCTTGAATACCCAGTGAGGTGGGAAAAGCTACTTAGTCGTTGATATAGATTGTCATGAAAGGCCTTGTCTTATCTTTCATCCTTCCTCTTGGGCCTTCCAGTGTTCAGGTGGGGAAAATTGACTTCTTGATGTGGCCTGGCGTAATGAAAGGCTGACTTGCAGTAGTAGCAGCAGCAGCAGTAGTAGTAGTAGTAATAGTAGTAGTAGTAGTAGCAGTAGTAGTAGTAAGTTCTAGGCCAAAATGAACATTCTATAGGTCTTTTATTTTTCGACTTTCCAAGGGCAGGATTTTACAGCAATATTTTCATTTTCTGGACAAAAGCTTCAGTCATTTATCAAGAAATATATTCCAATGTAGCATTCTCTAAAAAAAAAACTTTTTAAAAAATTTACTTTTGTGTTCTTGTGGATAAGAGAGAGACAATGTACATTCATAGGACATGCAATGAGAAGAGGGGGCATTGAAAATATTATAACAACAGGAAAAATAGAAGGAAGAAGATCAAGAGGAAGACCAAGAGAAATGATACTGGACAGTCTGACGGGATGGTGTGAGAGGAGATCACCAACTGAACTGATGGCCTGCATGAAGGATCGGGTACTCTGGAGAAGCATAATAGCCAACGCCAGTCGGCACGGCACCTGATGATGATGATGATGTTCTTGTGGAGTGCTCTGCAATCTTGTGGTATGTTCAGCCCAGATGTTTTAATAATAGTAGTCTGCTATCATTAGCTGTAGTAGTTGTTGAAGTAATAATAACAGTAGTAGTACCAGGAATAGAAATAGCATAACAGTAGCAGTTATAATATTAGTAGTAGTAACAGTAGCAGTAATGATATTAGTAATACCAGCAGTAGTTATAGTAGAAATAGTTATTGTGGTAATAGTAATAGTAATGATGGTGGCCGTGTTGATGCAAGTAGTGGTAGTCGTTGTAGTAGTAGCTGTGGCTGTAGTAGTAGTTAAAGATAAATGCAAAATTCCCGTTTCCATGCCATTAAGGCATATTGGGAATACGGTGTTAGGCCCGTATTTTCCATGACCTTCGGCACATGAAAGTGTGATGTAGTCAGTATCACCCCCGGCAGCTTTACCTTCTCAAACTTCTCTGGTACCCATTTTTAGAGGCTGGGTGAACCCCGTGGACTTTTTCCGTGTGTATCAGAAAAGTAGTAGTAATAGTAGTAGTAGTAGTAGTAATAGTAGTAGTAGTAGTAATAGTAGTAATAGTAGTAGTAGTAATAGTAGTAGTAGTAGTAGTAGTAATAGTAGTAAGTAGCAGTAGTAGTAGTAGTAGTAGTAGTAGTAGTAGTAGAATAGTAGTAGTAGTAGTAATAGCAGTAGTAGTAGTAGCAGTAATAGTAGCAGTAGAGGCAGCAGCAGTAGTAATAGTAGCAGTAGTAGAGGCAGCAGCAGTAGTAGTAGCAGTAGTAGTAGTAATAGCAGTAGCAGCAGCAGTAGTAGCAGCAGCAGTAGTAGTAGCAGTAGTAGTAGTAGTAGTAGGAGTGGCATTAGTAGTAGTAGCAATAGCAGCAGGACTTGCAGTAGTAGCAGCAGCAGCAGTAGTAGTAGTAGTAGTAATAGTAGTAGTGGCAGTAGCAGTAACAGTATTATTAGTAGTAACAATAATAGCAGTAGCAGTAGTAGCAGCAGCAGTAGTAGTACCAGTAGTAGCAGAAGCAGTAGTAGTAGTAGTAGTAGTAGCAGTAATAGTAGTAGTAGTAGCAGCAGCAGTAGCAGTAACAGTATTAGTAGTAGTAATGGAGAGCATGGTAGTATTGGTGGCAGATGTATTATTATTATTATTAGTTGTTTTGTAGAGTCCTGCTCATGTTTATGACTAGTTCAAAATGGAAGCACAACTTACCGAAAATGTCAGATTCAGGTAAAGCTAAAAAAATATGTTATAGAGTAGGAAAAACAATTAAGGCAAAAGAAACAGTTCAGGAGGTGGAAAACAAAGTAACATACTACTTGATGATGTCACGTGTTTGGAAGTCAACAACAACAACAGATCCAAACCGGTAAATGAAATATAAAGATCCGCATGTAGATACCAATACCCTACAACATAACACTGCACTTAATGTTTTCGACGAATTACGCGTTTGCCGAGCAGTTCGCACTTTTCAAGGTTCACCAATTCCTTTGCTTTGGCTATCCTGAGATTATTTTAGTTTTGTCACTCCATTTGGTAGTTGTAAATTGAACGCGACAGTAAACTTGAAGTACTTTAGGCAGCTGCAATGAGTAAGGAGAAGCAATATTTCCATACTCATAGATCACATGAGCTCCACTCCCCCTCCCCCACCCCCCCCCAAAAAAAAAAAATAGTACTGAATGTTTTGTGCGTTATTTTGTTTTTAAAAAAATTGAGCGGAAGTGGAATTATGAAAGTTTGCCTCTCGAGGTCAAAGGGCTTGGTTCAATCCCGGCTTCCAGTGCATTCTAGTGAGGCCAACTATTTATAGATACTTTGTACTTGAATTATGGAACGGAACACAGATGAAGAAAATGAGAAGCGGTTGCGTCACTTCTTGAAGCTGAATCTCTAGAAGCTCCAGTGCTGGGGAAGTAAGTCAGTGTTGTCCTGCAGTCTGGGGCTGGGGAAGTAAGTCAATGTTGTCCTGAAATCCGGGGCTGGGGAAGTAAGTCAGTGTTGTCCTGCAATCCGGGGCTGGGGAAGTAAGTCAGTGTTGTCCTGCAATCCGGGGCTGGGGAAGTAAGTCAGTGTTGTCCTGCAATCCGGGGCTGGGGAAGTAAGTCAGTGTTGTCCTGCAATCCGGGGCTGGGGAAGTAAGTCAGTGTTGTCCTGCAATCGGGGCTGGGGAAGTAAGTCAGTGTTGTCCTGCAATCCGGGGCTGGGGAAGTAAGTCAGTGTTGTCCTGCAATCCGGGGCTGGGGAAGTAAGTCAGTGTTGTCCTGCAGTCTGGGGCTGGGGAAGTAAGTCAGTGTTGTCTTGCAGTCCGGGGCTGGGGAAGTAAGTCAGTGTTGTCCTGCAATCCGGGGCTGGGGAAGTAAGTCAGTGTTGTCCTGCAATCCGGGGCTGGGGAGTAAGTCAGTGTGTCCTGCAATCCGGGGCTGGGGAAGTAAGTCAGTGTGTCCTGCAGTCTGGGGCTGGGGAAGTAAGTCAGTGTTGCCCTGCAATCTGGGGCTGGGGAAGTAAGTCAGTGTTGTCCTGCAGTCTGGGTCTGGGGAAGTAAGTCAGTGTTGTCCTGCAGTCTGGGGCTGGGGAAGTAAGTCAGTGTTGCCCTGCAGTCTGGGGCTGGGGAAGTAAGTCAGTGTTGCCCTGCAGTCTGGGGCTGGGGAAGTAAGTCAGTGTTGCCCTGCAGTCTGGGGCTGGGGAAGTAAGTCAGTGTTGTCCTGCAGTCTGGGGCTGGGGAAGTAAGTCAGTGTTTCCCTGCAGTCCGAGGTAGGGGCCCTGCTACATGAGGGTTGTCGAACCACAGCCGATCAAAACCCTGTCCCGACAGACTAGTCCGGTTAATAGTAGCAGTAGAGGCAGCAGCAGTAGTAATAGTAGCAGTAGTAGAGGCAGCAGCAGTAGTAGTAGCAGTAGTAGTAGTAATAGCAGTAGCAGCAGCAGTAGTAGCAGCAGCAGTAGTAGTAGCAGTAGTAGTAGTAGTAGTAGTGGCAGTAGCAGTAACAGTAGTATTAGTAGTAACAATAATAGCAGTAGCAGTAGTAGCAGCAGCAGTAGTAGTACCAGTAGTAGCAGAAGCAGTAGTAGTAGTAGTAGTAGTAGCAGTAATAGTAGTAGTAGTAGCAGCAGCAGTAGCAGTAACAGTATTAGTAGTAGTAATGGAGAGCATGGTAGTATTGGTGGCAGATGTATTATTATTATTATTAGTTGTTTTGTAGAGTCCTGCTCATGTTTATGACTAGTTCAAAATGGAAGCACAACTTACCGAAAATGTCAGATTCAGGTAAAGCTAAAAAAATATGTTATAGAGTAGGAAAAACAATTAAGGCAAAAGAAACAGTTCAGGAGGTGGAAAACAAAGTAACATACTACTTGATGATGTCACGTGTTTGGAAGTCAACAACAACAACAGATCCAAACCGGTAAATGAAATATAAAGATCCGCATGTAGATACCAATACCCTACAACATAACACTGCACTTAATGTTTTCGACGAATTACGCGTTTGCCGAGCAGTTCGCACTTTTCAAGGTTCACCAATTCCTTTGCTTTGGCTATCCTGAGATTATTTTAGTTTTGTCACTCCATTTGGTAGTTGTAAATTGAACGCGACAGTAAACTTGAAGTACTTTAGGCAGCTGCAATGAGTAAGGAGAAGCAATATTTCCATACTCATAGATCACATGAGCTCCACTCCCCCTCCCCCACCCCCCCCCCAAAAAAAAAAATAGTACTGAATGTTTTGTGCGTTATTTTGTTTTAAAAAAAATTGAGCGGAAGTGGAATTATGAAAGAGTTTGCCTCTCGAGGTCAAAGGGCTTGGTTCAATCCCGGCTTCCAGTGCATTCTAGTGAGGCCAACTATTTATAGATACTTTGTACTTGAATTATGGAACGGAACACAGATGAAGAAAATGAGAAGCGGTTGCGTCACTTCTTGAAGCTGAATCTCTAGAAGCTCCAGTGCTGGGGAAGTAAGTCAGTGTTGTCCTGCAGTCTGGGGCTGGGGAAGTAAGTCATGTTGTCCTGAAATCCGGGGCTGGGGAGTAAGTCAGTGTTGTCCTGCAATCGGGGCTGGGGAAGTAAGTCAGTGTTGTCCTGCAATCCGGGGCTGGGGAAGTAAGTCAGTGTTGTCCTGCAATCCGGGGCTGGGGAAGTAAGTCAGTGTTGTCCTGCAATCCGGGGCTGGGGAAGTAAGTCAGTGTTGTCCTGCAATCCGGGGCTGGGGAAGTAAGTCAGTGTTGCCCTGCAGTCTGGGGCTGGGGAAGTAAGTCAGTGTTGCCCTGCAGTCTGGGGCTGGGGAAGTAAGTCAGTGTTGCCCTGCAGTCTGGGGCTGGGGAAGTAAGTCAGTGTTGCCCTGCAGTCTGGGGCTGGGGAAGTAAGTCAGTGTTTCCCTGCAGTCCGAGGTAGGGGCCCTGCTACATGAGGGTTGTCGAACCACAGCCGATCAAAACCCTGTCCCGACAGACTAGTCCGGTTAACAGGGTGGGGATCGCTATAGTCACTATGGTGGTAGGATCTGCTACAGAAACACTGCACTTCTGCTGTCTAGCTCCACTCCACGACAGCAAAGAAATAACCCTCTTTCCAGTGTTCATAATGCTGTGATTCAACATCTTCACGGGATCGGCTGCAAAGAGCATCGTGGGGACAAATCCAGCGAGAAATAACAGCAACAAAAATACCTCAGTCCTACAGTGGTCCATGAAACAGGTAGTGTCACAACAGCCTGGCTTCCTGGACTTTGCTGAACGTCGGAGAGCTTTATGAGAAAACTTGAACTGGAGTGAACTAGGAGGGACTGAACTGTCTGTAGATGTATACCCTGAAGTATAAAGAAAGCCAGGACATCATCATCATCATCATCATTGGGCAACAGATCATAGATCTAGATTCTGTAGAATTATAATGGTATCACTGTGAATGCATTTGTATATGTGAGCGAAAAAGAGAGAAAGATATACAGAGATAGACAGACAGACAAAAATGGAGACAGAGAGAAATAAACAGAAAGAAATGGAGAGACAGAGACAGAAAGTACCAACGAGACAGACAGTCAAGAATGAGAAACAGAGATAGAGACGAAAATAGATAGACAAACACATACGGCCACAGACAGAGAAAGTCACAGAATATATATATATATATATATATATATATATATATTATTATATATATATAGGGAGACAAACACAGAAAGGGATGGGCAAACAAAGAAAGACAGAGACACAGAGAGAAACAGAAAGAGAGACAGAGAGAGACACATAGGCAGTCACAAAGAGAGAACGAAAGAAAGAAGTGCTCTGCAGTCTTGTTTGTTTGTTTGTTTTTCAATCGTCAAACACTTCATGTCTTCAACATCTACACACACACACCTTTTAACGATACACAACCTCAGGGCATACGAATTGGGACCTATTTAAAAAACAGACAAACTGTTTGCGATACAATCTGTTTTTTCTCTTTTTTTCAGTTTTCAGATATTCTGTCCTTTTAAATTACACATACACACACACACACACACACACACACACACATGCTGCGCTCTAAAAGTACACGCTTTCAAAGATCCTTGATTTATATCTTGCTTGCAGTTAACGTTTATGATAAATATTTTACTCGCTTCAATGCATGTAAGAATTCCACTTTTCAAATGGAGCACAGAATGTTTGAGATTTCTACGCAGTCTGTACACAAAACTGAGGAAAGTAAATTTGTAGCGCTATTTCTTTCTTTGTGAATAGCAAAACCTCTATCTTAATGCGAAGAAAACTAAATTGATGACACCTGACAAAACAAATAAGGCAGCTGAAATATATATCAATGAGGAAAAAGTGGAAGAGGTGGAGAGTTTTGAATATATTGGATCATTACTAACTAACAATGGAGGTACAATGAGGGAAATTAAAAGGAGGACATCTATCGCTCTTCAGAAAGTAAAACAATTAAAGAATCTGTGGAGAGCAACAGACAGAAGTACAAAAATAAGATTTTTAAGGGCATGCATCTTTCCCATCTCAACATATGCCTGTGAGACTTGGACACAAGAAAGGAATATCAAGGCGAAGATGGCTGCCCCATCATTGATAATCTGCAAATGAATGCATCAGCAACATGGCTTCTTGCTTACAACCGAGAGACCTACAGGAGAGCTGTCAGGGAGGCAAAGTTCCGCAAAGGACCATTAAAATGACTGACTGACTGACTTCTACAAGAGATAGAAGTGTATTACATTCGTCATCACTTGTATCGTGATAGATTCCTCGGCGCGTTTACACGTCTTTGGGCAAGGACAAATATTTTGTGTAAAGCCGGTCTCAAGTCTTTCTACGTTTATCATATCGTCTGTCTTACCATCCAATGGTTAATAATAATAAATAAAAATGTGGAGCTTCTTGTACTCTAGTTGCAAGTCGTTTTTATTTTCATACTGACTTTTATACTGAATTTTTAAAAAATTACTGACATTCTACAGTAAATCGACTCTAAGTACGAACAGCCGTAGTTCGATGCATTGAAGATGATAGATCGTAAATATTTATAATAAAAGTTAAAGTTTATTGCTCTTCTTTATTGTTATAATATCTCTCTCTGAACCTTAAGTGCCCAGGGCACACGGGGCTTCCGCAAGGGTTTTCCACAAATGCCTGTCCTTCGCCTTTTTTTCTGCTCTTGCCCAGGTGAGACCTCTATTGCTCAACATCCTTTCTGTTGTTCTTCTCCATGTCTCTTTTGGTCTACCCTTACTTCTGTTCCCCTGTGGTGTCCATCTTAGTGCTATTTTTGGTAGTGAGTTGTCAGTCATTCTGAGCACATGTCCCATCCATCACCAGCTTATTTCCTCAATAATTGCTGTCAGGGGCTTCATCTGCATTTCTGCCAACAAGATGTTGTTTCTTATGGTGTTTGGCCAGAATATTTTTCTAATTCTTCGTAAACATTTAGTCTGGAAAGAATTCAACTTGTTTTCTATGGTTTTGGCGATTTTCCAGCATTCACTTCCATAGAGTAGTACACTTAGAACATTACTCTTAAATAATATATAATATACCCACTGTCCATATACAGTCACTCTGTGTTGTCAGTGAAGAGATTTTATAACTTGAGAATCAAATTTATTCATGGTTCGGCTTGAGACCTCCTTGAGGATTATTGTTCAGATTCCGATGTAGAAGGTTCAATTATTACTTTCAGATTCAGATTTAAATGAAAAAGCAACACTCTGTCAAATCACAAAATAACACTCTGACAAATCAAAACACAACTCTCTGTCGAAACAAAACATAATACTCTGTCAAATCAAAACATAACCCTGTCAAATAAAAACATAACACTGTCAAATAACAACATAACACACTGTCAAATCAAAACATAACATTCTGTCAAATAAAAACATAACACTGTCAAATAACAACATAACACACTGTCAAATCAAAACATAACATTCTGTCAAATCAAAACATAACATTCTGTCAAATCAAAACATAACATACTGAACTGAACTGGGAGAGAAGATAGTATCTTGATGATCTGGCCGGGAGTGATTTTTACTAACACTTGTTTAAATTCTCACATTTTCGTTTACAACATCCCACTCAGCTTTCGTCGTCTCACTCCCCCACAGCAAATAACTAAGTCTCCCTAATAGCTGTTTCATTAATCATGGCCGAGCGATGGTCAAAGAGACCGACCGACCAACCAGTCAGAGACCTTTATTTTCGTCCTGCTTCAAAGGTTAGAAATTCCGGCGTCATGGCGTTCATGTGCAGGGTCCGGCGTAAATCATAGCTGGATTTAACTGACGTCTTGGATAAAGTGGCCAAGGAAAGTGAACAGAAAGGCCTTACTTTGAACATCAAAAAGACAGAGATTATGGTTTTATCTAAGAAACAGAATCCACCAGCATGCAGTATAAAATTAAACGGAACTATTCTAAAGCAGGTGCAGAAATTCAAATACCTTGGAGCAGTAATAACTTCAGATGGGAAATGCAGATCAGAAATTAGGAACAGAATAGGCCAAGCAAAGACTGCATTTCAGAGAATGAGAAACATATTATCCAACACATCCTTATCAATGAATGTTAGAAAACGAGTCCTAAAATCCTATATTGAACCTATCTTATTATATGGAAGTGAATCATGGACAATAGGCAAGTCTGCACAAAAATCATTGGAAGCAGCAGAAATGTGGTTTATTAGAAGAATGTTGCGAATCCCCTGGACAGCAAAAATAACTAATGAAGAATGTATGAGAAGAGCTGGAGAGACAAAAAAAACCTTGTCAAAAAGATAAGAGAGAGACAATGTACTTTCATAGGACATGCAATGAGAAGAGGGGGCATTGAAAATATTATAACAACAGGAAAAATAGAAGGAAGAAGATCAAGAGGAAGACCAAGAGAAATGATACTGGACAGTCTGACGGGATGGTGTGAGAGGAGATCATCAACTGAGCCGATGGCCTACATGAAGGATCGTGTACTCTGCAGAAGCATAATAGCCAACGCCAGTCGGCACGGCACCTGATGATGATGATGAGTGCGCAGAAACTGAATATGTGTGGGGAAAAAAACATGACGTCAGAGACGATGGTTTCTTGGTCAACACAACATCGCGCATTCACCGTTGAAACTTGTTTTAAAAGTGGAGAATCATCTATTACTGTACAACGAAAATTTCATCGCCATTTTGAGTTGCATCCCTGTGATAATGTTACCGGTCTGAGAACACTGAATCCAAAAAAAAAAAAAAGAGGAAACCGCTAATTGCCTTAATAACAAGTCTACTGGTCGTCCAAGAACTCAACAGACACCTGAACATATTCAAGACGTCCGCAGTGCATTGCTTCGTAGCCCTCGGCGATCAGCTGTTATGCACGCTTTGGCACTTGGTATGTCGGATCGCTCGCTACGTCGCATCATTCATAACCATCTGCATTTCCACCCTTACAAGTTGCAAGTTGTGCAGCAACTGAATGATTTGGATACAATTAAAAGACTTGACTTTGCTACCGATTTTCTAGCACGCATTGAAGAAAATCCAAATTTGCTCAATAGCCTTATAATGTCTGATGGATCACATTTTGAGTTGTAAGGAAGTGTGAACAAGCAGAATTTCAGATACGGGTCTGCTGAAAATCCACAATTACTGCATGAGAAATCGCTCCATAGTGAACGAGTAACAGTATCGTGTGGCGTTGCATCATTCGGCGTTATTGGCCCATATTTTTTTGAAGACGAAGACGGGCATCTTTTTACTGCTAATTATACGTGCAGATGCTAACTGAACACTTCATTCCATAGCTGGCCCATAGAAATAAGAGACTTAATATGGTTTCAACAAGATGGAGCAACTGCCCACACAGCCCGCCAGTCCACGGCCATGCTGTGACAAGCATTTCCCAATCGTTTTATTTCCAGGTTTGGGGATATTCATTGACCGACAAGGTCACCGGATTTATCGACCGCAGACTTCTTTTTGTGGGGGTACCTCAAGAACACGGTGTATGCTAGTCGACCCACAGTCAATTGCAGACTTAAAAGATCGAATCCGACACTGCATTCAAAATATCCTTAGAACATGTTAAATGGTGTTATGCTGGAATTTTCCAGACGCCTGGCTGAATGTATCAAATGTAATGGCGGTCATCTAACCGGCGTAATTATCAAAGCCAAAAATGATTGTCAGTAATAATAAAATTACCCACTTTTATGAGTTCCATTTCACCTTGTTTTTTTTTTAACCAAAAACATGTATGCCGCTTAATTTATTTTCCATTTTTAAAATCGAGCTATGCTTTATGCCGGACCCTGTATGTTCTGCTGCATGTCACAGCATCCATTCAAGAGTATATTTACTAATAGTTCCCATCAAGTGTTGGTTGTTTAAGATGCGTTTTCTGCCACACAGTTCAGATTTTCTACCAGCACCCTTACTAGCTCCAGCAATCTCTTCACAGCTACAATGTTCTTCTATTCCCATGCTTCACTTTCCCGCAGTCTTTACAACACGGTTTGGGCTATGTCGCTCTTTTACAATGTTCTTCTATTCCCATGCTTCACTTTCCTGCAGTCTTTACAACACGGTTTGGGCTATGTCGCTCTTGTCCATTCTCATCCTGCCGTTTATTTTAGCCTATCCAGCAGGTCTGTCTGCCACTTCATTTCCGTGTACTTTTTAAACCTTTTCATACTCGTCTCGTTAACTAACCCGACGCAGTCAAGTAGTTTCAGTAGGTAGGACTATTGTGACATCAAAAGACATTAGTAGGCTTTTGTTTAACTCTCTCACTTCAGAAACAACACCGATACGGTTGGCAGATCTTACATGCTAATGCCAATAAAAAA
The DNA here is from genome assembly GCA_009760885.1 of Achatina immaculata. Lineage (NCBI taxonomy): Eukaryota > Metazoa > Mollusca > Gastropoda > Stylommatophora > Achatinidae > Lissachatina > Lissachatina immaculata. Next base: position 27,962,693 of record CM019692.1, on the reverse strand, counting down.
TCAGAGTGATATTTAAGAGGTATAAATAAGTTGAAAAGTAACACATTTTTAACCCAAGCCATATTTTTACATTATAGAGTAACTTCCTTGTAGCTTCTTTGTACCGAAGTTTCTCATCAAAATGTATTCTGGCATATCGGGGAAATAAACTCAAGAGTGCAGGAGTTAAGTACTCTGGCTAAAAGCTCACTGGATCTAACCGACATGTCTGTTCCTGGTAATGTTCCAGTCGAGACACAACACAGTTCACGGACGTGTTATAGGTATGTCTCTTTAATAGGTGTTTTCTAAAACAACACATCAAAGAACACACAGGAAGCAAAGGCGAGAGAGATATTTACATACTGTTATTCATGGCCGAACCTGTTGCACCCATTGTGAGCTTCTCTGTGATTTCATGTCATATTTTTTTTTTAAAAAATCAAAACTATATCCAGATGATACTCCGCCTGAAGTTTTTTAAAAGTACCAGCAAAGTCTGCTTTCTGAAAAGTGCATGGTCCCACGTACTGTGGTCGAAAACATGAAGGCACGAGTACTTCAGCAGAGTCAGTCATCCAGAAAAGTTTCTTCCTAAATTTTTTTATCCATCGATGTAATGACTGTAACGCGCCAGTGTTTTATATGCAGTGTTTTGGCGACAGGTACGTGTGGTATAAATCGTGAAAATTAAGTTTCGGTTCAGTACTGGTGTACCATGAAGGAACCCTGTGACCGAACAGTCATGAAATGTATTTATATATCTTCCCCAATCTCCCTCGGCTTGCGAGTTAGTGTTCTCTGATGTGGTGAAGACGTTTAGGCACAGCATAGTATGGGCTTGGGAGCTGGTGTTCTCTGATGTGGTGAAGACGTTTAGGCACAGCATAGTATGGGCTTGGGAGATGGTGTTCTCTGATGTGGTGAAGAAGTTTAGGCACAGCATAGTATGGGCTTGGGAGCTGGTGTTCTCTGATGTGGTGAAGAAGTTTAGGCACAGCATAGTATGGGCTTGGGAGATGGTGTTCTCTGATGTGGTGAAGACGTTTAGGCACAGCATAGTATGGGCTTGGGAGATGGTGTTCTCTGATGTGGTGAAGAAGTTTAGGCACAGCATAGTATGGGCTTGGGAGCGGCTATCGGCGGCTATTTTGTTTTTAGTCCCTGAGTACAGCAAATAAAGCAGGGAGTGTGCAATACTTTTTTTTAGCAGATTCCACCACCTTGCGGACTATAGCGATCCCTGCCTTGTTAGCCAGGCGATCCCAGCCAGCTCTGACGCCAGCATGTTAGATCGATGATTGCCAAAACGTACAGCGTCTTCCAAACAGTTAAACGAACAATCATTGTGTATGTATGTATGTATGTATGTATGTATGTATGTATGTATGTATGTATGTATGTATGTATGTATAGATATTCATCTTGCACATTGCAATACAAGAAAAATATTTCATTCACAGTGCACGAGACGCACCTCAGAGACACAAAGGACGTGTATTTCAGGTACAGTTCGGAGTCCTTGGAAAGCCTACATAACCTGTTCTCAGTCTTACCTGTACTTTGATCCTGTTATTGGTCTTACCTGTGCATGTTCTCAAGTTCTTCACTACAGGGTCAGCTATCAAAAGCGAAGTTGGAGGGTGTATGGAGACACTCGATCAGTCAACGAGTCATTGTTTGTTTTACAGTTTTTCGCATGTCATTTTTTTCCTATCCTTTGCATATATCTTATGTTATATTTTATATCCTTCCCTTGCCGTTAAACTTTACGTAGGGCTCGCAAAGTAGTTCGCCAAGTTTTCCTTTTTTCGGTAAGCTTTCCAACCTCATAAAGGAATTTTATGCCCACTGAACTGGCCTTTCTTAACAATGTCCTCTTTAAAGTTTCATGTGGTCGACCTCTTTTTCTTTGGCCTGTTGTGTTCCACTTGATGGCTTGTTTTGGGATTCTCTGTTTCTTCTCATCACATGACCAACATATGCCCAACTCCTCTTCCTGATCACCCACGAAACTGGTTGTTGTTCAGTCATCTGTCTTATCTCTGCATTGCTCTTGAATTCGTTCCACTTTATGTCGAATATTTTCCTTAGGAATTTGTTTTCAAAAGAGTCTAATTTCTTGTCTATTTCTTTAGTTGTTTTCCAGCTTTCGCATGCATAAATAAGGATGGATATTACATTTGAATTGAACAGTCTTAACTTGGTTTTTGTGCTTATAACTTTTGAGTGTCATATGTTCTCAAGATTCTTGAGCGTCGATGCTGCTTTTGCAACTCTAATTCTAACTTCTTTTCTGGTGTCACCATTCTAATTTGCATATATGTTTAACCCAAAAAGACATTACAGTTTCTCTGTGTCTATCTGGCTCTTTCTATCTCTTTGTCTCTCTCTTATCTCTGTCTATACCTCTCTTTATCTTCATCTCTCTTTATATGGAAGATATTGCAGACTTTGGCAATTGATGTGATAGCGTCAGGGTTGACCAATCATAGTCAGCCAAGACTTTCTCCCGTCTCTCCTTTGGTAACATCAATAACAAACCCAGCCTGGTCAACGGGCCAGCGATCGCTACAGTTCCTATGGTGGTGTAGTCAGGGACTGAACAAACAAAACAAAAAAAAAAAAACAGCTACTGAAACCCGCTCTCAAACCAACACGATTCTGTGCCTCAATAGTTGCACTGTATCGGCTTTGAAGAACACCAGCTCGCATTTTCAGGGAGATATAAGATCTCTCTCTCTCTTTCTCTCTTTCTCTTTTTTCTCTCTCTCTCTCTCTCTTTCTTTTTCTCTTTCTCTCCCTTTCTCTCTCTTAATCTCTTTCCTCTCTCTCTTAATCTCTCTCTCTCTCTTTCTCTCTTTCACACATACATGCCGATACCAGCTCCTAAAAAACATTGCGGAATTATAAACATTGTCAGTGTTCCATGATTTAAGTTGTTCCAGACTTCCTTGTAGTCATCCGTAGTACTTCAGTCCTCCCATCTCTCTCGTTTGTCTGTATATTTTTTTCAGTCATTCTGCTACTGTATTCTTTCAGCTTAACGACCTTCCAGAGCTAGAATTATAGTTCAACATAAAATATTACATTCACAGTGCACGAGACGCACCTCAGAGACACAAAGGACGTGTATTTCAGGTACAGTTCGGAGTCCTTGGAAAGCCTACATAACCTGTTCTCAGTCTTACCTGTACTTTGATCCTGTTATTGGTCTTACCTGTGCATGTTCTCAAGTTCTTCACTACAGGGTCAGCTATCAAAAGCGAAGTTGGAGGGTGTATGGAGACACTCGATCAGTCAACGAGTCATTGTTTGTTTTACAGTTTTTCGCATGTCATTTTTTTCCTATCCTTTGCATATATCTTATGTTATATTTTATATCCTTCCCTTGCCGTTAAACTTTACGTAGGGCTCGCAAAGTAGTTCGCCAAGTTTTCCTTTTTTCGGTAAGCTTTCCAACCTCATAAAGGAATTTTATGCCCACTAAACTGGCCTTTCTTAACAATGTCCTCTTTAAAGTTTCATGTGGTCGACCTCTTTTTCTTTGGCCTGTTGTGTTCCACTTGATGGCTTGTTTTGGGATTCTCTGTTTCTTCTCATCACATGACCAACATATGCCCAACTCCTCTTCCTGATCACCCACGAAACTGGTTGTTGTTCAGTCATCTGTCTTATCTCTGCATTGCTCTTGAATTCGTTCCACTTTATGTCGAATATTTTCCTTAGGAATTTGTTTTCAAAAGAGTCTAATTTCTTGTCTATTTCTTTAGTTGTTTTCCAGCTTTCGCATGCATAAATAAGGATGGATATTACATTTGAATTGAACAGTCTTAACTTGGTTTTTGTGCTTATAACTTTTGAGTGTCATATGTTCTCAAGATTCTTGAGCGTCGATGCTGCTTTTGCAACTCTAATTCTAACTTCTTTTCTGGTGTCACCATTCTAATTTGCATATATGTTTAACCCAAAAAGACATTACAGTTTCTCTGTGTCTATCTGGCTCTTTCTATCTCTTTGTCTCTCTCTTATCTCTGTCTATACCTCTCTTTATCTTCATCTCTCTTTATATGGAAGATATTGCAGACTTTGGCAATTGATGTGATAGCGTCAGGGTTGACCAATCATAGTCAGCCAAGACTTTCTCCCGTCTCTCCTTTGGTAACATCAATAACAAACCCAGCCTGGTCAACGGGCCAGCGATCGCTACAGTTCCTATGGTGGTGTAGTCAGGGACTGAACAAACAAAACAAAAAAAAAAAAACAGCTACTGAAACCCGCTCTCAAACCAACACGATTCTGTGCCTCAATAGTTGCACTGTATCGGCTTTGAAGAACACCAGCTCGCATTTTCAGGGAGATATAAGATCTCTCTCTCTCTCTTTCTCTCTTTCTCTTTTTTCTCTCTCTCTCTCTCTCTTTCTTTTTCTCTTTCTCTCCCTTTCTCTCTCTTAATCTCTTTCCTCTCTCTCTTAATCTCTCTCTCTCTCTTTCTCTCTTTCACACATACATGCCGATACCAGCTCCTAAAAAACATTGCGGAATTATAAACATTGTCAGTGTTCCATGATTTAAGTTGTTCCAGACTTCCTTGTAGTCATCCGTAGTACTTCAGTCCTCCCATCTCTCTCGTTTGTCTGTATATTTTTTTCAGTCATTCTGCTACTGTATTCTTTCAGCTTAACGACCTTCCAGAGCTAGAATTATAGTTCAACATAAAATATAAGTGCTACAAGAGTTACAACATTTAGTAAACTGGAAAAGATGTTTGCGACTACGAATAAAGCTTGCTCCTTCAGTAGTTTACTTTTCACAGATGTACTGCACTATCTTTCTTTTCACAGAGGTATTGCACTATCTGTGTGACATATTAGTGTATGTCTAACATATAGACACTACATTGACCGAGAATAACGGTTATCATATCTTTCTCTCGTGGACACAGTCTCTCTATCTCTCTTTCTTTCTCTCTCTCTTTCTTTCTTTCTCTCTCTCTCTCTCTCTTTAAATCTAATCCAAAATTTAGCCGACGCTTAAATAATATTCTTCTTTGAAAACCTAGACTTGATCTGTTTAGGAAAAGCGTTGTTTACTCTGCTGGTCATCTTCGGAATACCCTTCTATATTTATATGTAGAGTTATTCATAAATCCGTGAAATATTTTTAAAATTCGCAACAAATTAACTACATATCGGATCATGATTATTCTTACGCCAAGAGGAGGGAGGGAGAGAGAGAAAGAGAGAGAGAGAGAGAGAGAGGGAGAGGGAGAGAGAAACTCGTCAAGTTTTCTATAATTAAATTCCGCGCTCAAAGCTCCCGTGACTTTCCGCTAGGAGGCAGCAGTAGCAAACCCGGGGTTCAGTAAACGTGAGCAGTCATTTTATGTTTTGTAATACGCAAGAACCTCGTCCGTTATGACTGCGCAGCAACGATTTCGAGCGAAATTCCAGAAGGCATCACCTGTTTCCTACAGTGTCAAGAAGTGGTATGGGACATTCCGGGATGCCCCCTTTGCAACTAAAGCAAACACTGGAGCACTTGCTGTCAGCATGCAGAGCATCATTAGCCCAAGGACGCTACACCTGGCGGCACAACAGAGTGCTGCACCGGGAACTATTAGCTATCGTAGACAGGGCAAAAGATAAAGCAAACAACAGCAAAAGAGCTTAGTTCCTACCCAAGTACTTCATAGGCGCTGGTACGGCATAGAATATTGAAATCGGGGACATTCCCTTACCATCACTGTTAGATGGTGGAAACGACTTGGATGTGATAGCGGACCTACCAGGAAGAAGAGAATACCCGACTGCCATCAAGAACACAGGAATGCGACCAGACATTGTAGTTTACTCCATAGCAAAACATAAACTAATCGTGATCAAGCTTACGGTTCCATATGAATCAAGAACAGAGGAGCAGCATTTATTCAAATGTGAGAAGTACAATGATCTGGTCAAGTAACTAAGGCAGGGGGCAGGAGACAAGGCAAAAGCGATAGCTGTAGAAGTGGGAGAGAGAGGATTCGTAGCAGCATCGGATTACGACCTATGTAATCAACTGGGCATAAAGGGGCAAGCAAGAGCAAGGGCACTGACAAGCCTTTCAGAAACAGCAGAAAAGGCCTCATGCTAGTTCTGGAGCATGCTAAACAAGCTAGAGAACTTAAAATAATTTCGTGGTTACTTGCTCTGATGATTGAAGGACAATATTGATGACAGAATGCTGAAGTCGGAGACACTGGACCAGTAGAGTCTTGATAGACAACCTCTCACCCGATGGGGATATTATTCATATCCTAACCATGTAGAGGTTTTCCAGGGAGAAAGTCCAACTCGAAGCTGAACTCATTCATTCATTCATTTGCATGTCCCTTGCGGAACTTTGCCTCCCAAACAGCACTCCTGTAGGCCTCTCGGTTGTGAGCAAGATGACCTGCTGCTGTTGCATCCATTTCCAGATCGTCAACGATGTCTTGCAGCCATCTTCGTCTTGGTCTTCCTCTTTTCTTTTTCCCATTATGTATCCTTCCAATACGGTCTTCTCTAAATTATCATGACGTTTAATGTGTCCAAAATATTTCAGTTTTCTCTCTTTAATCCTCTTCACTAGCCAGCCTTCTTCAATATTAAGCTCTTGTAGTATAGATATATTTGTTCTTTTTTGTGTCCACGATATTTGGAGAACTCTTCTGTAGCATTTACATTCAAAGGCATTTATGTGTCTCTCAGCTGTTTTGTTAAGTGTCCAGGTCTCACAGGCATATGTTGCTATGGGAAAGATGCATGCCCTTAAAAATCTTATTTTTGTGGTTCTGTCTGCTCCTCTCCACAGATTCTTTATTTGTTTTACTTTCTGAAGAGTGATAGATGTCCTCCTTTTAATTTCCCTCATTGTATCTCCATTATTAGTTAGTAGCGATCCAAGATATTCAACTCTCTCCACTTCTTCCAGTTTTTCCTCATTGATACATATCATAGCTGAACTAGTGCAACGAAAACCAGTGTCACCTCTGCTCTAGAGGCTGGCCACGTCTTATATACGCCAAAAACTGGGATAATAATATACCTAAAGCTGCTCAACCCAGGGGTGAAACTCACTAGTGGCGAGGATTCGTCCTCCTGGACAAAAGTTCCGTCCTGGTCACCACCAGGAAGGGTAGCGGCCACGACCACAAAACGCTGAGGTTGGAGACGCTGGACCAGTACAGTCTAGATAGATAGCCTCCTCTCACCCGGCGGGGATATATTCATATCCAAACCACGTCGAGGTTTTCCGGTGAGTAAAGTCAAACTCGAGGCTGAACTGGTGAAACGAAAACCACAGTGTCACGCAATTCCGCTTCTGTGACCCACCGAGAATATAGGCCCAAGCCCCACGATGCTCTGAGCCTCCATCCTAAATGACACTATCTCGAGGGCCACAGGAATAAATTCAGCAGGATCACGGTGCTATCTTGGAGATAGAAGCGTACGAAGAAGAAGAAGAAGAAGAGTCTCATGTTGTCACTACTGATAGCTTTTAACATTTCGGGTGTTATTTCATCTTCACCGGAAGCTTTTTTTGTTAGCCATTAAATTCACTGCTGTTTCAATTTCATGCAATGTAATTTCATCTAGGTTGACATTTAGTTGTGGGGCTGGTAAGTCGGTTTCAAGGTTTAAAAATTCTTTTGGGTGTGGTCGATTAAGTATTTCTTGGAAGTGTTCAGCCCATCTTTGCTTTTGGTCTTTATTTGATGTTAATAGGGTTCCAGTTTTGCTAAGGATTGGTCTTTCTTTAGATATAATAGTACCTGTTAGCCTCTTTTGTATGTTATATAAAGTTTTGCTGTCTCCTGTTTTTGTTGCTTTCCCTGCCTCTTTCGCATATTGTCTATGTATTCTCTTTTATCCCTTCTAGCTGAACTTTTTACTTTCTTGTCTATTTCTTTGTATGTTGCTTTCGCCAGATCTTTTCCAAGTTCTGTCTTCGCATTCATTCATTCATTTGCATGTCCCTTGCGGAACTTTGCGTCCCAGGCAGCACTCTGTAGGCCTTTCGGTTGTGAGCAAGATGGTCTGCTGCTGATGCATCTATTTTCAGATCATCAACGATGTCTTGCAGCCATATTCGCCTTGATCTTCCTCTCTTTCTTTTTCCCATTATGTACCCTTCCAAGACGGTCTTCTCTAGATTTTATTTTGCATTCAACATGTCTAATTTGGCTGCTCATCTTTCATGTATGTACTTCCATGTTGTATCTGATACCCATGCTTTTCTATTTGGGTTTTTCAGTCCAGCGCTTACTTTTGCTGCTGTGATTATGGCTGTGCTGTAAGAATTACATAATTCATCTATACTTATCTCCTCTACTTCAATGAGTGTTGTGGAATGATTGGCAAGTTCCTGATTGAAATTACTGTTAGTATTCTCTTATTGTATGCTGTGGCTGTTTATCTTTCTGTGTATTGATTTCTTGTGTTGGCTTTTCAGTTTAATTTTTATATTCCCTATATACAGCTTGTGATCACAGTTGACATCTGCACCCCTATATGCCCTTACATCTATCAGAGATGTTCTGTATTGTTTTTAATACAAAAATTATCTATTTAGTTTCTAGTTCTATCATCTGGAGATATCCACGTTGTTTTATGTATCTCTTTGTGTGGAAATATTGTTCCTCCAATGACCATGCCCTCTGTTAGACATATTTCAATTAATCTTTCTCCGTTCTGATTTACCATGTCAATTCCTTCTTTCCCCATTACTTTTTCAACGTCGGTATTATCTTTCCCTACTTTAGCATTGAAGTCCCCCATAGCAATTAGATGTCGTGTTTAGGGACTTCGTTAATGATTTGTTGTAACTGATGATAGAAGTCGTCTTTCACCTCATCATCTGCATCATTCGTGGGTGCATAACACTGTATTATTGTAATTCTTCCGTGTCTTATATATATATAAAAGAAGACAGAGATGCTCTTTCGTACACCTACAAACTTTTCTTTTTGATGTCAGTTTCATACCCCCCCCCCCCCCGGCATTCATAAACTTTCAACATTACTTTAGACTCTTATTGCAGGAACTGCAGGTAAATGATTGTAAATTTAATTCTCCTATCTGTGTGTCTGTCTGATAGAGTTGGCGAAACTTGATTTTTATGTAAAGAAGCGAAGACGATCATGAAAGTGATGAAACCTTTAGCAACTATAATAAAAAAAAACGACGATGAAAATAATAATAGCAATGATGATATTTGTAATGACAACAGAGCAAGGAAGACAGACGTGACCACATCTTACACGTAATATTTACTCCAGACTAGAGACGAACAAAAAGGATTACAATGCACACTTCCATGTTTTGGAATGAACTTTTATGTTTAAACTCTAATCTCTGTTTATAGCTTGCCCATTATAGCCTGCATGTAGCTTCAATTATCCGTCCACATACGCTGCAGGTGTCAGAAATAGTTTCTGGGTCGCCTAGTATGCTTTCCTCGAAGATAATATAATTTTCAGAAGATTGTGAATGTATGATGAGATTGTGAGTGTGCGATGATTGTAGAGGCACTAAGCTTAGGTGATGTTAAAAAGAAATGTTATAGAGAAGGCTATATGTTGTGATGATTTTGATGTAAGTAAAGTGATTCTCCCCTCTTATGTTGAAATGTAAATTTATTGGTGGATTCTATTTTTTTCTCAAGACATTCGCTGTTTTATAGTGTGAGACATTGATTGTTTGATACTGAGTACATTAAAACATTGATTGTTTGATGGTCAGTACATTAAAACATTGATTGTCTGGTGGTCGTATATTAAAACATTGATTGTTCGATACTGAGTACATTAAAACATTGATTATTTGATAGTCAGTACATTAAAACATTGATTGTTTGATACCGTGTACATTAAAACATTGATTGTTTGATAGTCAGTACATTAAAACATTGATTATTTGATACTGAGTACATTAAAACATTTATTGTTTGATACTGAGTACATTAAAACATTGATTGTTTGATAGTCAGTACATTAAAACACTCATTGATTAATCTTATCTTATATCTTATATCCTTCCCGTGCCATTAAACGTCACATAGGGCTCGCAAAGTAGTTCGCCAATTTTCCCTGTCTTCGGCGATTCTTTCAATCACATCAAGGGATTTTATGTCTGTTAATTTGGCCTCTCTTAACAATGTCCTCTTCAGAGTTTCACGCGGTCTGCTTCTTTTTCTTCTGCCTGTTGTATTCCACTTGATAGCTTGTTTTGGGATTCTCTGATCATTTCTTTTCATCAAGTGACCAACATATGTCCATCTCCTTTTCCTGATCACCCATGAAACTGGTTGTTGTTCAGTCATCTGTCTTATCTCTGCATTGTTCTTGAATTCATTCCACTTGACGCCGAGTATTTTCCTTATGCATTTGTTTTCAAAAGAGTCTAATTTCTTGTCTATTTCTTTAGTTGTTTTCCAGCTTTCGCATGCATAAATGAGGGTGGATATTACATTTGAATTGAATAGTCTTAACTTGGTATTTGTGCTTATAACTTTTGAATTCCATATGTTCTCAAGATTCTTGAAGATTGATGCTGCTTTTGCAATTCTGATCCTAACTTCCTTTCTAGTGTCACCATCCTGGTCTATATAGCTGCCAAGGTATGCAAACTGATTAACTTCTTCAATACATGTCCCTTCTATGTGTATTTTTCCATTTTGATTGAGAGGAATTTTCATTATTTTTGTTTTGTCCTTGTTAATTTCAAGTCCTATTTTGCTAGCCAGTGAAGACAGGCTATCTGTTTTTTCTTGTATGGAATTCATATTATTACTGATAAGAGTTATGTCATCAGCAAAATCAAGATCTTCTACTTGGGTCCCGTGTACCCAGTCAATATCTATGTTACCTGTGCAGCATTTTTTCATTATGAAGTCTATTGTAATCCCAAAAAGTAAAGGAGATTACGTGGGATCAATGTAATCCCATTAGTTAATAGTCAGTACATTAAAACATTGATTGTTCTATAGTAATACATTAAAACATTGAGTGTTTGATATCAGTGCATTAAAACATTAGTTGTGTGATGGTCAGCGCACTAAAATGTTGATTGTTTGATAGTCAGTACGTTAAAGCGTTAAGTATCTGATAGTCAGTACATTAAAACATTGAAAGACAGAGATGGTTTGGATATTTCATGAGAATGAATCATACTCATCGACCCAGAAAGACAGAGATGGTTTGGATATTTCATGAGAATGAATCATAATCATCGACCCAACAGACAGACAGACAGACAGACAGACAGACAGACAGACAGACGGACAGACAGACAGACAGACAGACAGATACCCATGGGCCACGAAAATATAACATCAGAAATTCAGGGTCTCAAAACCACGTTCTACTTTCACTCAAATCCTGGTATGTTTATGGATTCAACCCACAAACTGACGTGTCTTTCTGGTAACCTTATATCCATTTTCTACCAATCAGGACAGCTAAAGCTGATGCTCACCCAGCGCTTCCTCAACTAACTCAGACCATCCACTGTTTCTCTCTACCGTCTCGAATTATCCATTACTTTTCTCTGTTTTCTCGAGTAATCCAGAGTTTCTCTCTAGTTCCTCGAATCCCCATTACGTCTCTTTAGTGCCTCGAATCACCCATTACCTCTCTGTAGTATATCGAATCATCCAATGTTTATCGCTTGTATCTCGAATCCTCCATTCTTTCCTATTACCCAATGCTATGTACTCAGAATGCAGACTCCTTTCTCCATCTGCCTCTTTTGTCCTGCTCTTTGACCTTACAAGCAGCCGGCAGAATTTGTCTCATTTCTCCTTCCTTCATGTGAGATTGCCCAAACATCTTAACTGTCTCTCCACCATCACAGTGTTAATTTTGTTTATTACCAGTTCTTCGTTTCAACGGGTTTCAAGTGCGATTTGCGTCGGCATTTTTTTTTTCTGTACTTTTAATAGAGTGATGCTTCATTGCCAAAGAAGTGATAAGTTCACAAAATTTAGGAGCACTTGAAGAATGTTTTAAGAGATCTTAAGTGTGAAGGAAATATAAGGTTGAAAATGAGGCTTTTATCTATTTCCGTTTCCTTGAAAATTAACAGATGTACACTTTTAGAACTTTCGGATGAACATTTTTGAACAGTTTTCTTTTTTTTTTTAAAATTTCATTCTCTTTTTCTGTCTGTTTCCCTCTCTGTCTGTCTGTCTGTCTCTGTCTCTCATTCACTCTGTCTCTGTTGGTCTGACGCTCTGTCGTTTATCTCTCTGCCTGTCTCTCTGTTTCTGTCTGTCTTTTTTGCGTCTGTCTATCCCTGTCTGTTTGTCCCTGCCTATCTATCTCTTTATCCATCTCTCTTTGTCAGTCTGTCTCTTTCTGTCTGCTTCTCTATCTCTGCCTGTCTGTTTTTCAGTAAGTCAATCAGGTTGTCTGCCTGTGTGTCGGCCTATCTCACTCTCACACACGCACATACATACATACATAACAGACACATATGATAACTACATCTGTAACAATATATCTCACTAGATATAGAGACATTAGATCGAAAAGATCTCGCGGCCACGCAACCGAAGACTGCCAGAGTAAACGATTTCGACTGCCAGTGTGGCACAACAGCTCTACCTAGTTATGAACAACCTGGGAGTAAAATTGCAATGGTCATTATTATGGGCACAAGATAAACAGTAAACACACACGAAGACAGTTGCATAAATTATGGTGCTTTAAGAAATATACAAAACCAATGTAATGATACAAGGGGTCCGTCAGGGGTGCATATTGTCGCCTTACTTATTTAACTACATACTGAAAATATAATGAGGAATGTTATTGAAGATGTAGACAAAGAATATTACGATGCCATAACAATTGGAGGTTATGAAATACCAGAGATTAGATATGCTGATGACACAGTATTACTGTCCACAACACAAAAAGGAATGGAAAAAACTAAATATGTCAGTCTATAAGAACAGTGAAGAGCAAAACCTCTATCTTAATGTGAAGAAAACTAAATTGATGACAACTGACAAAACAAACAAGGCAGCTGAAATATGTATCAATGAGGAAATACTGGAAGAAGTGAAGAGTTTTGAATATCTTGGATCACTACTAACTAATAATGGAGATACAATGAGGGAAATTAAAAGGAGGACATCTATCGCTCTTCAGAAAGTAAAACAAATAAAGAATCTGTGGAGAGGAGCAGACAGAACTACAGAAATAAGATTTTTAAGGGCATGCATCTTTCCCATCACAACATATGCCTGTGAGACCTGGACACTTAACAAAACAGCTGAGAAACACATAAATGCCTTTGAATGTAAATGCTACAGAAGAGTTCTTCAAATATCATGGACACAAAAAAGAACAAATATATCCATACTACAAGAACAATATTGAAGAAGGCTGGCTAGTAAAGAGGATTAAACAAAGAAAACAAATATTTTGGACACATTAAACATCATGATAATCTAGAGAAGACCGTATTGGAAAGGTACATAATGGGAAAAAAGAAAGAGAGGAAGACCAAGGCGAAGATGGCTGCAAGACATCATTGATGATCTGCAAATGGATGCATCAGCAGCAGGCCATCTTGCTCACAACCGAGTGGCCTACAGGAGAGATGTTAGGGATGCAAAGTTCTGCAGGGGACATGCAAATGAATATTTGAATGAATGAATGCAAAGATCGATGGGCATGTCCAGAGCGCAATGATGATGATTACGGGTAAGTAACTAAATATAAACAAACCAACTGGGGGTAAGACGTTGTCCGATAAGGCAAATAGCGACACCCGCAGCTGAAATGCTACCGTCAGGATTAGCGAACCATAGCTGACCAAGACCCTGTCCCATCTCTCCGTTGGTACCCCCAGTAACAGGAATAGTTAACTGAGCAGGGGTCTTCATAGTCCCCATGGTGGTGGAGTATGCTAAAGATGCATTGCACACCCCCTGCTTTTTTAGCTGTACCCCGTGACTGAAAAAATAGCTGGCGTAACACACTACCACGCCGATACGATGCTGTGCCTCAACACCTCTACAGCATCGGCAGCAAAGAACACCAGCTCACAGTTAGAGTTCGTACAAGTACAAGCACAACCAAACAAACCAACTAGCATAACCTAACCAACAAACAAGCAAACAACTAGATTACGACAGAATGAACCAATCAAAGCAGCCTCACATTGTATAGGATATATGCTAAAATATAGGTCGGTCATCTGTATCTTATTCTTCCTTGCACCAAACAATAAAAAAAAAAAATTAAAAGAAAGAAAAAAACAAGCAGCAAGTATTCTAACTCTTTAGCCACCAACTTTCTGTGACCCAGAAAAGATGAAGGAATCCACAGAATAACATTTTTTACCCTTCAGATAAGTCTAACACAAAGACAGAAAAAAGACCAAGAATATTAACGCGAAGACAAATGTTAAAACAGACACCAAATTACAGCAGAAGGGACAGATCTCTTTTCTGGAGTGTCTGGTCAGAGACTGGTGGGTCAAAATGGGTTTGTTTAGATTCTTACCACACCCATATGATGTACAACTACGTAATTTTAAACTCCTTTGGCTGTAAGCCTCAAGGTTTGATCAGAGATAACCAAGGGTTAATCAGAGATAAACAAGGTTTGGTCAGGGATAAATAATGGTGATCAAGAGAAAAGTGCTACACAAACTGTTATTGGTGAATTTTGGTGTTACTCGTGTGTTTCAGTTTTCATAATTAAAAGTTCCTAAAATTAAAAAAAATATTTACAAGCACGTTTTCTTATTTATCGGTGATATTTCTTTTCTAATGACTGAAAGTGTGAAACGGAAATTAATGGAAGATTAAGAATGGTCCCTTTTAGTAGAACCGTGTTAAGAACACACTTATCTTAACATAGTCTTTGTGAGACAGGGAACATAGATCTGTTTGCTTAAAAACTCTGACCTTCTACTGTAGCCCAGAAACCTGCAGCAATCAACACTGGTTGTAAGTGTTATTTTTGTAAAATGTAATGTCAGGTTAATGATGGATGGGGACATTGAGATCGCTAACGAGGATGAGGAAAATCTGGTGTAAACCAATTAATCCAGGACGTGACAAGCCTATGGGTCTTTACAACAACGGCTATCAGAATGATGTAAACAAAACAGAGCTAGCAGACTATAGGTGGTGGGGAATGGATATCGTTGAAGCACTCATCAGATTCCTCATCCCAAAGTCGGAGCATCTTTGTGGAACTGCCTCAAAGCCGTCTGGCCAGCCAGCAAGACCACAGTCTGCCCTAGCAAGGAAAGGTGCTGAAGTCGGAGGTACCCAGCCAAAATCAGGGTACCAAGCATCATCGCCAATGTGCTGAAGAAGAAGAAGAATGGTTACAAGTTCATGAAAAAAACATGAGAGAAAAGTTTTTATGTGGAAACATAAGCACAGCAACTTCATCAATATTCATGAAATGTTTTTTACTCTCCAGACTATTCTGTGATGTAGAAACATGGATATCAGATTAGAAAACCGGAAAGACAATCGAGGAACTTGAAATTTGGATACTTGAAAAAACAGGACAATTTTCATACACCCCCCCCCCAACCAAAGAAGTAGTAAATCAGCTGAAACTGAAAAGAGAAATAACGAAAAGTATTAGAACCAGATAGTTAAAATATTTCGGTCATATCAAAAGGCATAATAAATAATACTAAAGCGAAAAGTAGAAGGAAAAAAGACCAACAGATCTACAACAATGTAGACAATATTAGAAACTGGACTGGACAGAATTTGGCCAGGTGCACTGTGAAAGCGAAGGACAGGGAAAGATGTGGAACCACCGCAGCCGACCTTCCACGAGGAGACGGAGCAGGATGATGATTTTTTCTCGTCAGCGTCCGCGCCCTCTGTCTCCTTTCATCCTCTTTCGTGTCTCATACACGCTCACAGTCTCTCAAATTTGGTGGCTTAAAAGATGTTTCAAATAAAATATTACGGTTATCCATTACACGAAATCCCGAAAAAAAAATCCCTTTGGGTTGGAAAGCGTAAAGCTTTAGGGAAGTCAGCCAAGGATGCATCGATAGATACTAATTTGATTTCAGAGTCATCTTTCTGTCATGAATCCCAGACTCCAGGGATTTTCTGGGCCCCTGTCGCAAGCAAGGACAAAGAGCTCATTATTGCTAATGCTCCTTCTGTTGCAGCAACTGAACAAGCGATCCTATTGGTCAGGGGCTTTCTCACTTTGTCCTCGTGTAAGCTCAGCATACAAATTAGACTAGAGAGGAAAAAATTTGCCGACGTTTTTAAGACGTAGTTGGGTTAACACTTTTTCCCCCTGTTACTAACGGATGAAACGAGAAATGAACGAGTAATGATGGTAGCAGGATATATACTTCCGCCGAAGCATAGTTAACAATTTGAAATATAAAGATAAGACAAGATAAATTGGCAAACACAACCTGAACAGAGAGAAATGTGAGGAACACTATAGCCAGTATTTTCATCATGAATATTCTTCTTCACTGTCAGTATAGGAAAAAGACGTACAAAATCTCTGTAACATAATCTACAGTTATTTTCTTCTGTTGTTTTATCAACGTTCTTATACTGACAGTCAAGTAATAAAGCACAGTGTTGTATAGTTTAGACCTCGAAAGAATCATAGACAAAGCACTTCCTGACAGGAGAGAAAGAAATATGACCCGAGACTTGAACCACGGACTTTGGTAGGACGAGCAGCCGCCTAGCCACACGAGAACAGCGCATTAATCAACTTCGCTATCTTGCACCCTCCGAAAAAAAAAAAAAGGTGTTTGAAAGCGAGGCCACCAATGTCTGTCTGGTCGAAAATCGTGACACCCGGAAAGGGAACGAGGTCATAACATAGAAATTTCATCGCTTGGATTCGGTCTCCCGCAGGTACCAAAGTTTTGAGAGATAAACATGCGCATGGTCTTTTTGGTAGGTGCGTAGGGTTCGCCTTCAATAAATACAAAGCACTTTCGCCGTGAGAGAAAGAAAAACAGTAAAGGAATGACCGGGACTAGAACCGGGGTGGGGCGGGCAAGGCGGAATCTTAAAGTGAGCATGAAAGTCGGAATCTTTTAATCTCTGATCAAACCTTGTTTATCTCTGATCAAACCTTGTTTATCTCTGATAAAATATGGTATAATCTGACTAACTTTGTTTATCTCTGACCAAACCTTGTTTATCTGTGATCAACCTTTGTAGATCTCTGACCAAATCTTGTAGATCTCTGACTAAACCTTGTAGATCTCTGACCAAACCTTGTTTATCTCTGATCAACCCTTGTAGATCTCTAACTAAACCTTGTAGATCTCTGATCAAAACTTGGTTATCTCTGATCAACCCTTATTTATCTCTGTTCAACCCTTGCTTATCTCTGATCAAACCTTGACGCTTACAGACAGATGAGTTTAAAATTACATAGTTGTACATCATATGGGAGCGGTAAGAATCTAAACAACCCATTTTGAGCGACCAGTCTCTGACCAGACACTCCAGAACTCGAACAGGCACAGGTAGCCAGTCAGTTTTACACCGGAGAACAGGCAATAAACATTGTACACGAAAAGTCAGAATTTCAACAGATAAATCTCACCAGATCGTCAGCAAATATCGGAGTTTTGTATAACACAGTAATAACCAGTGTGTAATTCCTTTGATCTGCATTCTTTTGTTTGCTAAGTAACGGAATAACCCTGCAATCTGTTTATGCTGAATAATGTACTCGGGGGCATGTCAGGTCGAGTTTGAATAAACTTTATGATTTATATGCTGGTCTTGGTGTCTGACAAGTCCTTGTTGTTGCTGTCTACCGCTGTGTGAAACTTTTATGCGTTCAGTTCCGTATGGTCACCTTTCTAAATAGGAAGTCGGGTTGCCTCCATGAATCCTGCTGTCAGCAATCGGTCTTCGTAGGAGCCCCAGAGTTTCTTATTCGTGATCCTCTATCGGGGCCATACTTGGGCTCTGTGGTCTCTGTATATGGTGCAGGTCTGTAGTATGTGTTCAGGAGTTTGGGAGCCATTTTGGCACATGCATTGGGCTGTTGGCGCAGCCTTGATCTTGTGGAAATGAGCGTTGAGTCTTAGTGTCTGGTACGTAGCCTGAATACTGCAGTGTTGAAATAATAAAGAATGAGTTAAAAATTAAATAAGAGCAAAATACAATAATTCCACAATGGAAAATAAAGAATAATAATTAATAAATTAATGAACAAAAATGCAATATGAAAGTCTTACGCCGAGCAGTAATTTCACATTCGATATGTAATAAATTCGCTGAGGCCCGTATTTTGAAGACCTTCAGCACATGAATCTATGATGTGGTCAGTATCACGCCTGGCTGCTTTTACCTTCCCATATTTCTCTGGTATCAATTTTTGTTTATTTTTCAAGGCTGGGTGGACCACGGGACCTTTTTTTTTTTTTTTTTGGTGTGGTGGTACTAGAAAAAAACCACCACTGCTGGAACTTGAGCTCAATCAGTCAGTCAGTCATTTGCATGTCCATTGCGGAACTTTAGCTCCCTAATAGCTTTCCTGTAGGCCTCTCGGTTATAAGCAAGATGCCCTGCACTACATTCTACAGGTTTGATCAGATATCTAACATACGTCCATTTGCAGATCATCAACGATGTTTTGCAGCCATCTTCGCCTTGGTCTTCCTCTCTTTCTTTTTCCTTTTATGTATCCTTCCAAGACTGGTTTGTATAAATTCTCATGACGTTTAATACGTCCAAAACGTTTACATTTCCTCTGCTTAATCTTCTTTACTATCTAGCCAGCCTTCTTCAATATTAAGTTCTTGCAGTATATATATAATTGTTATTTTTTGTGTCCATGATATTTGAAGAACTCTTCTGTAGGATTTACATTCAAAGGCATTTATGTGTTTCTCAGCTGTTTTGTTATGTGTCCAGGTCTCACAGGCATATGTTGCGATGGGAAAGATGCATACCCTTAAAAATCTTATTTTTGTAGATATGTCTGTTCCTCTCCACAGCTTCTTTAGTTGTTTTATTTTTTTAAGAGTGATAGCTGTCCTCATTTTAATTTCCCTCATTGTATCTCTGTTATTATTTAGTAGTGATACAGGATGTTCAAAACTTGAACTCGGTACCACTGAGTTAGCGCAGTTCGTTAGTACGCTGTTCTCTCGTGGCTAGACAGCTGCTCGTCCTACCGGAGCCCGTGGTTCGAATCCCAAGTAATTCTCTTGTGATTTTTCATGTTTCACTAAAGTGCTTTGTCTATGATTTTTTCGAGATCTAACCCTACAAAACTGTGTTCTCTTACTTTATCGTGCGAAACCCTCGTTGTTTCCTATTTTATAAAAAATGTTCCTGAAACTATTCTTGAAACTAACTTCATGTAAATAAGTATTCGTTCGGTTGTTGTTGTTGTTGTTGTTGTTGCTGAAGTATGTACCAGACACGGCAGGAAACCGTGTGTATGTTTATCTAAAAGTTGATACCTGCTAGAGAGACTGAATCTAAGCTATGGAATTTCTGTGTCATGACCTCGTTTCTTTCCGGGTTTTACGATCCCACCTGTCTACTGAACAGTTACTAATGACTATGCTTACAAACACCTTTTTTTTTAGAGGTATGAGTTAGCGCAGTTCGTTAGTACGCTGTTCTCTCGTGTGTAGACGGCTGCTCGTCCTACCGGAGTTCGTGGTTCGAATCCCAGGTAATTCTCTTGTGATGTTTCTTTCTCTCACGTCTCACTAAAGTGCTTTGTCTACGATTTTTTCGAGGTCTAATCCCATAAAACTGTGTTCTCTTACTTTACCAGATTATTAGAGGGTGAGAACAAGCGCTTAAAATTAAGAGTAAAGGAGATGGATGGTAGGTCAAGCTGTGTGTTCAAATATGTCGACACCTGGAAATTAACAGACAAAAAAAAAAGCTAGAATTGGATCGGACATTTGCTCCCAGGAGACCCCAGCAACATCGGTAAAACAGCCAGGAGATGGGATCTGAGGGAACAAGAAAGAGAGGCCGACCAAAGGCTACCTGGCCGAGAACTGTAGAAGCAGACTGTGGTAGCAGGCAGCACAGCTGGAGCACAAGATAAAGGTTGGCCGCGGACTGCGAGGGGTTGAGAGAATTTGTTGCTGCACTGCACGACGCCACAGGGTGTACTGGGTGGTGATTGCTTAGACGATCGCTGACCAAGGACATGGAATGGCTGGAGATATGTAATGACGCAGATACAGAAATCACATGAATGGATAAGTATTCACTCATCGGCATCAACATGTCCCACGTGAGAAACTTTCTCTAACTCTATTTTATCTTATATCTATTTCTCTTTCTCTCACACAAGTCTACAAACGTATCATCAAATACTCTGCAGCAAAAATTCAAGAGTGGCGAGTAAGTCTTTATATAAAATAACTGGGAAAAAACCGTATTTTTAAAAATAAAACCATAGCATGGACAGCTCAAAACAAAATAGTTCAATCAATTGTTTCGTTTTTTTTTAGAAGCCTACATATGTTATTAACTGTTTTCGTTAATTGTCTCGCGTGTTTAACAACACAAATAAGGTAGCAATAAAACTCCGTAGGGCTTCAGCGATCCTGGAAATGTTTATTTTCGGAAAACGTTTGCACTGAACAGACTCAGGAAGTAGTCACAACTCGGAGTGTCGTTTGACTGTTAACAGAAACACTGCATAATAGCACGTTATCGTCGGTTTGTTTTGTCTGCTGTGAAGAGAAAGGACATGGAAAAACAATGCCGTTAAAACGAAAGACTTCAGTCATTGCAACTCAGTAAATACTGATTTCTGTCTGGAAACCCAAAAGTTTAAGGTTGCCAATTTTGGCGAAGTATGCCACAGACTTATAGTTCTTGATTAGCTGAGTGGTTAGCAGTCGGGTTATTAATCTGATGGTACCAGGTTCAAGTCCCAGGAGCACCAAAAAGGCCCAGGAGTCAACTCAGGCTCTAAAAATGGGTACCAGAGATATCTGGGAAGGTGAATATAGCCAGACGTGATACTGTCCACATCACACTTTTATGTGTCGAAGGTCTTGGAAATATGGGCTTAACACCATATTCCCAATTTGCCTTAATGGCGTTAAAAGAGGGATTTTATTTTTACAAGATATAAATAATTTCTATGTGCCATCCCGCGTGGCGTAGGCGATCATTTCTCTCCACAGTTCCCTGCCTTTTGCGTTGATTATGAGATCCGCCGGTGACTTTCTTCCTCGCCATACTGTCCAGTAACCTCTCTCTCTGTCTTCCTCTGTCTCTTCTTCCCTCAATTTTTCCAGTTGCCACATTGTGTTCTAATTTTCCTCTTCTCAGGAAATGTCCTATAAATTTCCCTTGTATGCCTCTGATCTTTGCTGTCATTTGCTTTTTAACCCGAGCCTCTCTTAAGACTTCTTCATTGGTTTTCTTGGCTGTCCATGGTATCTTCAACATCCTTCTTATAAACTACATCATTTCCATGACTTCTATTTCTCCCTGTACTCTCTTATTCATGGACCATGCTTCACACCCATAAAACAGAATTGGCTCGATGTAACATTTACGTACTCGGAATCTTGTTTCCATTTATATGGATCATATGTTTATAAATAATATTTATAAATAAGTACACAAGTTTGCGTTGGTAAAGTTGTAGTAAATTAGATTTGGTAATAAGGCTAGGAATACAGTAGTTTTCTTTCGGTTGTGAGAATTCTTTTAAGACAAATAAGCCGTGTTAACATTTTTTTAATCATTAGGATAGGTTTCGTTTGTAGCCATGGGTCGAAAGATAATTGTTTTCCCTGGCTGTGAGTGAGTACGGTCTTAGAAGGTTTTGGGATCAGAGCAACTGATGAGACTCTGTGACAGTGCCGGTACAAGTTTTTTTTTGTGTGTGTGTGTGTGTGTTTAGTTTTTTTTTTGAAGAGCCTGTGTCTATTTAAGAATGATGAGCTAACTCCAGGTTGGCACTACTACAGATGCAAAACTGCTTTACAGGGTCCACCATCTCGTGAGAAACTGTCATTGGAATAATATCGGAAGAGAATCTTGTCCGATGAGCTTCTTATGTGTAACTTTACTAATGTGTCCTACAGCTACACTAGGCCAGCCTAAGAGTGTTTTAACGTAGAGTCGTGACTTTAGTTAAAACAGTAATATTAACGATAGCTCCCCCGCCCCCAAGTCCTAGCTGTCATAATAGTATTTTAATTATGCTTGAGCAGATAAAACAACGTAAGCATGTCTTATTCTTGCAAGAAACTCAGTACAGATATGTTCCCTCTGAACGATTACAGTCATGATGTCGTTTACACGGATGAGTCTGCTGGGCCGCATTCGTCGGAGCGCCTGGGGATTCGGCTCGCACGCTCTGGTGGCAGAACAGTCCAGGAAGCCTGCGGTAACTACGCAACGACGATCAGCAGCATGCCGACGGAGATCGTGGCATTGATGGATCACGGGATTCCACTCGTGTCTCGCAACGAGCATGATCCACAAGGCTCTGGCGGGATTGTCGCGCGGGCAGTGATTGGAGTTAATGCGAAGATTTGCAGTGTCACCTGTACCAGGTCATGCTGGTGTCCGGGCCAGTGAGAGAGCTGACAGACTGGCTGGTTTGGCCACCAACTGATGGATCGTGCTGACATTGCTAAGAGAGCTTGGAAGAGCCGAGGACTTTGACTTGACATCGCTGTCTCGCCTGTACGAGCTGAGAGTGAAGGATGACATCGCTGTCTCGCCTGTACGAGCTGAGAGTGAAGAATGACATCGCTGTCTCGCCTGTACGAGCTGAGAGTGAAGAATGACATCGCTGTCTCGCCTGTACGAGCTGAGAGTGAAGAATGACATCGCTGTCTCGCCTGTACGAGCTGAGAGTGAAGAATGACATCGCTGTCTCGCCTGTACGAGCTGAGAGTGAAGGATGACATCGCTGTCTCGCCTGTACGAGCTGAGAGTGAAGAATGACATCGCATGGACTGAGCGATATTCCCAGCGCGAGAGAGGAATCTACAGTCAACACAGGACTGGCACACTTAAGTCGCTATAAGCTGAGAAATATAGTGAGGAGAAGATCGCAGCACCCAAGGGGATATGCGGAGTGCAGTAATGATGATCTATAACATAGCATAACATAGCATAACATAACACAACATAACATAATCATGTATTATTAGAAGTTTCAGTTGTTCTTATAAGACTTTAATTGATAAGCTTATGTAACGTTCAGTGGTAGTAGCAATACAATTTCGTATAAACCTTTTGTATAAAGAGAATGTCTAAGAAGAACTACGCCCAGTCAGGGTGTGCGTAAACTTAATGACTTCACTCTGTAGCCCATTTGTGGAAGTCTTCATCCAGGATGTTTCCATTTCTGTAGAACATTATATTAAATCTGGAGAGATCTGCATATACTTGGATTCAAGCAAGCAATAGATACAGAAGAAAACAATCCGAAGAAACAACTTATTAGGAAACGGTGGGGTGGGGGGAGGGGAGGAGAATCACAGGGAACAAATATAAAATATGGGAACTTGACACTCTTGAGAGATGCGGAGAAGATACAGCGCCTGGTCTCTAGACATTTCTCATAATCGCCGAGAAGAAATAGGAGATGGCACTCTAATCATGCCCTCAAATTATTTTCTGCTGTCCCCGAATGTTGCCAGTTTGAACTAACTGTCCTTCTTTTAAAAAAAAACGAGTCCTAGATCATTGGAGGACAGAACTTTTTGTTTTGGTTCATCATTACAGGTTATACATCGCTCTCACACTTGCTGGGCGCCTACGTTACGTCAAAGCTCGGCCTGTTATCATCGATTATGTAGCACGTCCGGAGTTTCTTTCGGCTTTTTTTTCAAATTTATTTCCATTTTAACCGAAACTGCGTCATCGTCAAGCCGTTATCGTCAAAGACACGTCCTTTCTAAATCAAAATTGTGCTATATTTCAGGTGAAAAAAATTAATGCTATGCTTTTCTTTTACGTTAGAGAACGGCCTAGAAACTAGATAATAAACTTGTAGCCTGGATTACAAGAAAGCGCAAATGAAGTTCTTTAAAAAGTTGCAGGGCATCGAAAAATAGATTAGATTAGTGCAGGGATGGCCAAGCCATGACTGGTGAATCACACGCGGATCTTTGATATATACTGTACAGCTCGCAGAATTATGTAGGCTGTGCCCCTTCTTATATCATACTTCTTCTTCTTCTTCTTCTTCTTCAGTCTCTCTGTAACTGTGAGCTGGTGTTTTTTGCAGCCTATGCTGTGAAGGTGTTGAGGTACAGCATCGTATCAGTGAAGGGAGGCAAGATATGGCGGCTACTTTTTCGGTCCCGGAGTACGGTTAAAAAGCAGGGAGTGTGCAATACTTCTTTATCAGACTCCACCACCATGGGGACTACGGCTAGGCCTGTTACTAGGGGTACCAACGGAAAGGTTGGACAGGGTCTTGATCAGCTACGTTAACCCTGGCTTTAGCTTATCGTTAATTGCTAACAAAGATAGCGTCTTCCTTCCTCTCATCACAATTATTATAAATTGTAAACAAAATAAAAATTCAATAAATATTTATCAAATATAAACCGAGGTGCACTGGATTAAGACGTAAGTATAACGTTCATTATGAACAAATATATTTAAGAATTTCAATGTTAACTTTAATCCCAGATTTGAGTCATGGAAGGAAAAAATCTGATCAGCAAGGATTACGGGAAAGTTGCTGAGAATCAGTAATCACACAAAGAGGCACTGAAAAGGAAATAAATATTATCTGCATATTACCAGAAAGGGGGAATTAACAGACCGAGATAAAATAAACGACCATGCAAATGTGATTTCCTTAAAAAAAAATTTAAAAAAAACAAAAACTTAATGAAATAGCGAAATGCGATCAGCAAACGCTTCTCTGCACCATTGTATTGTCAGTGAATGACTGACAAAAGCGATAAGCATTCCCTATTAGGGGATATATTAAAAATGAATAAATAAAACTGAAACAAGAACCACAACAACAAAAAAGTCCAGTATCTAGGGAGTGATAGTGTTTACCGGCAATTACCGGTAAATTAGGGATTAAAAAAAAGAAAAAACGAGAAAGACCGAAACTTAAGGAGATCGTCGGTTACTGTAACCAGTTTATATTATCAAAAGACCAGCGAAATCGGTTGGAGGAGAAACAGCCACTTCTGACTTTGGTACAGCATGTGAGTATTTTGTAAAAATCAAATATCCTAGCAATATATATATATATATATATTATATATATATATATATATATATTTATATATATGTATGCATGTATATATATAAATGGACATGTGTGTGTGTATGTTTGAGCCTCACCCTGGACCGCCTGGAGCAATTTCAACCAAACTTAGCACACATATGACTTACAATCTGAACAGTGCACCGTGGGGGTTAGATCATCCCTGTGGCCCCTAGGGGTCGGGGTGACATGTATAAATAATCAAAAACGACCGATATTGGTGTCGAATCCATAGTTTTTGGGTCGCTGAGAAGGATAGTGACACTCCCGATGCCGTTTAACTCCAAGTTCAGCCCCATCGGCAATGTTGCGTCGGATGGGGTGACATGTAAATATAATCGAAAATGACCGATATTAGTGTCGAATCCATAGTTTTTGGGATCGCTATGATGAATAGTGACACTCCCGATGCCGTTTAAGTCCAAGCTCAGATTCAATCGGCATGAGGGCCTAGGGGTGGGGGTGGGATGAGGTGACATGTACAAATAATGGAAAAAAGACCGATTTTAGTGTCGATTCCATAGTTTTCGGGGTCGTTGTGATGAATAATGGCACTCGCAAGTTCATCCCCCATCGGCATGAAAAATAAAATGCCCAAATTGACCGAGATTAATGTCGAATCCAAAGTGTTCGTGGTCGCTAAGTTGATTGGTGACAGTCCTGATGATAATTAAGCCCATGTTTAGTCGAACAGAAGGAACAGAACTCTGTAGAACCGTCTAAGCCCTGTAGAACCTTCTAGAATGTTGTGGAAATGAATAGAACATTGTAGAAACTTCTAGAAGATTGTGGAACTGAACAGACCTCTGTAGACCCATCTAGAAGGCTGTGGAAATGAATAGAACGTTGTAGAACCGTCTAGAAGGCTGTTGAAATGAATAGAACTTTGTTGATTTGGATAAATAAATACCCGGGCAACGCCGGGTAATCAGCTAATGTGTGTGTATGTGTGTGTATACATGTGTATGTATGTATGTTCAGTATAACTCTGGAACGCCTGGAGCAATTTCAAACAAACTTGATACACACATGACTTACAATCTGGAAAAAATACTGTGGGGTAAGACATCCTTAGCACCCCTAGGGGTCGGGGGGTAGCATGTAAAAATAATCGAAAACGACCGACAGTAAAACTAGCCGTGCGAAGGAATAGATGTAACTCCCGCTATATATATGAGCATGCCTGCCTCGGGTTGTGGGCTGTGCCGGATAGCGTTGAAATTGGTAGGAGTGTGTAGAACCCTCTGGAAAGTTTTAGACATCATTATGCCCCGGTCTTTGACTCATGGTGTTTGAGAAAATTCCAGCACCCATCCGAATCTTAGATGGTCGTATATAAGGTAAGCTAACTCGGCAAGTCTTCCAGTTTATCATCTTTCAGGGAATGTGACAGTTTCATTTCGCTTTTTTAGCTGATTGTATAAGTGTTTCCTACTTTATTTGACAGTAATAGTATGCATTTTGGATTCAAATTCAGTAATAATTTTTTTATTACTGGAAAGAGTTTTATATTTCTACACGGATGTAAGTACTTCATATTTTAAATTTTTTTTTTCCTTGTTTATATTAGCTTTTTATAGTATTCTATAATAAGTTTCATTGCTCAGTCAGAGTGTGCCTTTTACTTGTCACTACTCTTGCGTTTTTTATATATAGAACAGAAGATTGTTGTTAGTTTCTCTCTCTCTCTCTCTCTCTCTCTCTCTCTCTCTCTCTCTCTCTCTCTCTGAACCTTAAGTGCCCAGGGCACATGAGGCTTCCGCAAGGGTTTTCCACAAATGCCTGTCCTTCGCCTTTTTTTCTGCTCTTGCCCAGGCGAGCCCTCTATTGCTCAACATACTTTCTGTTGTTCTTCTCCATGTCTCTTTTGGTCTACCCTTACTTCTGTTCCCCTGTGGTGTCCATCTTAGTGCTGTTTTTGGTAGTGAGTTGTCAGTCATTCGAAGCACATGTCCCAACCATCGCCAGCGTCTTTCCTCAATAATTGTTGTCAGTGGTTTCATTTTTAATTATTGTTGTTAGTTTCAGACAGATTTAAATATTGTGATAGATCAATGATGTAATTTTTCAGCGTCTTTATATGATAGTAATGATGACGCCATAAGTAGAGGCCAAAGGGCGAATGAATGTAAGTGTACCTTAGGAGTTCTGACATAAGTAATAGACAACAGGGAATAATTCAAGCAACTAAGAAATACCACAGAGTAGTGTAAGCGAACATGCTAGAGTGATGCCTACTGGCAGTACATGCGACTTACTCAACAAATATTTCGGGATGATGAAATGAGGCGACTGTCTTAACAGGGAGAGGGTTAAAGAGTTTTTATCCCACGGGTACCACTCGTTCCGACGGATCTCCATTTTAACGTTAAGAGATTGCAATTTCCAGTGAGACTTGCGTTCTCTATCACGATCAACAGGTCACAGGGGCAGTCTACACGTTATAGAGTATAGTCTTTTACAAGAATGTATAAAATAGGAAAAAAGTAGGAGCAGCTTTATTACTTAACGATTACAAAGTTGTGACGTTTCGGCGCGAGCCTTAATCATACAAAAACATACAGGACGAAGAAATAGAGAGAGGAGATAAAGTATAAATTCACATGAATACTTTTTTTTTTTTTAAATTTAAAAGAGTACTTAGCTGTAAATTGTAAGGTGTGGCTTGTCCGGCGGTGTGTGTCAGGAATGGATCTAGTAGGACGTGGAGACTGTTTAAATAGAGACCTGTGACATGTGGTCGGTGGGTTGTAACTGGTGGTGGTGGATAGAGGGGAGGTGATAGAGAGTGACGCAATACCGACCTAGGAAATTGAAACAGATGATTGGTGAAGAGGGGTTGCAGAGTGATGCTGTGAGGAAGTTTGAAAAGTAAGAAAGGGTGGACTTAGTGAAGAGGTACTATAATGATTGAAGAAGATGATGTTACGTGTAACTAAACAATCTGAACAGAGTGTATGCTATACCCATGTGGTTCCAGCGTCCCATAATTTTGAATGCAAAAAAATGTATAAGGCACCGAATGTTGTATTGACAAAACCATTACTTCGGTAGATACCTAATGCAAGATGAAAGACAGGTATCAGTGCACAGGTTTCGAAAAAAATCATAGCGCGATCATTGCACATAAGAAAAGTGCAGAAAATCTGCGATGTAAATCATCTTGGAAATGTGAATGGCTGAGCGCAGCTTCAAAAAGTTGATAAAAGTTCTCACAGCACGGCAGTTAAAGTTTTGAGAGTTGTCAAGTGTTGTCTGTGCTCTCAAAAACATGGATGCTCCAAACACATAGTCGCTAAAATAAGAAAACTGAAGAGCAGAAATTGTTTGAAATACGAATAAGGAGAAGAATGCAGGGCAGTGTTTCTCAGACTTGCTGCTAATGCATCCACTTGGAGATTATCAACAATGTCTTGTCTTAGCCTTGGTCTTCCTTTCTTTCTTTTTCCCATTATGTACTCTTTCAAGACGGTCTTCTCTAGATTATCATGACGTTTAATGTGTCAAAAATATTTAAGTTTTCTCTGTTTGAGTACTCTTTACTAGCCAGCCTTCTTAAAAATCCTATTTTTGTAGTTCTGAACCATGCATGTGCGAAAAAGAAAATTATTCTTTGTGTATAGAAGAGAGAGGGAGGGAGGTAGGATGGAGAGAAAGAGAGAGAGAATGGGAGAGCGAGAGAGGAAGAGAGAGAATGAGAGAGCGAGAGAGGAAGAGAGAGAGAGAGAGGGAGACAGCGGGGTGCAGAGAGAAAGAGAGAACTATCAGCAAACAGCAAAAAAAATCGGATCGCAGACAGAGAGAGGCAGAGGGGGAGACAGGGAGGCAAAGAGGAAGAAAGAGGGAGAGATTTGAGGCAGAGAGAAAGAAGGAGGCAGAGAGGGAGACAGAAAGACAAAGAGGGAGGCAGAGAGGAGAAATCGAGACAGAAGTAGTCAGGGAATAAAAAAGAGGGAGACCGAGAGAGGGAGACAGAGAGGGAGAGAGAGAGGCAAAGAGTGAGAGAGAGACAGAGAGTGAGAGAGAGTGAGGCACAGAGAGAGAGAGTGAGGCACAGAGAGAGACAGAGTGAGGCACAGAGAGAGAGAGTGAGGCACAGAGAGAGAGAGTGAGGCACAGAGAGAGAGAGTGAGGCACAGAGAGAGAGAGAGTGAGGCACACAGAGAGAGAGAGAGAGTGAGGCACACAGAGAGAGAGAGAGAGAGCATGCTGAAGTCCCTTAGCCACCAGCCAGCATTCCTTAGGGAGGTGACGCAGACTTCTGATGATGATCCATCCAAGCAGGAAGGCACTGGCACATATGAATAAATTCACTTACCTCGGAGCAACACTAATAGGGGATGACAAGTGCACAAATGAAATAAAATCACAAAAAGGTAAAGCAAAAATGGCTTTTTATGACACGAAGAAGATAATAACAAACAAGATGATGCCGCTCAAAGTCAGGAACATATTGTTACGGTGCTTTAGTTAGCTTCATTTGCATGTCCTTCGCGGAACTTTGCCTCCCTAACAGCTCTCCTATAGACCTCTAAGTCGTAAGCAAGATGCCTTGTTGCTGATGCTTCCATTTACTGTGCTATACAGAACCATATCTGCTGTATAGCTGTGAAACTTGGACAAGTAACAAGCATACTTTTTTTTTAAATGTAAGCAATAGAAATGTTTTTTATTGGAACAAGATACAACAAATAGCCTGGACAGACAGAAAAATAAACGAAGAGGTTCTCAAAGAAGTTTCAGAACAATCAAAACTAGATAAAATAATAAGAAAAATTACAATCGAACATTCTTGCACATGACATGAGAAGACAGAAGTTGGAGAACCTAACAGTGACTGGAAAATTCAGTGTAAAAAAAAAAGGAAGAGACAAAGGCCAAGAGAAAATATTTCAGTGGATTGACCCAAATGGCATGGAGAAAGAAACGTGTTTTAGCGGATCGAAAACAACGAGGATCACATAAGACGGGAAGCATGACCGCCGACGCTATCATGTAATGGATGAATGAATGATGAATATGGTGATGATGATGATGATGATGATGATGATGATATTCGTCACTGAGTGATATAAAGAATGAAGAACAATAAAAAGGTGTGTGCTATAAGATAGTATTTGCTGCCTTACTGCCTGTACAAGTTTTGCCAATACACTGTCTGTACTGTGCCAATATGTGTGTGTGTGTGTGTGTTTGTGTGTGTGTGTGTGTGTGTGTGTGTGTCAGTCAGCTAACTGAATTGAAGTAATGAATCTGTATTCTTCGATCACTGTGTTAAATAACGTCACTATTTACTGAGCAGATCTACTTTACACAAGTGACGCCACAGACGATACATTGATATACACCATGCTAGTACGAAAACCCAGGACAAACAACCACTACAAGTCCGTACATGAACATGACCAGTTTAATCAACTCAACTCACCGTAGGTTCACATAGAACAGGATTTCCAGCAGATACAAAAGAGATAAACAAAGTTTAATGATGAATCCCCATTTCTAAGTGAGTATTGTAAATGAATGTGGTCTGAAAAACTGATGAACAATTGCAATGAATAAGGAAAAGCTGTCCGGGCGATTAACATCGCCGTGGGACACTCACGCGATCACATAAAACATTGGAAGACATGCTACCTCAAAACTGCAACATACCTTGCAATCTAGAATCACATCATCATCACCATCATGTGCCGTGCCGACTGGCGTTGGCTATTATGCTTCTCCAGAGTACACGATCCTTCATGCAGGCCATCAGCTCAGTTGGTGATCTCCTCTCACACCATCCCGTCAGACTGTCCAGTATCATTTCTCTTGGTCTTCCTCTTGCTCTTCTTCCTTCTATTTTTCCTGTTGTTATAATATTTTCAATGCCCCCTCTTCTCATTGCATGTCCTATGAAAGTACATTGTCTCTCTCTTATCTTTTTGATAAGGTTTTTTGTCTCTCCAGCTCTTCTCCTACATTCTTCATTAGTTATTTTTGCTGTCCAGGGGATTCGCAACATTCTTCTAATAAACCACATTTCTGCTGCTTCCAATGATTTTTGTGCAGACTTGCCTATTGTCCATGATTCACTTCCATATAACAAGATAGGTTCAATATAGCATTCTAGGACTCGTTTTCTAACATTCATTGATAAGGATGTGTTGGTTAATATGTTTCTCATTCTCTGAAATGCAGTCTTTGCTTGGCCTATTCTGTTCCTAATTTCTGTTCTACATTTCCCATCTTTGCTAGATTCACAACTTTGTCCAAAAAGGGGACAAATCAAACACCCACTCTACATGACAAGTACAACCATTGTCCTGAAAATGACAAATCCATACAACTACAACAAACATTTTGCCCTAACAAGGACAAATTGACACAACTATTTACTACACACTAGACTACAACAATCTTGTCCTGAAAATGACAACCAAACACACACACACACAAACACACACACACAAAACACATTATGGAACAAGTAATTCCCAGCAGACCTTCCAGAACAAACTAACACATCCTCTCACTTCAGCATCTAGAAAGAAACTAAACTTTTCATCCACCCCACCAGTCAGCCCTCGTGACTCAGCTTTCCCTCGGAACACAACTTTGCTCGCTTAAACAAGTGAGTTAGGTAGCACCTGTTTGACCACAACAACAGAGCTTCTATCCACAATCTGTAACAGGATAAACATGCTGTTACAACCATCCACATACAAACTGAGTCTCACTAAAGCGTTGGAGTGTTGATAAGGTACACATCCTCTTGTGGAAGGGCTGCGGTTCCGAGTCTATGGTGGTCCCACTTGGTGGCACTTGTTCACAAACCCGCAGTTCGCAGCCCTGGTGACCTCAAATACAAGGGTAATTCACTAAGTAACTCGCAAATGCCTGTTACACAAAAAACTAAATGCGACAGTAATTTGAAAACTTTTAATATATGAACCTACATTATCCCCCTATTTCTCAACGTAATCGCCAGCAACGTTGATACATTTGTCCCATCGTGTAATCAGAGATACAATACCCATAGCGTAAAAATCGTGAGTCCGATTTCTGAACCATTTTTTTTTTACTTCAGTTTCCACCTCTTCGTCACTCGAGAATCTTCTCCCGCCAAGGTGGTTTTTCAATGGACCAAACAGGTGAAAATCACTTGGAGCTAAGTCAGGACTAAAGGGTGGATGTTCAAGAACTTCCCAACATAACTGGCTAATTTTCTCTTGGGTTAACAGAGCCGAATCCTAAAACAAGCTATCAGGTGGAACACAACAGGCCGAAGAAAAAGAGGCAGACCGCGTGAAACTCTGAAGAGGACATTATTAAGAGAGGCCAAATTAACAAGCATAAAATCCTTTGATGAGGTTGAAAGACTCGCCGAAGACAGGAAAAATTGGCGAACTACTTTGCGAGCCCTATGTGACGTTTAACGGCACGGGAAAGATATAAGATATAAGATAAGATAACCGAGCCGTATGTGGTCTGGCATTGCCATGAAGGAGAAGCACACCTCTAGTCAGCAGACCAGGACGTTTTCTTTGAACTGCATCCCGTAGCATCGACAGAACTCCACAGTACGATACAGAATTCACATTGTCACCATACTTCAGGAACTTGGTTAACAACACTCCTTAATAATCTCAGAATACTGTCAGCATAACCTTCCCCGCAGAAGACGTTAATCTTGACTTGTTTTTTGGTTTTTTTTGCGCATGGCTATGACGGGTGCTTCCAATGCACTGAGACATGTTTTGATTTGGGTTGGTAGTGGTGCACTCAAGATTCGTCTCCAATAATAATTCTTTGGAGTATGTATTCACCTTCATATGCGTAATGACAGATGCTGCAATGACAAACCAAATCGGTTCATTTTGTGCTCATCATTCAGATCTCTGGGTACCCAACGTGAGCAAACTTTCCGAAAATTCAATTGCTCATGCATTATTCTGTAGGCTAAGCCATGTGAACATCCGATTGCACTTGCTACACTGTCTATCATTACTCGTCTATCAGCTCTGAAAATATCATTCACATGTTTGCACAGTCGCTTCTTTTGCAAATCTGAACAGGACAGCCAAGTCGGACTTTGTCAACATTTTCGGTGCGTCCCTGAGAAAATTCTTGTACCCAGTTACAGACCGCTTTATGTGATAAACACTTTTCAGCATAAACTGTAATCATTTCCCTATGAACGTACTTTAGCCCACAAAAATCGCACTACACTTCTCTGTTCTTCCTTGGTACACACTAACAGTTGGGTAGCCATTTTGTTATTGCTTTGCGCATGTAACTCCCAGCGCCCCCTACATACAACTATTATAAAGTTGGATGATAGTACTATCTAAGGACATATTTAAATACTACCTGATAACTGCCACTGATAAAATATTTCAATTTGAGAGTTACTTAGTGACTTCCCCTCGTTTAAGTTTGATTATCAGGATCCGTAAATGGAGAAAAGCCTGCAAGGCGACGCACACCAGGGCACAGAGTGAAAGGGCTGTTAGTGTATTAATAAAAAAAAGCAAACGTTCAAGTAAAAATCAATGTTATCTCCCTAAAGCGGAGAGCTGTATGCTTCTTAGCAGTTCACACCCTGAAGACGATGGAACACAGGCTATATCTCGTTGTATGAACGGATGTCTTAGTATCATCATTCATTCAGTCTTTCTTTCGCAGGAAATAACAAGTAGTGCGACTCTCATGATGACTTGAGAATCGTGCTCTTTATTGTTCTTTTGGCTGAAAATGGCGCTCGAAAGGTTGAATAAGTCACAGTCACTATAAACAATATAAATCCAAACATAAAGTGGATGGAGGTGTATGGTTTATCTCTAGCCACTTTATTACTTAAACACTAGCAAATGTATACATACTACTAACTTTCCTTTCACTTTAAGACATTTCTGATCCTTTTAAAATTATCTTCATTCGATCAGCTCTGTCTATTGTTATTCGATCAGCTCTGTCTATTGTTATTCGATCAACTCTGTCTATTGTTATTCGATCAACTCTGTCTATTGTTATTCGATCAACTCTGCTTATTGTTATTCGATCAACTCTGTCTATTGTTATTCGATCAACTCTGACTATTGTTATTCGATCAACTCTGTCTATTGTTATTCTATCAACTCTGTCTATTGTTATTCGATCAACTCTGTCTATTGTTATTCGATCAACTCTGACTATTGTTATTCGATCAACTCTGTCTATTGTTATTCGATCAACTCTGTCTATTGTTATTCTATCAACTCTGACTATTGTTATTCTATCAACTCTTTCTATTGTTATTCTATCAACTCTGGCTATTGTTATTCGATCAACTCTGTCTATTGTTATTCGATCAACTCTGTCTATTGTTATTCGATCAACTCTGACTATTGTTATTCGATCAACTCTGACTATTGTTATTCGATCAACTCTGACTATTGTTATTTTATCAACTCTTTCTATTGTTATTCTATCAACTCTGTGTATTGTTATTCGATCAACTCTGTCTATTGTTATTCTATCAACTCTGTGTATTGTTATTCGATCAACTCTGTCTATTGTTATTCTATCAACTCTGTCTATTGTTATTCTATCAACTCTGTCTATTGTTATTCGATCAACTCTGTCTATTGTTATTCGATCAACTCTGACTATTGTTATTCGATCAACTCTGTCTATTGTTATTCGATCAACTCTGTCTATTGTTATTCTATCAACTCTGACTATTGTTATT
This sequence comes from Achatina immaculata, assembly GCA_009760885.1. Classification (NCBI taxonomy): domain Eukaryota; kingdom Metazoa; phylum Mollusca; class Gastropoda; order Stylommatophora; family Achatinidae; genus Lissachatina; species Lissachatina immaculata. The sequence continues at coordinate 27,927,729 of CM019692.1, read as the reverse complement.
AAGATAAGATAACCGAGCCGTATGTGGTCTGGCATTGCCATGAAGGAGAAGCACACCTCTAGTCAGCAGACCAGGACGTTTTCTTTGAACTGCACCGTAGCATCGACAGAACTCCACAGTACGATACAGAATTCAATTGTCACATACTCAGGAACTTGGTTAAACACACTCCTTAATAATCTCAGAATACTGTCAGCATAACCTTCCCCGCAGAAGACGTTAATCTTGACTTGTTTTTTGGTTTTTTTTGCGCATGGCTATGACGGGTGCTTCCAATGCACTGAGACATGTTTTGATTTGGGTTGGTAGTGGTGCACTCAAGATTCGTCTCCAATAATAATTCTTTGGAGTATGTATTCACCTTCATATGCGTAATGACAGATGCTGCAATGACAAACCAAATCGGTTCATTTTGTGCTCATCATTCAGATCTCTGGGTACCCAACGTGAGCAAACTTTCCGAAAATTCAATTGCTCATGCATTATTCTGTAGGCTAAGCCATGTGAACATCCGATTGCACTTGCTACACTGTCTATCATTACTCGTCTATCAGCTCTGAAAATATCATTCACATGTTTGCACAGTCGCTTCTTTTGCAAATCTGAACAGGACAGCCAAGTCGGACTTTGTCAACATTTTCGGTGCGTCCCTGAGAAAATTCTTGTACCCAGTTACAGACCGCTTTATGTGATAAACACTTTTCAGCATAAACTGTAATCATTTCCCTATGAACGTACTTTAGCCCACAAAAATCGCACTACACTTCTCTGTTCTTCCTTGGTACACACTAACAGTTGGGTAGCCATTTTGTTATTGCTTTGCGCATGTAACTCCCAGCGCCCCCTACATACAACTATTATAAAGTTGGATGATAGTACTATCTAAGGACATATTTAAATACTACCTGATAACTGCCACTGATAAAATATTTCAATTTGAGAGTTACTTAGTGACTTCCCCTCGTTTAAGTTTGATTATCAGGATCCGTAAATGGAGAAAAGCCTGCAAGGCGACGCACACCAGGGCACAGAGTGAAAGGGCTGTTAGTGTATTAATAAAAAAAAGCAAACGTTCAAGTAAAAATCAATGTTATCTCCCTAAAGCGGAGAGCTGTATGCTTCTTAGCAGTTCACACCCTGAAGACGATGGAACACAGGCTATATCTCGTTGTATGAACGGATGTCTTAGTATCATCATTCATTCAGTCTTTCTTTCGCAGGAAATAACAAGTAGTGCGACTCTCATGATGACTTGAGAATCGTGCTCTTTATTGTTCTTTTGGCTGAAAATGGCGCTCGAAAGGTTGAATAAGTCACAGTCACTATAAACAATATAAATCCAAACATAAAGTGGATGGAGGTGTATGGTTTATCTCTAGCCACTTTATTACTTAAACACCAGCAAATGTATACATACTACTAACTTTCCTTTCACTTTAAGACATTTCTGATCCTTTTAAAATTATCTTCATTCGATCAACTCTGACTATTGTTATTCGATCAACTCTGACTATTGTTATTCTATCAACTCTGTCTATTGTTATCCTATCAACTCTGTCTATTGTTATTCTATCAACTCTGTCTATTGTTATTCTATCAACTCTGTCTATTGTTATTCTATCAACTCTGTCTATTGTTATTCTATCAACTATTTCTATTGTTATTCTATCAACTCTGTGTATTGTTATTCGATCAACTCTGGCTATTGTTATTCGATCAACTCTGTCTATTGTTATTCAGTAAGGGCGTCTCAGACACGAGGGGACCGTGGGAGATGGAGAAGAGATATTTATTGACTTGCTTAAGAAGTCAAGCGTCCTGGAGACCTTGATGATTGATCGGTCGGCGTTTTCCCTGCATATTTCATTCTCTTCATTACATCAGCTCCTCCTCCTCGCCCCCCCCCCCCCCGGGGTTGTCGTGGCAAGTTGTGCCCTCCTATGTCCTGTTTTGACAAACCGGAACTCGCGGTTTGGAAAATATCTCACTTTTGGTTGCTTAACGATTATGGTGGTTTCAGTTTAAACACTTCTGCCGCTGCCAGTACTCGTTGCTTTGGTTTAGCAGTGTTTTAAACGGTGTTTTCCTTTTTGCAAGAAGTGTTTTATTTTTGAATCTCGTATCTTTTGCCAGACTCATATTTTTGTCACCATGAACCATGCACTGAAAATGGCCTTTTAGACCCAGTTCCTGAAAATATAAAATGTTTATGAAACAACTGAGAGTAATAATACAACATTCAGTGAACTCCAGCATGAACTATAATTTGTGACATGAGCAGTCTGTCACAACAACAGGAAACTCTAGAACAAGAATCTTTTGTAGGCAACGACAAAACATAAAAGTTCTCTTACTGTCTAGAACAGGGCTACCATGTTGTGAAACCCCAAAACGAGGACACCTCTATTACTGTAAAACCTCAGAATTATGACGCTCTTATAATATGAAACCTCAAAATGACCCCTACATTGTTAAACCTCAAAATAAGGACACTCCCACAATGTGAAACCACAAAATGAGGACAAACCTGTATTGTGAAACCTCAAAATGAGGACACCTCCAGAATGTAAAACCTCAAAATGAGGACAAACCTATAATGTGAAACCTTAAACTTTTCCTTTCACTCAGACAACAGTGAGTAGGCTAGTCTATGGTGGTCGGACTTTTTACTTAGACAACGGTAAGTAGGCTAGTCTATGGTGGTCTGACTTTTTACTTAGACAACGGTAAGTAGGCTAGTCTATGATGGTCAGACTTTTCACTCAGACAACGGTGAGTAGGCTAGTCTATGATGGTCAGACTTTTTACTTAGACAACGGTGAGTAGGCTAGTCTATGGTGGTCGGACTTTTCACTCAGACAACGGTGAGTAGGCTAGTCTATGGTGGTCGGACTTTTTACTTAGACAACGGTGAGTAGGCTAGTCTATGGTGGTCGGACTTTTTACTTAGACAACGGTGAGTAGGCTAGTCTATGGTGTTCGGACTTTTTACTTAGACAACGGTGAGTAGGCTAGTCTATGGTGGTCTGACTTTTTACTTAGACAACGGTGAGTAGGCTAGTCTATGGTGGTCTGACTTTTTACTTAGACAACGGTGAGTAGGCTAGTCTATGGTGGTCTGACTTTTTACTTAGACAACGGTGAGTAGGCTAGTCTATGGTGGTCGGACTTTTTTACTTAGACAACGGTAAGTAGGCTAACTTCTTAGTAGAAGACACTGCATAAAAGGAAAGAACATCGTTTGATTATTCTTAATTTATTTTAGTTACGAAGACCTACATGGCTTAAAACAAAGGACTCGGTCAAGCCCAAACAGTTGCATGGAAAACAAAGTATGTAGTACACCTGACCAAGTGTAACAAACAGGTGTGGTGTGCTGGCGAAGAAAAATAACAGAAGAAGAAGAAGGCATATTTTGTGTGTGTGTGTGTATGTGAGAGAGAGAGAGAGAGAGAGAGAGAAAGAGAGAGAGAAAGAAATACGCTCGGTGTATGAAAAGAAAAGAAAAAACCCAGAAAAATTACGACAGACGTAATTAACACTTAAACCTTAAAGCGCCATGAATTTGTAGCAACTCAGGCATGAAAACACACAGCCAGGTGCGATGCGTTACTTTACTTGTTTGTGTTTGTATGTCTTAAGAAGGCCATATTTCCCATGTCAATATGCACATCCCAGGAGCTTAGAAAACAAAGTTCAGGATTTTGTCAGTGATTGGGGTTACCGAGTGACAACTGCTGGAGGGGACGATTATGAAAGAAATTCATTGAAAACAAAGGGAAAAGCAGTTAATCTTCGCTGAAAGATTTCTCTCTCTCTCTCTCTCTCTCTCTCTCTCTCTCTCTCTCTTTCTCTGAACCTTAAGAACACAATGCGCATGGGGCTTCCGCAAGGGTTTTCCACAAACGCCTGTCCTTTGCCTTCTTTTCCGCTCTTGTCTAGGTGAGCCCTCTGTTGCTCAACATCCTCCCTGTTGTTCTTCTCCATGCCTCCTTTGGTCTACCCTTACTTCTGTTCCCCTGTGTTGTCCATCTTAGTGCTATTTTTGATAACGAGTCGTCAGTCACACGAACCACATGTCCAAACCATTGCCTTTCCTCAGTAAAGTTTTATAACAAAGAGAATATACGTAGACTTTAGGATAACTAGGAGAATCAATGGGCAAATAATAGAAATGGAAAGAAAGGAACTGATAGTCTTCAGTGGAGCTGTACTGTTTTGTTTTTTTTTTCGAAAATTAAAAGAAAAACAGTTGAGGAAAAAACCATGAAAAGCTGACATCAGTGGATAAACATGACATTTGAAGTCTGCTACATATGAACAGGGCGACAACGATGGTGATGACAGGGATGGTGAGGAGAATGAGGAAAAATAAAAATAAATTTTATCTGGACATAAGCATTAGTAGAATGCAGTTTTGTACATCAGATAGGCATAGCTTTGTGCAACGAAGGGAAACAACTCTGGTACTACAATTCTCTACATCACCGGAATAGCCCTAGATTATAGCTATGTACACCATCTGACATGACTGGGGTTGCTGTAGTTACGTATATGGGTTAACAAGTGTGGCCTGGCTGTTGAGACTGGACTAAAGCACACGTTCAAGCAGGTGACGATGTAAACATTGGGCATTTGGTCATGTGACCGAGTTGTTATTCAGCTTGGTCATGGGAGGGACTTTCAAATGAGAACAGCTGTGTGAAAGCTAGAGGATGGAGTTTTATGGAAGTATACGAGGTCTTTTTCTGCCTGCGTGAGCACTGAGAACTAGATAAAATATGGAATATATGTACGACATCTTGGAGCTAGACATACTTGGACGTGTTCTTCAGTGTAGAGTCGTTTCTGAGCCGCGTACATCACAGGACATAACTAAAGTATTATAGCTGTGTACATGACAAGTACACGGCTGGGGTGTTTTAGTTTTGTACGTCACGTATATGTGAAGAACTACACTGAAGAACAAGACCAAGCATGAGTATGATACCATATCGGGATCTGAAAAACCACAGCTAATGCCAAAGACTCCTCATACAACAAAGGAGTGTTTGCGGAGAAAGACTCCTGCGTTAAGCCTCAAATTGGACATCTGGCTGTGTCTACAGCACCTGGGCTTACTGGGGTTCTGATTGTTAAGTCCTTTTCTTTCTGAAAACAAATATGGCTCTCGATGGTACTGTTATCAGGACCAGCAACCCAGGCCTGGTTACAATCCCACCCTACACCCTTCTGATGGTCCTAGCAACGCGTTAAGATTCTCCTTCAGTCTGGCTACCGGATGGAACTTTTGTGGTTTCCAAGGTGGTGGAGTCTTAAGGAGAAGCTGAGATTTTGCGTTCACTTCCGAGTAAGCCATCACATTTTTCTACTCGTCCAATACGCGCACCTGTTACCGCGTCTTCACTGTATCGACTACAGGTAGTAGCAGTTCACATCTCTGGGCAGGTAAGAAGAAAGTTTGCGAGGGAAAAGTAAGAAAATCGATGTGGCTCAGTCCATATCTGATTTATTTCTTATTTTTATGATCTCGAAAACTGCCGCAGATCAAATTACAGTTTAATGTTTTAGAAGGATAAAAGATCAAGCCAACTAGTCAGCCAACCAGTCAGTCAGTCAGCCAACCAACCACCCAGCCAGCCAGCCAGCAAACCAACCAGCGAACCAACCAACTAACCTATCAGCTAACCAATCAGTCAGCAAATAAAAAAACAACCAGCCAAATAACCAACTTACCAACCACCATGCCAACTAACCAACCTACAAACCAGCCAGTCAGCCAGCCATTCAACCGACTAACCAGCAAGTCAACCAACCAACTAACCAGCAAGTCAAACAATCAACCAGCCAACCAATCAACCAACCAGCCAGTCAGCCAGCCAGCCAGTCAACCAACTAACCAGCAAGTCAGTCAACCAATCAACCAACCAACCAGCGAGTCAGCCAACCAGTCAGCCAACCAGCCAACCAATCAACCAATCAATCAATCAACCACCTAGCCAGTCAGTCAGCCAGTCAACCAACCAACTAACCAGCAAGTCAACCAACCAACCAGCCAACCAACCAGTCAGCCAAGCCAACCAACCAATCAGCCAGGCCAACCAGCCGGTCAGCCAGTCAACCAGTCAAACAACCATCCAACCTACCTACCTGTTAACCAGGCAACCAACCAAAGAATCAACCAATCAACCCACAAAATAACCAGCTAACAAACCAACCAACCAACCAGCCAGCCTTTATGTTTTTTTTTCTCCTCTCATTTCCTTCTATAAATAAAAGAAACTTAGCGTCGGACATGTTGTACCACCTATCTCACCAGAGATTTACCAGACTTATCTAGGTTAATATGTTCGCCTGGATGTAGCTGCATTGAAACATTTCAAAACTGTCGCCTTGATCACATATGTCTTGTCACGAACCATATGTTACAGCAAACCACTAATGAATAATAAATACAACACCACATTCTTGTAGCATGAGCCATCCTGTCACATCTCATCACTGGAAGTGTAAGTGTTCGTAAGTTTCTTTAAACTTAATTGTTTATGATTAATTTAATGACTTTCAAAGTAGATTTGTAAAGCAACAGAAGACAAAACTATAGGGTTAGATCTCGAAAAAAAAAATCATAAACAGAGCGCGTTTAGACATGAGAGAGAGAGAGAAAAATAACAAGAGAATTACCTGGGACTTGAAGCATAGGATTTCGAATGAGTGCGAGATAGCGAAGTTTATTAATGCGATGTTCTCTCTTGGTTATACGGCTTTACAGTCCACAGTTCAAATCCAAGGTAATTTTTCTTTCTCTCACATCTAAAAGCACTTTCTTTTATGATTTTCTTTTTCTAGGTCTAAGCATACAAAACCTGTGGTCTGTTGCTTTCCTGTGAGAAAGCCTCGCTGTTCTGTTGCTTTCCTGTGAGAAAGCCTCGCTGTTTCTTATTTGTAAAAAATAAATTGTATCTGAAATAACATTGCTGAACAACATAGGAAAATTCTAAACTTAAACTTCCATTCTGTTGGATTTTTGGTAATATACTTGTATGCATATGCAGGAAACTCTCTACCGTAGAGAGCGGAACAACAACACAACTCCTTCAGATCATCAGAGGAAGTACCCCCCCCCCCTCAGACAAGTGTTTCGGCCCTTTAAACTCCTGACACTCTAAGGGGGGTGGGCCCCTCTGGGTCATGACTCCCAGAGGTCTTGTGAGTTGTTGCTTTTTTTTTTTCCCGGTCCCGGGATCGAACCCATGATCTTCCAGTTGCCACGCGTCTTTAGCGATTTAGCTATGGAGGACTTGTATGATGTTGTGAGATTTATGGTAATATATGAAATTGCCTTGAACGTACAGTATAAGAAAAACTATATTAAAATATAGCTTATATATCCCGTAAATCAAAGAGATAAATTGTACAAGCTTGTAATTATTGAAGTTTATTTTCCATCTTGACAGGTGGCCCCCGTAGTGTTTGAATGCTATAGGGGTGTGAAGTGTTAGTGCCTTCACATTTCTAGTCCACCTCAGTATTTGAGGTATGGGATGCCAAGGTTGTTCTCGCTGGCTTTGTTTTCCTAGGAAACCCCGGGTACTTAGTGCCGGTCGGCTGGAAAACAAAATTACGAGCATTGAGAAAACTTGACAATTAGTCTTCCCACAAAGCACCTCAGGGCAATTTTTGTAAAAAAAAAAAAAAAATCAGCCATTTTCATGTCTTCGCAACATTTCATCTAAATTAAAAACAAAACAAAACAGAACAAAAACAGAGATATTCAAAGTCACGCCGTCCTGGCTGAAAAAAATATTGGTTGCTATTAATATCCAGAACCTAATTTGTAATGCCTGCCTGATCTTTCTCGTTGTAGTCCACTCACAAAAGAAAACTACATACAGGTTGTCCTGTTAATGTCGGAATAATAAAACTACTAAAATGAAAAGGGGGATTAAAAAAAAAAAAGACGATGATTAATTGTATTTGTCCCAAATTCTCCAACATCAGACGTGGTTTAATTAATCTCACTCCCGCCGCCATCTCTATCTGGAGTGTGGTTCACACGCACTGTAGAACTACGGTAAAACTCTGTATTTTCCCTGTCTCTTTGAAACAATGCCGAAGTTTATATTTCTAACAGATGAAAATGGTCTCCTCTTCTTTCAATTCCCCTATTTTGACTGATAATTAGCCTTAAATTCTCCGTACTTTGATAATTAGTCTTAAATTCTCCGTAATTTCACTGACAATTGATCGTTCGGGAAATTCTTCGAAAGATCCAACAGCAGATACGGCCAGGCTGTCGAACGTATCACTTTACAGTCATCATCATCATCATCATCAACATGTGCCCATCCGACTGGTGTTGGCCGTTATGTTTCTCCATAGTACCTGATCTTTCATTCAGGTCATCGGTTCATTTAGTGATCTCTGGCGCAATCTCGTCACACTATCCAGCATCATTTCTCTAGGACTTCCCCTGGCTCTTCTTCCCTTCATTTTTCATTTGTACTATTGTTACAATATTTTCAATTCCCCCTCTTCTCCTTCCATGTTCTATGAAACATATATATATATATATATATATATATATATATAGTCTCTCCAACTCTTCTCATACATTCTTAATTAGTAATCTTTACTGTCCAGGGACCAGGTAATTAGTTTATAGTAGTGGTTTCTTAATTTTTTTTTCCTGGCTGGTTTCTCCTTGTTTTACGGGCCACACCCTAGCATCCTTCCTAATACATGCACTTCAACTGGTTCTGATGTTCTTGTCGCTCCTATCTCCCCCATCGCAACCGTGGCTCTTCCCACCGTTACCGGTACAGCCCCCCTCTGGGAATCACTGCTTGAGAGGTCTATGCTAATTTGCCGCTATATCTGACATTATTAATGGCGGCTCTTACATGAACAGACAGTTATGAGAAACAAATACGAGCCATGCTACGCATTAAAACCATGGTCTTTTTATGCGATAAAGACACTTCGGAATATGGTTCTTTTGTCCATATTTTCCTTAACCTAACGGAGCATAGCATGGCCATGGCTGTCAACACCACACATGTGGTGCTATCTCTTTCCTCACCTCCTGAAAGAGCTGGGTAACTGGAGCCTCTCCAGCCAGAACTGAACCACGGACTTATGCATGAGAGATTAACATACTACACGCCACGCCATTCAGATGCCTGTATTGCATTAAACATACTATTTTTATTGTACAATATCTAATAGGATGGAGGTTGCATCTTAATAAATGTCTGTCCTACACGTTCATCAGTATGCCCGCTGTGTCACCAGTATGCCCGCTGTGTCATCAGTATGCCCGCTGTGTCACCAGTATGCCCGGTGTTTCATCAGTATGCCCGGTGTGTCACCAGTATGCCCACTGTGTCATCAGTATGCCTGCTGTGTCACCAGTATGCCTGCTGTGTCATCAGTATGCCTGCTGTGTCACCAGTATGCCTACTGTGTCATCAGTATGCCTGCTGTGTCATCAGTATGCCTGCTGTGTCATCAGTATGCCTGCTGTGTCACCAGTATGCCCACTGTGTCATCAGTATGCCTGCTGTGTCACCAGTATGCCTACTGTGTCATCAGTATGCCTGCTGTGTCACCAGTATGCCTGCTGTTTCATCAGTATGCCTACTGTGTCATCAGTATGCCTGCTGTGTCACCAGTATGCCCGCTGTTTCATCAGTATGCCTACTGTGTCATCAGTATGCCTGCTGTGTCACCAGTATGCCCGCTGTTTCATCAGTATGCCCGCTGTGATTTTGTTGTTAGAGTTTCTTCTCATAGCTGTTATTCACGAACAGAGAAGGATTCTAAACATTACATGGCAGAACAAGACCAGGAACGAGGAGGTCTGGGAAAGAGCAGGTCAAGAGCCTGTGACTCTGCAAATCATGTCTAGGGGAAAAAAAAGAAATGGATTGGCCTCACACTGAGGAAACCACTCACCAGCCTAACAAGGCGGGCACACACCCAGGGAAATGGAAACCACGGAAGGCCTAGAATTGCTTCAGTCAGTCAGTCAGTCATTTGCATGTCCCTTGCGGAACTTTGCCTCCCTAAAAGCTTTCTTGTAGGCCTCTCGGTTGTAAAGAAGATGCCCTGCTGCTGATGCATCCATTTAAAGACCATCAACGATGTCTTGCAGCCATCTTCGCCTTGGTCTTCCTCTCTTTCTTTTCCCCATTATGTGCCCTTCCATGATGGTCTTCTCTGAGTTATCATGACGTTTAATGTGTCCAAAATATTTAAGTTTTCTCTCTTTAATCCTCTTTACTAGCCATCCTTCTTCAATATTAAGTTCTTGTAGTATAGATACATTTGTTGTTTTTTTGTGTCCATGATATTTGAAGAACTCTTCTGTAGCATTTATATTCAAAAGCATTTATCCAGAATTACTTGGAAAAGGTAAGTTATGAAATTATGAAAGTGCTCAGAGACAAAGGTTACAGATGGATGGCAATGGAGGAAAAAAAAATCCAAGAAAAGGGATGGCTGGAGAGTTTTATCCATGATTTATACCCCCAAGGAAAGGACGGGCAACGATGATGATGATTACGACGATGACGATGATGATGATGACTGATTGATTGATGATGATGATGATGATGACAAACCACGTTAGTGCCTAAATTCAGCAAAAACATTTGTCCGTGTTACACCTTTCTGCTTTCGGTCCTGAAACAAACGCAAAAAAAAAAAGAAGAAGAAGTCTGAAAAACAAAGGTTTTACTGCACTCAGGCGCACCCATCCTGGGCCTGCACTGTTCATCGATATCTGTGATTACCTGCACTTGACTTTACGCAATACCCGTGGGTCTGTATTAATGGGAATGCACTGCATGGGATGTTGCATTGTTAAATAAATAGTCCCTGGCTGATAAATAATAGTTTATCGCTGCTGGCATTTATTAGTGATGGCAGCTTATTTTTTTGAGGTGATATATCTTTGTAGTGCATGTTGTAACACCATATGTAAAGCGACACAATATTATACCAGTGCGCTTTACTACAATATATTTATAATATACTACTGTTACTATACTACATTATATTTATAATATACTACTTTTACTATACTACATTATGTTTAGAATATATTACTTTAACTATACTACACTATATTACACTGTACTGCACTGCCTCTACTGTTGAAGGTATCATGGATAGCTAAGAAAACCAACGAAGAAGTCTTAAGAGAGGCTGGAGTTAAAAGGCAAATGATAACAAAGATCAGAGGCAGACAAGCGAGATTTATAGGACATTTTCTGAGAAGAGGAAAACTGGAACACATTGTGGCAACTGGAAAAATTGAGGGAAGAAGAGACAGAGGAAGACAGAGAGAGAAGTTACTGGATGGGCTGTCAGTGTGGCTAGGAAGAAAGTCATCGGCGGATCTCATAATCAAGTCTAAAGACAGGGAGTTGTGGAGAGAAATGATCGCCTACGCCACGCGGCACGGCACTTGATTGATTGATTGCACTGCACTATAAATGCTGGACTAGCTAACAAAGCGACATGGACAGAGAACTCCACCACAGTCTATATTCATTAATCGGAGCAGAGAATTGTGGGAAAATGTGATCACCAACGCCAAGCAGCAGGACAACATAGAGGCAGGCAGGCAGGCAGACAGACAGACAAAACAGACAGACAGACTAACAGACAGCAGGTAGGCAAGCAGGCAGGCAGGGTAGATAGATAGATAGATAGATAGATAGATAGATAGATAGATAGATAGATAGATAGATAGATAGATAGATAGATAGATAGATAGATAGATAGATAGATAGATAGATAGATTTGGTTGGTTGGTTGGTTGGTTGGTTGTGCAATCTCCCTGTAACTGTGAGCTGTTGTTCTTCGCAGCCGATGCTGCGGAGGTGTTGAGGTACAGCATCGTATCGGCGTGGTAGCGGATTATAGCAGCTATTTTTTCAGCCCCGAAGTTCAGTTAAAAAGCAGGGGGTGTGCAATGATTCTTTAGCAGACTCCATCACTATGGGGACTATGATGATCCTTGGCCCGTTAGCCAAGCTAAAGTGGACGAGGCATGCTTAGATCGAGGGGTGTACGACCTTGACCAAAGCATCATCGGCCACGTGAGTGGTAACTGACAGTTCAGTGTAGATAGAGGCAATGGCTGAGCAATGTCCTGTGTTAGTTGTGCCTATTGATGTATTATGGTGATATTCTGCCCATGCCCACTTCATGTGGTGTAGATTATGTAGTTATGCTGTTAGCTTGGTGTCATTCATTAATTCATTTGCATGTCCCTTGCGGAACTTTGCCTCCAAAACAGCACTCCTGTAGGCCTCTCGGTTGTGAGCAAGATGGCCTGCTGCTACTGTATCCATTTGCAGATCGTCAACGATGTCTTGCAGCCATCTTCGTTTTGGTCTTCCTCTCTTTCTTTTTCCCATTATGTATCCTTCCAATACGGTCTTCTCTAAATTATCATGACGTTTAATGTGTCCAAAATATTTCAGTTTTCTCTCTTTAATCCTCTTTACTAGCCAGCCTTCTTCAATATTAAGCTCTTGTAGTATAGATATATTTGTTCTTTTTTTTTTTAGCATGATTTAGGTTTCTGTATTTACATGTCGATATGGAAATTCTCTGTATGATTTCGGTGTGATTTATCAATATATTGGACGGGCAACTTGTTTGATTCGTTATTATGCTTTCATGTGGATTGATCTTGTGATGCAGCAACGCGGTTATATGTGTTTCATGGCAGCGGTAGCTGCGTGGAATAAGTGCCACTGCACATTAGATTCCTAGTGTAGTCTACGTGTAGGGCCAAGAGAGCCAGGGACCCCAGGTCCATCAGGTTTCCAATAATGCAACATGAAAAGTCATTATCATATGTTACCATGCTTAATTAACATTATAATGACACCTGTCTTGATATCATGTTGATGTCAATGTCAACTGTATGTGTTGTTGTGGCGTATAGTGAGAATAAAAATTTTGTGTCCTTAATTTCTGACTTAGTGATTTGTACTGCATGTTAATGTATTGTGTATTAATTAGCTTACAATATATCAGGGAGGGGAGAACCTGGATTGGCGGTCATGATGGGGGAACTAGATTGGCCTCGAGTACGGTAGTACATTGCCAAGGAATGTTGGTCTGTAACAGCTGGATAAAATACACACCCCTACACTAGTTATAAAAATGTAAACTTGCGCCAACGAGTTTTACACTAAGCCTGTTACTGGGGGTACCACGGAGAGGTGGGATAGGGTCTTGGTCAGCTATGGTTCGCTAACCCTGACGCTAGCATATCAGCTATGGGTTGCTGATTGTCTCATCAGACAGGCGTCTTCACACTATAGACAGACAGACAGACAGACAGACAGATAGACAGGCAGGCAGGCAGGCAGACAGACAGGCAGACAGACAGGCAGACAGACAGACAGACAGACACTGCAATGCAAACATTACAGTACAGTATTTTCACTAAAGTGTGCTCAAATACATTGTACTAATAGTTCTATGATTTACCAAAGCATGAAACATTATTCTGTTGTTAAAAAATATTCTACATTAGAACATATTACTGTTCACTACAGTTTGCACTACACTGTAATATAATGTAATGAGATAAGAGAAATGGCTACTACGGCAAAACTAGTTCCAATGTATCAATACAGGTGGGCTTTATCTACATTTCTCTCGACGTCATTTATGCCATTATGTGTGTGCGATTCGATATGTAACGTATAGGAGAGACTGGCTTACGCTTAGGAGATCGGTTTCGCCAACATTTGAACGAAATATCTAAGAAGGCACTGACGCCAGTCGCCAAGCACTTCTGTCAAGGAGACCACCAAGTAAAATGGGACATTTCTGCCACTGCAGACTGCTCATGTTCTTCCGATGAACGCTCTCTGAAAGTTCTGGAACAGCGTCTTATTTTCCAGGCTGGCTGACTCTACCCTGCTGGAATTAATAGTAAGTTC